>JAFIDM010004315.1:40424478-40446791 GCA_023159025.1 Thereuonema tuberculata | reverse complement strand
CCAAAAAAAAAAAAAAACCGCAACGAATCTCCAGGTTCGACAACTAAAAAAAACCATTCAACAACCAAAAAAAAAAAAACGGAATCTCATTTTACCGTTGCCGCGGCGCCCAGGGCGATCGCCCCGGTCGCCCTGCCCATGCGACGGCCCTGGTAGCTACTCTAGGGTTTTCGAAGGTAAACTCAGTCCTTGTTATTTTGTAGACGTAACGGGCTATTATTGGATGAAGTAGGAAAAGACTGGAAAATAAAAAGGCCTTTACATTAGAATAATATTTTAACGTGCGTAAATAATCTTTAAATGCAATAAATCAAGGCCAACGCACAAGACTAAATAAAAATACAAATTATTTATACATACAAATACATTTCAGCGCTATCGATTTCGTCAGAACAAACTGACTTCTACAGGCAAAATAGAAATAAATACGTCTACAAAATAACAAGGACTGAGTTCGAGATTTCCACAGCCTTCCCTCAAGATGCAGTTAATCTTACCCACGTTACCAAATAGTGAACTGATCCATCACCTTTATAAGACTGGTGGTTTTGTTGTAATTTATTTCTATTTTGCCTGTAGAAGTCAGTTTGTTCTGACGAAATCCATAGCGCTGAAATGTATTTGTATGTATAAATAATTTGTATTTTTATTTAGTCTTGTGCGTTGGCCTTGATTTATTGCTATTAGTCACGTGTTCAATATTTTGTCTATTCAGTGTTGTAACATATCAACAGAACTAAGAGAAAATTAAGGAAATATTTAGTCAGAAATTATAGGCTTTCTTATAATAGAATAATCATATTTAAAGAAGATATTGTTACCATTGATGGAAAAAATATTTTTTAATCCTGATTAAGGAAGGAAAAAAATTACGATTTGCATCTTGGTAACATCCTATGTAAACCTTTACAAGAGATAATAACTTAATAAGAGGGTTTCTCTAGTACTTTTAATTAAAGGCAATAATGTTGATATGAAAATGGATAATTGTATTTATGAGTACTTAATCTAAACCACAAATAAAATACATGTTTACATTTCAGAGACCTGCACTACCTAACCATACTGATTATAAAGCACACGGGGCATATGACAGAGAAATATGATAAAATACTTAACTTAAATATTGCTGTGCAATCAATCGATGAAATGAATAAATAATACTAAGAGCAAAATAATTTGATAGTCAGACTCGATTGATGAAAATATAAATAAACTAGACTTCTATTTCCCTCTAAATATGTATACATTAAATCAGTGGCGTATATAGAATATATTTTCGGGGGGGGGGGGGCCCGACACCCAAAGGAAACCTATCTGTTCAACCAAAAAAAAAAAAAACGATGGAAACCTATCTGTTCAACCAAAAAAAAAAAGGGCGGGGCCAAAAAATCTATTCAACCAAACAAAAAAAAACAATGAAAACCTATCTGTTCAAGCAAAAAAAAACGTTGGGAGAACATATCTTCATTATTTCCGGGCCCCCTCGGCCCCCTCCCTTATATACGCCCCTGCATTAAATTAATACTATTCTTCTTCTAATCACCTAACATTAAAGTAAAATTCTCTTGAATAGTTCACTGGATTTCGAACATGCGATTCACTTTTCTTGTCCTTGATTAATTCTTGGAACTGAAACGGAAATTTATAATCAATAAAGTAACTTATAGTTACGTTTCTTTAGGATTAGTGAACAAATATAAAAAAAAATAATAATAAGGAGGCATTATCATATTTATTCCATTAGTCTTACTTAAAATAATAACAAAATTAATTACAGTTTTAATTTTGTCATTATTTTAAGTAAGACAACGGATTAGAAAATTAATTTTATTAACTAAAGTAATCAGTTAACAGAGTTTGACATTTCTTTTTTGCATTGAAAACATGTTTCTCAATATGAATATTTAAATCGTTTAACTTTGCAAGGCCTTCAGAGTCCCCTTTGCTTCCAACGCCTTTTCTTGCAATAATGGCCCACTAATGGGAATGTTTTTGCTCGTGCAGCACAAAACCAATCGAAGACAAAAGTCGATCGCACTTGTCTCCGTTTCCGAACTTTGATGTGTTTGGAGTTTTCGTTGGAGTTCGTGATCCATAATTTCAAAATTTCCTCTGGACGCTACGTATTACTGTAGCCTGATTCTATTGCTTTTGAAAACAACACAAGATCGTTCATTTTCTGTATAATGTTGTCCGTTATTGGGAGTGTCCGCTAATCGGAGGTCAATACATGGAAATGTTTATATTAAGGGACTGGGGATTGAAAAATTGTCCGCTTTTGGGGGGGGGTGTCCGCTTTTCGGGAGTGTCCGTTAGTGGAGGTTTCACTGTAATTGCATAAGATAAATACTGTTGTTTATCCTCTCGTATCTTCTTTCCTTCTTTTTTGACTTATTTGTTCGTAAAATTTAGTAGATGTAAGACATTCAAGTTTATTACTTTTGAGCTACTCCAATTCATATTTCATTTTAGTGTAAAAGTCACCATTCCTCTTCCAATTGTTATGATGAAGTTAGTCTGAGAAATCATTGAAAATCCTACAACAGCTTTCACACTTTTACTTAACGGTTTTTTCAACATTATAATTAATTTAATAAAGAAAAAGCTATCAAATAATTATTGATCTCTGCAAGCAAATTATCAAACAGATGCTGATAGAAAATCTGTTGCAAGGAACTATATTTCAACTGTAATTTTTTTTTTTTTTTAGTTTTTTTTTAATTATTTGAGTTCTTGCGGCTTTTTCACTAAAAAGTAAGATCTTTTCTACATAGGAATTACTGACCTCGTGGAGAATGGCAAATGGGTTCGTGAAGATTACGCCCCCGTTGTTTATAAAGATGCATGGAAAGACGGAGAACCAAGCACAAGATTACTGGATTGTGCTGTAATGAATGAAGATAGAAAGTGGGTTGAAACCTCGTGTCAAAACGCTCAAGAAGTGTATGTTTGCGAAGTGTTCAGTAAGTTTACTATCCACTATTTCACAAACATCACAAAGAAAAGGGATGTTTACGTTTTAAGTGATAATTTTCTCTTAATTGTAATTTACATATTTTATTTTCTGTAATGTATTTAGTTATAAAGGTATCATTCTAAATCGTACCATTTTACTTTTTTTTCCTCGTTAAGTTTAAATGAAGATTGAAATTATTTCTAATAGAAGTTTAAATGAAGACTGAGAATCGCTTGAAAATTATTAGATTCTTTATTTAAAGAAAACACATAAACACAAAATACATTACAGAATACAAAATGTCCGATTCCAACAAGTGAATATAATTTTGTGCTAAAAAATAAATTAAATGGCTAGCCATAATAATAAAAAATAAAAATAACAATAAAAAAGAAAGTATATAAATCAAGAAATTTAACGTGCGTTAGAACATTTTTACAGTAAAATAAAACAAAAACGCACATAACTAAACAAAACACAAATTCTCTGAGGTATTTTTTGTTTTGTGCTGGGAATCGGAGCCAGTTTCAAGGCTAATTGGCCTCTCATCAGTCCAATCCGTCCAGCATGCCTAACTCAGTGAAATGAAACAATATACAAAACATACAAATCAATGACATCTGAATTACAAAAACATCAAAACAAAATCAAGAATAAAAAGAAATAATTAATCCCCGCTAGCGTTTATCTTAGCATCAAGGGATTAATTTATAACAAAGTTAGTAATTAGACAAGAAATTTATCGTGTGTTAGAACATTTTTACAGTACTGAAATAGTACTGTCTCCGATTCCCAGCACAAATATCAAAAAATAGCTCAGTGAATTTGTGTTTTGTTTAGTTATGTGCGTTCTTGGTTTTATTTTACTGTAAAAAGTACATTAATGTAAGAAAAAATAAAAAGTTAAAAGAAAAAATAAAAAAACCTAGGAAAATAAGAAAAAAAACGAGATAATTAATGCTTTTAGACAGTGTCAAAAGCAAAGCAGCCCCATAATATGCACAAATTTATAAATAAAATTTTATAAATAAAATTTTATCGGACGCGACCACTTTTGACCCCTTAACTTCCGGTCAGGGAATGGTCATAGAGGTCTGGTTTTTTGGACGTGATCACCTACTTTTTGCTGCTGAACACAATGGTGAAGGTTTCATTCTAATATCTCTAATCGTTTGGCCACTACAGTGTGTGACATCCAGCAAGCATAAAAGCAAGAGCGGTCCCTTACGTTTCACAGGCAAGCTGTAATCTAAGGACCGCTAAAAAACCATGCGGACATTGAAAAAAAAAAGATGAAACGAAAATACCAAATATGCAGATTCGAACCGACAACCTTCAGTCTACGAGTCGGAGACCTTAAGCATCAAGCTACAGCTGAGAACTGAAATGCGGTAGTTGCATTTCTAACTTAATTAATTTCTTAAGCTCATGCTCGTAGATGAAATCCAATGAAAACAATGCAAAATATCTGAAAATACCCTATTCTTACGTTGTTTGGGCCTCTGAAGACAATGGAGAAATCCGCTTGCCGATCCGACCTTACGTTCGGGAGTTTTAGGGGTAGACAGGCATGGATGGACGGACAGAACAAACATAATAGCTCTCAAATGGGTTGCAAAAAATGAGATCAATTCTTGCACTAAACATATTATTTAAATAAAAATCACTTTTAATAAAACGCTATGTCTATGTCTGTCAAGATGAGGTCAGTTTAAATAAATGTCTTCCAAAATTAGAGATTTAAGGATGGTCGATTAGTGTTCAGAAAAAGTAAATATTGCATTCAGATTTGGCGAAGTAGTAACGAACAGACAATTAACCTGGTGGTTATCATTAAAATGATTCTACTCTCAGTATCCTAGAGCGGGTTGTAATACTTTGTAGATATGCGCTGAAAACTTTAAGGTGACGCGATTTCCGCTGAAAAAAAAACTTAGTTCAATTTTTCGCCACCAGGCGAAAATAAGGCGCTTTAAGGGCAAAAACCATAAGAAAAGTTTCTTATCAAAAGATGTTTATAGAAGTTGTTCAATATGTTCAATATCTAGGTCAGTTATCTGATCAATGTCATCAATGCGTCGATACAGCGTGAGCAGCAGCTGTACGCAGCATATCCGGTGGAATGTCAGCGACATGCCGCTGTATGATTGACTTTAGATCATGGAGAGACCATATGCGTCCTTTATAGGTGCGATATTTCACATATGCCCACAGCCGCAAGTCACATGGATTTAAGACCGGATATTCGTATAGACTAAGCATCTGGTAATTATGCAATCATACACGCAAGAAGCAGTTCTTGTCGACCCGTACGTTGTGTTGCTCCATTTTGCAAGAAAACAGTGGTCTCTTATCAATTTCGTTCTTGCAATGCTGTAATCACATGCTGAGCTTGGAGTCAACTGTATCGTGCAGTCGTAACGGAACATCTTACTGGTCCTTGAGATATATTGAAGAAAACTGAACTGAGTGTAAAATTACTTGTGATTCCACACCATAGTCGTATAATCCTCGCTAAATGGCTTGCTTGCTGGCATTTCATAGCTATTTACAGCGCTAAACTTCCACCTGGTATGGCGAAAAATTTTATAATTTTTTTTTTCAATTAATTGGAAAAGAATTAAAAAAAAATCGCGTCCTCATGGTCTAATTAGCATATCTACCAAGTGTCATTGTCATTACAATCCTCTCCAAGATGCTGAGAGTAGGATCAGCTTAATTATAACTATCCAGTATATATTTCTTCGCTAACACAGATGTACATACAGGGTGTACCTGAAATTTGCTGCCAAACTTAAAGATTGTATTCAATCATGCAAAACAACGAATAAATGCCATAGAAATATGGGTCTGGAAATATTTCCAAGATATGTCGAATTGTGTTGCACCCATCCGCTATGCGATCATGCAGTCGTAGGCGTCAGGAACCGGTATGGTGTATATACTAATGCTTTAGGGTTTAAATCAGGGGAACCAGCAGGCCATGTCACGATTACTGAAAGCAAAACAGAAGCAACGGGAATTGGAATCGCACTGCTACTGTATCGTGTTCTCGGTGATCGCTAATAATACAGACACTGTGGCTGCAAACTTCACGTCATATTTATAATAGTAAATAAAAGGATGGGCCGCGCGATTGGCATTGTCGCTAAGACATTGCCCTCTTACCTCTGAGTACCGAGGTTCGATTCTCATGTGGGTTTCGTGATGGTGGACGATCCGCGCTAGGCAGGTTTTCTCGGGATTCTGCCGTTTACCCTGCACTTCTCCCACCATTCTTTCTCAGTCTTTCTCTCCGTCTGTTCTTATTTTCGTGTGATAGCACAATGGACCAACGGTCGCAGTGCTCGGCTTCCCTGCCACCCACACTCACCACATAAACAAAAGATTGGTACTTGACTGTGTGTGTTTTTGTGGAACCCGCAACCAATATTTTTCGTACAGACTTTACGAAAAACTACGTGAAGTTGTCGTAAGATTTTATTTCTTTATTTTATTTTTAGATCTGGCGAAAGGTGAATGTCCTATTCTATGCTATGATAATGACGACATGGCAATTCATTTCACCGAGAAAGAGACTGATTGGAATGATAACCGTTTAATTTGTTTACATCAAGGAGGGGATCTAATAACTGTTACAATGGAGAACCTGTTACGAGAAATCATCCAAGACCTGCCAAAGCTCAATCCACATTCTTTTCACACATGTAAGTTTGCTTATTTTGTTTTTAATTTGCTTTGTTAAAGCTTTTTAAGAAAAGGAATTTCCTACTTGTAAAGAAACATTACAATATAACAATCAAAAAGTTTAGACAAAGAGCTTTTAGATCAAACAGAAGAAAGTGAGAAAATCAGTCAATTTAAATCTTCCAGCTGATTTGGCTGATGAATGATAATAAACACGAAACAACTGCTATCCTTCGATATTGAATTTCAATCAGCAATTTTCTAGTATGCATCTACATTGATTAATAAAAATCTAAGTGAATCACTTGTGGGATGAATAACATCTGCAGATTTTTATTTTCAACTCTACTTTCAATGGAAACCACGTTTCTTTCCCAGTATTGAAGGAGGGTGAGCATCGGACTGGACATCCCTTCTCAAATCACAGGCACGGGACTGTTGCGAATTAAAATATTTTTGATTAAACATCTTGGATCAAAAAAAAACTTTCTATAGAAAATAAGTTAACATTTTATTCAACTGCTGAAGAACATTTGAATGAAAATTAATCAATCTTAACTACAAATTCCGATAACTTCCAGTTCTAAAGAATCTTTCGATAAAAACTGTTTTATATGATTTTCTGTTTTATCCCTGGAAACACACATTATCTTTTTCTAATTTGAATCTACTGCAGCATTTTGAAGCTTTGATGTCTTTGTTGAGTAAAATAACTTTTCCTTTATATTTTTGAAACTTCACTTTAGATTTTCAGCTAAACTACAGGAATGAAGTTTTCGATTAATGGAATGTTGAGTTCGATCAGGCGACTGGACTCCAGCGATCAAACTAAACTAAGATAGACATGATAGTTCAAGTGGTAAAACATTTAAATGTGGGCTGGAGATAACGGGTTAGACATCTGGCGGTGGTAGGGAATTTTCTTAGTTGCAAAAATGCAGCCTGGACAACTGATTACTCATAAAATAGTGTTGATTTGAATTGACTTGAAAAGTAGTTACGGTCTGAGTAACTGAAACCGAGGTTGTTCTTTGTAAATCTTTTAATTTTTGTATTAAACCTGTTTAGAGTAATCAGATGTACAGGCTTCATTTTTGCAACTAAAATATGGACAGTACATGTAAATTCATTGCAATTTCTCTGTAGGGAATTTTCTCTGTGTTCTTTCTCCTCCAGTCGAGGCTGTTAGGCATTCAACAATATATTGTCATGTACAACGATTCTTCGCGCTCTTGTTTTTGTTATAATTGTTAACGGCTCCCGATCATTGTTTTGTTACGTTCCTGTGTTCCCTTTTAATCCATGAATTCTTTAGGCCTACGTTCCTGTCGCTCCTCATAATGGATTAACCACTCCATAACCTCATTCTGTGGCATTTTACGATTTCTCTTATTGAGTGAACTTTGATTAACATTATTTGTATTTTTGGCTGGGCACACTGTGGCAGCTGCTAAATTTGTGGACACATTACTGCAACTAACAGAAGCAACGACCAAAGGACTTAGGCCCACTGCAGATTCCCCCTCCTTGCCCTGCGAGAGATGGATTTTGTTTTGAGGCAATTGGTCTTGGATGAAAATGGGACTGATACCCTAACACTTCACTTGGCTCTTTAAAGAACTGGCAAACCTTATTCCGTACAATTGATCTTCGATAGGCAGTAGAAAGTGTCTTCCAACGGCCTTCGCACTGCTCCCATGTGAATTTATAACCCCTTGCTCGGATGGCTTCTGAGATTTCCCGCCAGATACGTTTCTTTCGTACCATTCCACTGTTGAAGCGAACCTCATTTTGTTTGTAAAGATTAATCAAGTGTGAAGTGGCTTCTTTGGGCCAAAGAACAGGAGATGCATGACCTGATGGAGTAGTTGATGAAGAAGCTGCATTAATTAAGATCATTCCGCTTTTTTATCGTCTTTACTCAGTCTTAAATGAAGAAGTTAAATAAATATTTTTTATGAGTAGATCTTCATCTCCCATTCAGAACATTGCATGTCTGCTCGTTCGAAGCTCTTCTCTTGACAGCTAGTTATTTAACAAATAAATGGCCAAGATTTGGTGAAAGAAACAAATGTCCTGAGTATTGGAACAAACCTTATTCTACATTGATTAAATTTGGTTTACTTATACAAAGTGACCCGTTTGTATTCATCTGAGACTATCTTTGGTGTTTCGTTTCTTATTTATCGAGAACAGCACTAAAACTAAGACTGTTTAAATAGTCTCCATTGATTTTGATTCCTTAATCAATTTTACAAAAACAGCGACCGATTTCTCCAAACAGTCATAACCTTTCTAAATTAAATCCAATTGAATCCAATTGAGTTACGAATCAGCTACAACTGGTATTTGGAGAAACTGGCCATTAATATCCTGGATACTTTTATCAATTTCCTTTTTTAAATACGGTAGGTTCCTTTTCTTAAACATTTTCTTATCTCAGTCTTTTCTGTAGAGAATATTTCGTTAAAATTGAAACTCGAAAAATAATTTTTCCTTGTTAATTTTCTTGTTTTCATTTCTGCTTTCTTTTTTTTATTTATTCTAAAAAAATTTTTGCTAAATAATTTTCATCTCTTCTTTTTTTTATCCTTGTCATTTTTTAATTCAGTATTTCTGTATAAAAAATATAGCAAATACTTTAATATAATGTCTAACAGATGGATGTTGATAATCACGTTTGCGCGAGAATTACGAAGAACACGAGATCTCGCCATTAGCCTCTTCAGCAGGTCTCAAGGAATTTAGTATTTTTAATGTCTGTCACTAGGAAAATGCTACATAATGAATTTATTATTTGTTTATTGACTGTTTTTCAATTTATTAAAACTATATTAAAATATAGTAAAAATCTCATGCATTTTCCCGTATTAAAATTCATTTAAATATTTCAATATTTTGTGAGAAGACATGGATAGAGACTATTCTCGGGTAAATTACGTGAAATCACGAAAATACGGGATCGTCAACATCCATCTGTTAGACATTAACTTCAAATAGATAGTCCTCGAAAATCTCGACGATGCATTCAGAAACATTGAATGGTAAAGGGAAGAACTGGGACGAATGAATAACCGTAAGAAAATATAATGGATTTGCGTCTAATTTTTTACAACAATCCATAAAGCCTAATTTCCTAGAAAAGTCATCAAATCAATCAGTGTATGTACGTTTGTATAAGTTCGGGTGTCTCCTTTCTAACAACTTTTGAACCGCTTGATGAATCCTCTTGAAACTTGGCTTGCACATTTAAGAATAAGAGATGATGTAATTTCTAATTTTTTTCCGTCTGTGTCCTTGTCGAGAAATTAGGAAGAGAAGATTACAAATTCCACAGTAAAACATTGGGGAATCATTTTTTTTTTTTATTTCTAAAGAAATCTTGAACAGAGATTAATAGTGCATTTAGTAATCCTATTAATTTCGTCGAGAGCTTTAATGTGATTAAAAATAAAATTGGATTAAGATAATTTAAATAAAGAATGTGGATTTCATTAATTTTTCAGAAAATTAATAAATCTCCACTATTTGTATTCAGCAAGAATTAAAAAAAAGTTAAATTAATAGAAAAAAAGCTTGTAAAAAGAATAGAAAATACAAGGATTTAAGGAACGTATTGAAAGAAATGAGGCGAATAGCATACAGGAGAACAGGTATGATGCTTGTCTCTTTATTTTTAATACGGCGTTGGCTAAAAAGTTCCTTCGTTTTTTTTTTTACATAGTTGGCTCTAGTTAGCGATTAGGTGTCTTTAACGTCATTCGACGCCATTCTGTTAGATTGTATTGTAACATATCATCTTGCATTTAAAACAAAAACTTAACAAAATTGGTGAATTTTGTGTAGCCAGTTTAATATTGAAGATGAAAGACAATAAGCACGCAAGATCGCATGCTTCGTTGATGACCAGACAAAAACTATTACGGCTTGGCTGCAAAGTTCTGATTCATCCACCGTATTCACCAGACATTGCACTTTCGGATTTCCATTTATTTCGGTCTTTACAAATTTCTCTTAAAGCAAAAAATTCAATTTCCTGGAAGGCATTTGGAACATTTTTTTGCTCAATAAGATAAAAAGTTTTGGGAAGATGGAATTATGAAGTTGCCTGAAAGAGGAAGAAGATAGTGAACAAACCGTTGAAGACGTTGTTCAATAAAATTATTGGTGAAAATGAAAAATTTGTTTTTTTTAATTTTGCTTAAAAAACCGAATGAACTTTTTGACCCAATGCTAATGCCGCACAACAAATTATCTGAAGGTTTTTTTTTTTTTTTCAAAAAAATGTCTTCCAACTCTAGAAAGCACAATACATTACGAAGAAATTTTATATTACGATAAAGTTTGCAGCTGATGATTCAATGATTGAATATATTTTCATAATTAGACTCGAAGATGCAATTGATTTCGTACAAATTGTAAGCTACAGGGATTAAAGATAAAAATAAGCTAGAAATATTGAAACACATTCACATATTAAAAACCTGAAATACCTATGTACATATAATACGTCTGCGGTTATTATATGTGCCAATGTTATTGTTCGTACAATGCTTCTATGAATATAAGTCGATGATTTTCGAGTACAAACTGTGTCATTTTTTACACTTTTTTTGAACACATAGTTTTGCACTTTGTGTCGATTTCAGTTAATCAGAAAAGCGGTCGGGGACCAGGATCAGGAATGGGAAAACGTAGGAAAAGAAAAGATAAGGAAGAAAAATGTGGATTAATTAATAAAGACAAATGGATCACAGTGGACTGCACCGAAAAAAATAAGGCCATTTGCAAATTCAAAAGTAATTAAATATGAAAACATGCATTTCTAATATTTACTAATATTCAGAATTCGAAATTTCCTTCTAAATATTTATCAAAATTATTTTTCATTGGCAGGTACTGAAGCAGGATTACAGAATAAACAGATACCAGATGCAAGTAAGACTAAAAGCTTCTAATATTCCTTTTTGTTTTCTACGATAATTTGTCAATTTATTTTTTAAATTGAGGTTAATTTTCTGTTATATGTATGGTTATCTTTATAAATTAATCCTTTATAAGCGAAGCGTCTAGGGATTAATTTACTTTTAATTTAGGGATTTTTATAATTTTTTATATATGTTTCTTTTGATCCCACTGAGTTATGAGTTCTAGGCAAATCAAACTGATGAGACCTAGGAACCGTGATAAGTCTGTTTTTGATTTCCGATATAAAAATTCCAAAATTAGCTAAGTAAATCTTTTAATTGTTGTGCGTTTTTATTTTTCATTATATCTTACTTTTCGTTTAAAATTTATGTTTTATTTTGAATTAAAAATAAATTTTGTAATTCTATTTTATTTAAGAAAATAACGAACATTCATTAAAAGATATAATACTTTGTGTATGATTGGAACGATATTCTTTGATATTTGAACATCTTTTTGAGAATAATTCGTGTAATTCAATACAATTCACTAATCTTACTATTAAAACATTTATTTAAATAAGATATTTTGAAATTTATCAAAAATTTAAAATCTAGAAAACTTAGATCTTTTAAATTTATTGTAAAATAAGACATAATTTTTATTCTAAAATTAATACACAAAATAAAAAATCCGTAAGTGTTAATGTTTAAATATATAAAAGAAGACTAATTGTTATACTCCTTCGCTTAGCATTTTTATTTTATTTTTAATTTTTTTTTTCATTTTAATATATTTTATGATGCTGTCTAGAAGTATCCAAACCAGAAGTATTTATCAAAAGACGTACATCAAAAATCGTTATCTTCTTTAATCCAATATGACACATAAATAAATAAAATCACATTTTTATCACTTGCTTTTTATCATTTGCTTTGTTTATTCATGTTTTTAAATATTATATGGTTTATTTGTTGTATTTTATATTGTTTTGGTGAGAGGAAGATTTCTCTTTCCATTTTTTATGTTATTTTATTTTTTAATTCATCAAGCTAAACCTTGAAATAGTTTTAAAAATTAAAAGGAAATATTGGTATCAACGGTATCTACAATGAAGATGTTTGAGTTTTATTATGTGTAATATTGGATTAAAGAAGTGTTTATCGTTTTAAACTAAACACCATTCTGTTATACATACAGTACTATATATGTAAATAACTTCTTGGGCATCCTACTACACTACCTAGCCGCAAATTTAATTCAGGACTAATTTACCATTAGCACATTTTTGCAATTTGAAAATACAGTCATACCTTGATTATGGCAGATTTGTTCCAGTCGAAAATACCCGGCGAAAAGCAATGTATTTTCTTAATCTATGGCACTCATCATACGTATACTGCGAACATGATATGCATAAGTAACTACAAATTGGTCGAAAGTAAAAGAGGAGATGCCAATGTATTTTACAATAGTGCTACTGCTTTTGCCTTAAATTC
The DNA here is from genome assembly GCA_023159025.1 of Thereuonema tuberculata. Classification (NCBI taxonomy): domain Eukaryota; kingdom Metazoa; phylum Arthropoda; class Chilopoda; order Scutigeromorpha; family Scutigeridae; genus Thereuonema; species Thereuonema tuberculata. Next base: position 40,433,738 of record JAFIDM010004315.1, on the reverse strand, counting down.
TATTTCCTATTATTAACTTAACTAGCAGCAAAGCCTGTCGGACGACAGGCATAAAAAAATTTGAAAAATCATTTTATTATCAACTATCAAATATAAAGTAAATGTAATCTAAATGCTGTGCTAACTTGTGAACGAAGCTTCTGCGGAAAAAATGGTTTTGAGTTTCGAAATCAGCGTAAACAATTGAGTAAGTATGCCAAATTTCATTAAAATCGGTGCTGTGGTAACAAAAGTATTTGGTTTTGAACGTATGTTTTGTTAGATTTTCAGTTCAAATTTCATGGAAACAACATGGAATGACAAAATGAACTAATATTTCATCCAATTTGAGTACCCTTGATTCAATGGTACCAATAGTTGGATCTATCTTAATAGTTAATTATATCGAGTTACAGACAGACAAACGAAATTAGCAAAATAAGTTGATTACTATTTTAATCTCAAGAAAACATTAAAATAAAAGTTATAAGCGCTGTAAGAGCAATTTAATCACTAACTGAAATAGGCAAATTTAGAGATGCGAAACGAATTATCTTTGAAAACCATCTGTTGATACGTACGTATAATACGCTGCTTTGTTCTCAGCATTTGCAGCCTATAGAAAGCTTACCTAACTCAGACAGAAATATCGGAACTTCGAAGTATGACTGTACTTCTCGTTATGTCTCCCAGAATCTTCCAAAAATAACTCACAAGGGAAGTGCGCGAACTTGAACGCTGAGAACACACATATTTCAATATCGTTACTATATTGCTCTATACATTGAAATATATGTGTTTTTGGTCCTATTATATCGATATTTTGTTTCTTCGCATTGCCAAAGTTCCTCTCTTGGACCATCAATAGATGATCATTCAAATGTCTCTCGTGGTAAGACGTGCAGTTTTGCATGGGAATGACTCATACCACTGTTTTTTGGATGAGCTATTTATATTCTATGCACATTTTCGTGCGGTTCTCAGCGTTCGAGGTCACGCACTTATCAGTATTTTGAGGTTTGTACAGATGTTGCCACCCATTATAACAACATGACATTTATTTAACTATTTTACGACTGAAATTAAAGTAAATGTAAAGTATTTCAGCGTTTTTTTTAACAAAAATGCATACGAACTGACAGAACTGAAGCACTATAGTGAAATTAGATAACTGAAAAATGTAAAAGTGAATACACAAGACCAAAACAATTATTTTCGTAAATATATATTAGAGAACTATTTTTTCTTTAATTTCAAAACTTTTCTATTTCAGAAATGCTGAGGAAATACAAGTACCCTTGCATTGAGTATTTTGGTGAATGTAACATTATTGATACTGAGCCAAAAAAGTGGGAAGATGCCCGAGATGCCTGCAGACAGAGAGACGCAGAACTAGTGATCCCCGATGCAAATGACCTGTGGTGTACTCTGATGTTAGTTCTTGCAATATTTAGAAATGAATCACTTCAGGAGCATGATAAGTTCTATGTTGGTAATTACATCTCAATTTTTATCTGATTCTTTAAAAAAAAAATATCTCCGTTGAAAATATGGAGTATGATGATTATTAGGGATGCTTTGGTTACAATACATTTATAGCATTTTATTGAATCAATCCAAAGTTTTGATTGAGGTTTTCAGTCAAACTTTGTTTTCTAAACTTTTTCAATAAAAGTCTCTGATAATATAACATTACACCATTAAAAATCTTCTTTCTTCAATATTCTTGTAATATTTTGGCGATATTTTGCGAAATTTAATCATTTCGCTTTTTCAAGCCTTTTTCTTCAAAATAACTTCCAGTCTATCGCAACATTATTGAGTTTCCTTTTCAATACTAATACACTATAATATTATTGAGTTTCTTTTTCAACAAAGTAACTTAATACTAATTGGCTATATCATTATAATCACGTTATTGAGTTATTATTAACATATTCAATTATTAAGTCTCTCCTTTCCAATAAAGTGACTTAATACACTATAATCACTTCGTTAAGTCATTATTGACAGTTTCAATTATTGAAATTTTTCTTCTTGGCCCCTAATGATATCTTGAAAAAATGATAGCGTGTTGGGGCTAACCATATATCCTTTGTCTTTATTCATGCACTTGAAAGATTTTATAACGCAGGCTTCAATGACATATCTATTGTGTATATCCTTGATTATCCTTAATCTCTGATAAGTTACAATGCACTAAAATGGTTCAAAAAAGATTATATAATTTAAAAATATATTACGGAGCTTTCGAGCTGCTGAAGCCTCTCGAAGCTCCTGTAGGTATTTTTAAATTATAGAAATTTTTAAACCATTTTATTGTGTTTTTAATTAATAACTTAAATTTTAAACATGTTAGATTATTGCATAAAATTACAATAGAAGTAATAAACATGTCATAACACAAACAAAAGGAAAAGTTGTAATTTGTTTCAATTACTTACAAAAAACTCTATTTTTATATTTTATATTTTTTATTGAGTTTTTTTATTTTTATTGAATTCTTTCTGTTTCGAGATACCATAATAGTCTTGAAGGCTTCTCAAGAGAGAGAATCGTTATTACTATATTTCGATTTTCGTAGATAGTAACAGAAGGTCTAGAAATCGGTCTAAAATTAGTCCCCTCCTATAAATTTGCCTCAAAAGTTACTCAAAACAAAATATACTCAGTTATATTTGATAATGAAAGCATTCTATGGTTTGCATTCCATTCTTCTTACTAAAGACAGGTTTATCACTAATGATAGCCACAGCAAAACGAAGTCGTCGCTTGGGATGGGTAGTGAAACTGCCAGGAGTATCATTATCTATTGAGGTTCACCTAAAGAGGGAAATGTACGAGTTCCCAGAGTTGAAAGTTTTGTATTCAAACCATACAAATTTAAAGCATTAAAAATAATTTTCATTTCCTCTAATATAAAGTCGCCAAGATGTGTGACACATTCAATCAAAGCCAACATTTCGAGTTCGTAGACTGACTCAATGGCAGGCGAGAAGAAACCGCATATCGAGAACCTGCTTAATGGTGCTCAATGCACAACAGCTGTTTGATCTGTTCTGGATTCCGTCCAATGAAAGATTACGTTTGACAAATCCCATCAGGACCAACACATGAATATACAAATGTCCTGACATAACAACACCATCAAGTTAATACACAATCACTTCTCATCACTACGATATAGGAGATTTTGACAGTACGTATCTATAGAACTGGTATGAGATCATCCAGAATTACATTCTATTCATCTCTCTCACCAAATTGGAGTTTGTAAATTGGTCTTATAATCTGTGACATCGAAAGTAGCCATAATTTAGCTTATATACACTCTCTTGGTGCATCCAACACTTTTGTTGCAATCATTTCTTTGTATCTAACACGAACTGCGATATCGTAATTGTAGAAAATATGTTCATAATTAAGCCTTGTTTGCATTTTTGCCAACGAATTTTTTTTTTCTCACTCTCTGGTGAGAAAATGAAAATAACTTTTAGCACATTGAACGTGTCTTGATTAGCTTATCAAATGCATGTAAGATTTTTAAATCTTACACTTCCCTATTAAGTTTTTAAATATTTATTTTAATACATTATCTCTTCGTTTTTTTATGATCCGTTTTAAGGCTATCAATATTTGGACAATGAAAAGTGGCCAGAATTTAGACAGAGAAAAGCTATTGCAGAACTGTTTCTAAGGAAAGACTGGGATGACAAAGACCACGGAATCGACAAAAAGAAGCAGTGCTTTGCGATGGCAAAGGAGAGTTCTTACATGTGGGAACCAGTTTCTTGTGATGAAGAACTGCCTTCCATTTGCATTGGACAGAAATGTAAGAATCAAATCCATTTCTTCCCCTATTTGCATCCACAACTATTTCTTTCCCATAATAAAGATTTTTCTTTTTCCACAGAAACATTCCTGCATAAACAAAGAGAAAAAGATCAATCGTCATAACCGCAGAAATTAATCACTAAAACGTATTACTATGTACTCAACTTTCTTAGAAATTTTAATCGCATATTTATTATTCTGTAAGATAATAAATTTAAATATTTGTTTTACTTTGTTCATTAAACACATTTAACCCTTTCATTTTTTATAAGTCATTTAACTTATAAGTCAGTAATATTAAGTTTTTTTTAAATTTATTCTAAAACTTAAAGAATACCTAAAAAAAGTAAATAGTAATTTTACAGAGCTACTTTATCCCTCATTATTAAGCAAAATTAAAATAAAACTTCACAAAAATAAACTTTCATTTTCATGTTAGATAAAAAGCTAGCCATGAAGCAAAAGAAATTTCTTACTTAAATTATTGATAAAAAGTCAAACTTAGCTTTCCAAAAGTTAATAAAGAAAACTACTATTTTTAAAATGCCACTTTTTTTATTAAAACAGCTATTTTATAAGTGTCATTGTATTGACTGGTAAATTATAAATCTAAGCCAGATGTATTTAAGGAGAACATGACTGAAAACTGAAGAATAAACTTACAAATTAATCGCATTTCAATTGGAGGCGAGACGTGAGGAAAGATAGAAGCGCAGGGAAGGCACTGGGAGACCTAGGTAGACTATCAGAAGAGAGGATTGAGGTGCAAACTGATTCAAGGATGTCCCGGTCCACCATTCACATACATCATTAGAAGTTTGCATTTATCACTGTTATAATAAAAATGACAAAATGAAAAAGAGAATAATTTGCAGTAGCTAAGAATCAGAGCTTTTAAAATTTTAGTTTTCTTTTTTTTTCTGAATTGCTCTTACTTGTTTTGTATTAAAAAAAAGTTTTATTTGTTTATGTAATTTATATTATATAAAACTATATAAAACTCTTTAACGATCAAGTTCTATAAACAAAACCCCATACATCCTTCTCACCAATATTTCATTCTTGTTATCCAAGAATTTTATCAAGGTATTTATAAGTCATAAAAATATAAACATAAAGAAATAAGAATGAAGTATTGGTGAGAAGGATGTTTTGGGGCTTTGTTTAAAGAAGCTGATCGTTAAAGAGCTTAAAGATGTATGAAGTTTTATACATAAAAACTCATTCATTTAGACCTCTTTGTCAGGAAATTAATATTATATCATCTTTATCTGCTGTCAACAAGTCGCTACTTCACACCAATTTTCTTTAGAAGCACAAACAAACTCTTCATATTTATAATTTGCTCATTTGTCTAATCTTAGTTTCTAGTCCATTGATCACTTTTTTTTTAAATCTTCTGACCTTAAAACTAATTTTATGTGTGATTTCTTTGGTCTGTGGAGATCCACCAGAACCTCAAGATAACAACACAATCGTCGATTTCGATCCGACAACCACCCACCCGAAAGGAGCCGAGAGAAGCTACAAATGTGAAGATGGCTATCACTTCGAAGACAGCGAAGAGGTCGCCTGGACTTTAACCTGCTCAGGAAATGAACCCGATTGGGATAAACAGCTGCCAAAATGCGTTTCCTCTGCAGATGCAGCAACAACCACAGATAGTAAGTTCCTATCAATGCGGCTAAACATTGACTTGTTAATGGAATAAAAATTAGTTTGTTTTAGAAAGTCATCGTGAAATCAAAATTTCGAATAAATTCAATTATAAAATAACTTGATAGAAAGAATTTTAATGACTGAAAAAAGAAGCTTCGTAAGAAAATACTGTATAATAAAATTAATTTTAATGTAAGGAAGAGTTTGATCTCTCTCTTAAAAACAGAATAATCGCTTCAACTTTCACATTATTCTCATAAATTATATATTTATATCCAAAGAAATAGCTTTTCCAAAAACATTAATTTTTTTTTTTAGTAATTTTAAAAATATCGAAAACTTAAGTGTCTTCAAAAATCTAGGTTAAGGTCAAGTTATTGTTTTCGCACAGAAATCAAAAGCTTATCTGATAAAAATGAAAAATATTTTTTTTCATTAAACAAATCTACATGAGGCAAAAATATAAAGTTATCGTAGTATTGGATTTAGTAGTCATATCTTAAACTGGGGCTAATTTAATAGTACTTTGGTTTACTAGATAGATCCTGGTTTGAGGGATTTTTCCAATCCGGGGTGAGGTTTACTCAATATTTCGGCTTGGTTCCTTGAGCCTTCTTCTGGAGTTGATGAGAATTACATAGATTTTGCTACTTCCGCTTTGTTCGTATCTCGGACAGGCGGAATCAGTGACCTTCTTCCGAGATAGATTGAGAGTATACAAGTAAGTGTACTGTTACGGACTTTCTTTTTCCTTATTTTATTTTTCTTCCCCTACTTTCTATGACGCAATTCTGTGTGGTTAGTCACTTACTTGAGGCGAAGTGACCTTTGCCTTGTTTACTTCTCCGCTACTGTCCGCCATTTTTTTTTATCTCTTCCCTCTGTTTTCTAACTAATCTTGAAATGGCAAGTTTTCCACATTAAAACTTTTTATTTATCATTTTTTTTTTATATATTCTTGCATCCTACCACCTTATGTAACCTTTATAATTGTTATCTATTAATGATGATATAGATTATTATATGTAATTTTTGCTTTTATTTGGAACAAAATTTGGGCTGCTGAAAAGGTGTGGCCATTTTGTTTATATACGGGGTTTATAGTGATGTAATCTGAAGTTTCAAGTCACTCCTTATTTCTTGGAAGGCAATTGGTAGAACGTTGTTTACGTCATCATGCCTATAAAGTGCATTCTTGAAACTCCTGCGTCAGTCTTGCCGAGGAGTATCGGAGGACAAGGACGTGTTTCCTTTAGCCGGAGTGGAGTGACAATTTTGGCTAAAGCAATATAGTTTGGTCTGATTCTCCCTATACCCAGTTAATGGTGAGACTAGTATTTCATCGTATGGTGCGCATATCTCTGGATACATTGAGATTTATTCTTCTTGGATATCTGTCAACATAACGACGACTTCTTGGATATCTGTCAGATATTAAGAAAAGTCGCACGCCCCCATAAATAGCTCTGGATACATTGAGCAGCCATTAGTAGTAAGAAACGTTCACGAGAAAAAAAAAAGAAAAAGAATGTGCTGTGTTTCTTTGTGTTTATGTGGATACCTTGACATGAACAATTTAGTGAATTTTGTCGGAGCCATCTTATATTTTGTGCCAGTGTAAACAAGACAGATCACCGAAATTGTGAGTAACATTTTCCTTTAGAAAGTTAAATCAGGAAGTGAACTCTTCAGACTCAATCTCTAGCTCGAAAGTCTATTTCATTAACAATTTTCGACCAGACTCTGCTTATAAAGTGACTCAAATTACTTGTGAGATTATATCTTAAGTTTATACCTTGTTAAATCGCATTAATACGGTTATTGTGAATTTATATTTGAAAATTACCAACTTTTGAATTAATTTTTTTTTATTTGTAATTTTTGGAATTGCCTAATTTATGAACAAAGCTTTGTGTGTTATCGTTATATATATATTTTTATATTGATATGTAATTTCTATTGCATTAGTCTTGATTTGCTGTGTGTGATTATATAATATATTAAGCTCATTTCAAGTACATTTTGTTGTTTGATATACCTGAGTTGTTTATCATTTCTTTAATTCTATTTGACATTTTATATTTAACTGATTTTGGCTGTGGAATTAAATTGGGCCCAGCGGTTCCATAAGCTAAGTTTTATTTTCATCACCTATCTATATGGGTGTAGGCTTCCGATTGCGTTAATTATTACTCTGTTTTGTATATTCTCTCTGAGATACAGGGTGATCTGTAACAGTACTCTAGTTAGCTACACTAATAGGTAATCACAAAGTACTTTGATAACATACATACATACATTTCTGCTTCAAAATGTCATAAAATAAATTCCATTGAAAACTCGGAATTCTTTTTTCGGACACCCTGTATTTAATAATAAAATTATAAAAATTAATTATATTTAAGGGAGAAGTATTTCTTTTTAATAGTAATATAATTAAATGTTATTATCAGCATTTAAAATAAGATGCAATTAAATTGTAAATTCCACTCCCTACTTCGAAAGCAGTCCTTCACTAAAGATTAATTTTAGCGATTAATTTCACTTAATTATTTTTAGTCTAAAGATTAACAGCTCAATTGAACGGAAATGTATTGTCGAATAAATAAAGTACATTTAGTTGCATTACGTAATTTACGTATTTATTCGACGATTCATTTCCGTTTAATTGAGTTGTCAATCCGTCAAAAAAAATAGCGATGTTTGGTAGTTGTCTACAGTATTTTGCAAAAAAGAAAGGGTTTGCCGTATATGGTCATTACGTAGCGAACGATTTTGTCTGGAACAAACGCACCAGTCACGATGTCATCAACTTGAACAGATGGTGTGTCTTGTTGCAGAATCGAAGAATTGATTTCGAAGAGATCTATAACGTCTTACGGCCTCAAAACGAACACATAGCTAATGCCATTGATAAACTGTCCCTTTGATATGTACTCACGAAGGGAGAGATCTTGCCTTTGCTTCAGTCACAGGGCACTTTTGTTGGTCGGTTCTCATCAGGAAACAGCCACAGCTGGGGATTGCCGTTTCGTATAGAAAGCATGAAGTTTCATCGTCAGTAACAATTTGGTTCAATCGGATATGTCTGTTGTCCGTTTGACTATCATCTGTTTTGCAAGCTAAACGACTCAGATCTGAAAGTAGTGCAGAAATTATTAAGGCAATAACAGCAGCACTGAGACAGAAAATGTCTTTCAGGAAGTTATTGAAATAACGCAAGATCGCTGGATCACGTGTGTAACTGAAGTGAGGAATTATTTTGAAGGATAATAATAACATTTTATATTTCCTCTAGTTATTTTTACAATGAGGGTGAATTGCAACATGAAATCAGGTCGAAGTTATGCAGTGGGGCAGGAATATGTCTCTTTTAAATAGTTGAAATAAGGTCTCAGATAACCATCAGCCATTACAGGAAACCAAATTAACATGGACGTCATAATTAACACTAAATCAGTGTTAATACCAATTGAAAGAGTGCGAAATTGTACTCTAGTATCATTCTAGTTTATTACTACATTCTATTTTATTTTATTTTTAGTTTTATGGAGGAATGGGAGAGTTCTGATTCGTCGAGAAGAGATCTCTCTTTGATCAACCAGGAAAAAAAAAAAGTTTTAGAATCACTTCGGGATTGTAGCATTTAATTAACATTAGGATAAGTTATATTAGGCTTATGTCCTTCAGAGTGTTTCAGTTATAAAAATTAAATGAATTCTTTTAATGAATGAATGAATAAATAAATAAATAAATAAATAAATAAATAAATAAATAAATAAATAAAT
>JAFIDM010004315.1:40410604-40424468 GCA_023159025.1 Thereuonema tuberculata | reverse complement strand
AATAAATAAATAAATAAATAAATAAATAAATAAATAAATAAATAAATCACCTTTCACTCAGATATAATTATTTGTTATGCCAGTTGGTCGCAAAAGCCCAAAGGTGTTCCAAATCTTGTTTTGTTTTTTTGATGATCAACCAATCACAACACTCCATTCCTCCAGTGAAGTAGAAAATGCAAAGTTGCTTGAAATAGGCATTGTCGAAAGGATTAGCACTGTACACGTCAGAAACTTTTAGAACTGCTATTCATATGTTTATTCATCCAATATCCTGGCGAGAGACGTTGTACAGATAGTTGAAAAAGTCTGGGGTATTCGACGGAGCCTCGCAACATTCCTGACGTAAATCTTTTTAAGTAGAAACAAACAAACTTTCGAACATGGTCTCGGAGCCTAAGAACTTGAAGGAGTTATTTCTTATAAGGATGACGCTGTAGGTGATTGTATGTAGAATACTCCAAACTTCAGAAGCCCAATTTCCTTGCAGGTAATTGTTACTTGCTCTCTCAGACAAATTTATAATACCGGAAGTTGGTGGAGGAGATATATTGGAGTTTTATGTTATTAAATAAGAGGGCCAAGTCAAAACTGTTTACTTGCAGTAATTGCCACAAGGGCTTTCAGTTATATCTACAATATGTCAACTAATTTATCAACTAATCTTCTGTTTACCTCTGAAATGTTCAAACTGGCAATTACACTTATCATCTATTATTCTCAGGAGTAAATGTAACTTAAATAGCATCATATTGTAATGGTGTTTGTGGGAGAGTCGTTAAGATGGAAAAACAACGAGTCAAGTTGTTTTGACCAATGTTCTTAACCAATGTTTTACATTTAATAAATGAATTTTTATAGATTATACATAGTTGATTTGATTGGCTAAGCAATTAAAAATAATGATTTACATAATGATTGGACAAGAACGTAATGAATTTTAATTAACTGATTCAACGGCTGCAATGGAAATTAATTTAAAAATAAATAGAACATCAGTAATTAGAAACGAGAAAAGGAATGTTTTAAAATAAATAACGTTTAATGATTAAAATGAATAAAATGCAGATAAATACAGATAAATAATTTGTAGAAATATATTTATACAAATAAATGATTTCTAAAAATATTTACATTTAAACTGTTATAATAGTAATCACTTATATTAACTCTGCAATATTATCTAAAACCACTGCTTAATTAAAAACTTAAAATAATAAATGAATTTATGAAAAATATTAAGAAAATTATATATTTATTAATTCATTAAAATTACAATAATTACGATAGAAATTTATTAAATAAGAACATTATATGCATTAAATTTATTTAATGTTAATTGGTTTCATATTGGTTAAACTTAGTTCACTTTAATAATAATAATAATAATAATAATAATAATAATAATAATAATAAGTGGATAGAACCACTCCAAGCAGTCCATTCTCTTTTTAGAAAACAAATTTTCTTAGGATTTAACAATCGTTCTCAATTTCTAAGATAGAGCCAAAGAAATTCTTTTTGGAATCCAAACAAGGAATACATGGAATTCAAACAAGGAATATCTTGTGTTTACTATTAATTGTTTTTCACTTGCATTATTTATCTATAAATTACTTTGATATCGATAATAGATACTAATGAAATCTCATTTTTTTCATCCTTTTTGTCTTTCTATTCATCTTATCTTTTTGTATTTCTTCTTCTGTGTCTTTCTAAGTTTTCTTTCTTACATTAATGCTTCTTTGTTTCGAATGATTGTTGATGAATAAAATTATAAAAACGTTATAGAATTCATGTACTCGATAACAGGTAATGGTTATTTCATTTTACTTTTTTATTTCTCGTAATAATAATAATAATAATAATAATATAATAATAATACTTTTCACAAATTGGTTTCGTTTTATTTTATTATTACAAAAAAAAAATATTTTCTGGCGATTATCATCTCAAAATCTATTATTTCAGAAATTTCATGGAAATAACCTAAGAATGTTTAATAACAGGAGGAAAATAAAAATGAAAGAAAAAATTCTCTTGTTTATGTATTTGAGCTTAAGATTTTATTTATTCTGTAATTCCGTTTTAGGCTTTCTATTTTAGACCTTACAGCGCAATCTTCAGTTAACGATGGAGGTATTCTGCTACGATAATGCTGGCATTTCATCTTTCTAAGTGATAATGAAATTATGTTGCAGAGGTTGAGATCCTGAATACGGAGTAATCTCTTTATCATGCCGTAATAATACAGAACGTATTCAGGAGTGGGCTACAAGTAACTATATAGTATAAGTACATATCAAAAAAAGAAGTTAAACTGAATTAAACTATCAATCATCTCTTCGAAAACTTACAGCTTATTCATCAATTAATCAAATGGGATGAAGTTTTGCATCCATATTTATTAACAATAAATTAATATTAACTTATTATTTCATTTATTGTTTCTTAAGAATCCTTATTATATTAATTTTCAACTGTTTTAGGACGATACATATTAATCAAATCCAAAATACAAATAACACTTTCATAAATTTTATGATTCTACTTAATCTTATATCCTTAGGAGGCTTGCCTCCTTTTTTAGGCCTTACAGTTCCTGACGTGCACCAGAGGTGAAGGCTCCCAGCGATTGTTGAGCGTCGGGACTAGTTGAGGTCGGATGGTCAACCCGACGCTCGCCCGCATTAAACCCCGAGTAAGAAATTCGGTACCCATTTGAGAGAGGGCTGGGTGCACCTTAGGGATTAAAAATAAAAAGACAAAGACATAAAACAAAGGAATCACTGCTTTTAATTGTTTTGGCATTGTTTCTTATTACATTGAATATCTGTTTTAACGAATTACAATCTTCGGTAACTTAGTTTCAACCTTTTGTTTTTGCGAACTGAACTAAACATTTAGTATGTTCCTTAATTCTTCCGCAGTGGTAAGAACTCCAGAGAGCAGTGGAATTCTAATGAAAAATGATCCAAGACATTCAGTATTAAATAGTGGTTATTTAGCATTAAATCTCAAGGTTCGTTGACTACCGTTCCTGTGAATCCTATTAAGAACTTTACTAAAGGTAAGTAATTATTGCTTCTTCTTCTTCTTTCTTCGAATTTGGCCGACTATGGACCACGTGAAATAACTCATGATTATTTTTCTACTTTCTTTCTTCTCTTCCAGTATTCTTTCATTCTTTCACTATATTGTTTCCTTCTTTCTTCCGTCCATTTTGCTCCCGTCTTCTTCTTTGCCTTTTCTTGAAAACCCTTGAATCCCTTGATCTTTTTTCTGAATTCTTCTCTTCTCTCCACCTCTTCTCCATCTATTTTCATTTCTTCCATGTCTTTTCTGACCTCCTTGATCCATGTCATCTGAGTCTTGGGGTTTCTGTCGAAGAAGGTGAATAATCTCTTCGTCAGTCTACCTTCACTCATTCTTTTAATGTGTCCGTAGAAAGCCACTCTTCTTTTCCTCATTGTGTCAGTTATTTTTTCTGTTTTTGCGTAGATTTCTTTGTTGTTTCTCAGTTTCCATTTTCCATCTTCATATTTTGGTCCCAGGATTTTCCGTAAGATCTTTCTTTCCTTTTTTTCTACCTCGTCTAATTTGCATTGTCTGGCTGTGTTTAGTGCAAGGCATTCTGAGGCGTAGAGGCCTTCTGGCTTAATGACTGTATTGTAGTGCCTAATTTTAGCGTTTATAGATATGGACTTCTTGTTGTATATATTTTTTGTCAAATGGAATGACAGTTCCATTTTTCTTGCTCTTGCTAGGACCGCTTCTTTGTAATTATTGCTATTATTTAGATATTATTTAAAGAGAGAGCAAGAGTGGAACCTCGAAGCTTAAAAACAAGAAAACACATTAAAAAGAAAAGAATAGGTTTTATGCTCTGCTTCCCGCTGATGATCGGCGTATTACCGTGAAACAGCTGTTCGGGAATGGAGCTTTGCACAAATAAACACTAGGTCCTCTTTTAACGTATTTAGATATTATTTTTATTATTTATTATTATTGCTATTATTTATTATTTACTCTATTCAGATGTTTTACAAATACTCCATTTCTTTTAAATTCAACCAATCAATCTTAAATATTGCTGCATTCTTTTGAAAAAGAACCACTTCATTTCTTCACTTCAGTTTTCCTTAGATTAGTGAAATCATTTTAATTTGAAAAGACTTTTAGATATCAAACATTTGCATTAAGAATTAATAATATTCGTGTGTCTATCTTTTGTACATTTACGATCATTTTATTCTTAAGCCTTTTATTAATTTTTTTCCTATCCTTTAGAACCAGTTTTGGTTGGTAATCGATTTCATCCTTTTTTTCCTTCTCTTTTGCTCCAGACTACAGCGCCAGGTGGAAGGGAATGAAACTAAAATATGCAGTAGTTCAATTTACATATAATTAAGCATTAATGGACTTTTAAACAAATCTAAGTTATTATTAGCATTCAGCAGCACGCATTTGTTTTTTTACTATAAATAAACAATCAGTCCTTGAGGTCATTTTTAATTAGCTATTAAAATAATTAGCAGTAACGATTTTTACACCTTTTTTAAAACGATAAAAAAAAAATACTTGAGATTCAAAGAAAACGTCGAAATTAATATTTTCTGATAACAGATAATAACAATAATAGTTTTCTCATTTTATAGATTAACAAAAAAATTATGGATTAAAAGAAACAAAAAAAAACCCTGAACATTCTATGGAATGATTTGTCTATTAATAAAAAGAAAACATACGATTGATAATCGACAACACAATAAAAAAATAAAAAAATAAAAGGCAACACAATCAATCCGGAGATCTTAGAATAGTTAATTGATAAAAAGCACTATTTTTATTAATAATTGATTTGCTGTTTAAACAATAGCGCATGAAATTTTAACATTCAAAGGTAAATGTGTATTTAACAGTTTTATAAGATGTATATCTCTTACTAGATCTAGATTATGATCTCGTAGTAGTTGCACTAGATATAGTACGAGGAGATAATGTTTCAGAATCGCAGTTAAAATAAATAATAATATTTCAGACTTCAAACCATGCAGGTGTTAGACAAGGTTGTCCTATTTCTCTATTACTTTTTATAATTAAATGATACGGAACTGGAGGGAAAAAATCGAATAATAAAGAATAATAAATTCGAAGAGGATTCAATTAATAGAAATACAAAAATTGATAGAATTCTTTTTGGGATAATCAAGCATTATTAGCTACATCTGAGAATGAATTCCAACAGTCAAGATACTCATTATATGAAGCTGCAGAGGAGATGCATAGTATGGAGATTTCTGTTGATAAATTAAAAGAAATGGAATTTTAAAGGGAAAAAATTCCAATCAAAAGTAAAAAATTTGTAAAGATAATAAAATACTAGAAACTCTAAAGCTTAAGAAAGAGAGGACTAAACAGCTGTCGAAATGAAATTTATGAGCAAAAGCGCTGGCTAAAGGATTTGAAACGAAGCGATAGCCTTTTATCTGAACTAAATGTTGAATCAATAACCAATTTCCTGCGTATATTACAGAGTACAGGGAAACATCTTGTTGAAAAGATGGATTTACGTTCGAAGGCCAAAACATTCCTCGAGTTATAAACCTAACGTAAAACAGTCTACAGAAAGACCTTTGAAAAGACCACAAGGAATCGCTAGGTCCAATGAGGAAGAAGATACATAGTCATTAACCATTCAAGAATTTGCATAAAAATTGATTCTTTTAGCTCAACTTTTATATAATAGTCTAAAACTGCAAATATTGTAAAAGGATTTCAGTTCTTTGACTATAAGAAGTTTACAAGTTCTAATAGATATAACTTTAAATGCATTGTTAGAATCCTATTTCACCAAATACCTCAATACTTAAAAGAACTATTAATTAGAAAAGAAATAGAATGGTTGGCTAATTTCTGTTAAAAAAAATAGGTATTCCAAAATCTAAAAGTTAACGCATAGAGGAAACTGATCTTAAAGGCTTGTTTTAACCACGAATCCTTATTAACTGAAAGATTTATTTTTTGTACAGTAAACTCCCGATCATCCGCGGAATTGGGTGGCGCGGCAACCACGGATAAGCGAATTCCACGGATAATCCGAAATAGGACGAAAAAGGACGAAAATCACACAAAAACATGTTTTATTTACATTAAAATGGCAATACATACAGTTACAGTACATACGTTGTAAACAATTATTTAAATTATTTATTTATTTTTAAATTTTATTGTTACGGGAAGCCTCTCCCGTAATTTAGTGTAACCTGCCGTCCTAAGCTCCGCCCACAAGGTCGTTCTTTAAATTGTTTGTGTATAATTGTCTTCACTTACTTTGTTAGCCTCTTTTATTGTTTACCTTATTCTAGATTTAATTTTTTTTTTTAATTCCGTAATTTATTGTTAAAAATGGTTCAAGAACACACTTAAAAATAAAGATATTTACAATAAAAACATGATATTTATTAAAATCCCGGGAACCGGTTTTCAGACCCCTTTACGTGCCTCTGTAATTTATTGTAATTTTCAGCCTCTGTAATTTATTGTACAGTGAAAAAAAAAAACGGAAACAGGAGAGGTCCGCGGATAATCCGCAAAGCGGATAATCGGGAGTTTACTGTATTGAAACTTTACTTATTCAATAATTTTAAATTACAAACTATATTTTATTAAATTCTACCTCGTTTCCCAGTGTAAACCGTATCAGCAGGAACTTTGTGCTTCATTAAGGAAAGCAGTCACCAATAAAGATTGTTTCTGCTGATCTGGAATTATTTCTAAGAGTCCTTATAAAAAGTGGAAATCAAATTACTACGTAGTTTTTCTATAATTATTATTTTTTTCAATGTAAACTTTCTAGAGACAACTTTGCTTTATTTTTTTTTTCAAGGTTTTCACTTATCAAAAAAAATAATTAAGTCCTCACAAAATAAACAATAAAACTAATAAAATAAATTATGTGATATAAATCAATTGTATCTTTTTAGGCCAATTCTTTTTTGCCAAAATATCACTTCATTATAGATTAGGATCGTAATATGATTTGTATTATAGTATCTTTAATTTTTTTTTTTCCAGAAAAATCTGACGGGATTTCGTTTGAATTCAGTGGATTTTGATGAAATTTTGATATTGCCATTCTTTCAAAAACAGTACTAAAAGTTTCAAAAAAATCAGTGGCACAGCTGTGAAGAATTCTACTTTGGCTGGAGCAATGCAAAAACACAATTTGTCTTGTTTTAGGCCTTCTTTTCTTCGCTATCATTATTTAACTCATTTGGAATTTAGGAATAATTAGTCTTATTAAGTTGCGCACTTGAGTAAATATGGTGCAATAAATGTGAGACTGTGCCTGGGAAGGTTTAACTTTCAGCATAATAAAATCATTTCTATGCCTTCTGCATTTCTCATCTACCTATTTAACAGCTAGAAATTGCTGTATTATTATTATTCAATGTCTGTCTTTGATAGAGCTTAGTTAAGAGTCTTCTATCCCCATAGAACATAAATAAAATATCACTTAATATAATCAAAGTTTTTAAACCTTTTTATACTATATTAAATTAATCTTTAGCTACTTTTTAAATACCTATATATTAATCTAATCAGTAATTTTACTATTAAACTTTTTCATTCCTAAGCTTCTTTTTCTTCAGTAAAATGTGTATGATTTCCTGTAATTCGTAAACAGATCTTTGTTTACATTCTAATTTGCATTATCCATTTATTTTATTAGTGCAAGCATTAATTAAGTACTTAATATTGTGCATTTTCGTTACCTTGTGGAAGCTTCCTGAGAATTAGGAGAATTGAAATTCAAAAACAAATCTGCATTTTTTTTTTCCTACTTGGCTATAATTCTATTTAATATTAGAAATTAGTAATATTTTCAGTTTTAGTAAATTAAAATTTACTTAAGTAACAGAATATTTGCTATTATAACCTTGTATTTTACGTCAATAGTTGAAAATGACAGATCCGATATCACTCCTACATTTTAACAGCTGACTATTACAAAAAATTTTCCCTGCAACTTTTGCCGTTTTATAATCAATGATTTCGTGCTATTAAATCTTTCGTTTTTATTCACTGGCAGACAAAAACATATTTTTTTTAGCTGATGTGGAACCAATTATAAATTAATTGCAAAAAGTAATATAAAATTTATAATGTTTTGTTTAATTTTCTTATTTATAATTATTTACAAAGCTCCGTAATACACATCATAGTATTTAAATAGATTTATTTTAAATACTAAAATTGCAAATTATGCTTGAAAAAGAGAAGACGGACTCTTCTCGAAAATTTGCAATTTTAGTATTTAAAATAAATCTATATAAATACTATGATGTGTATTATGGAGTTTTGTAAATAATTATACATAAGAAATGAAAAGGAAGAAGTTTATTGAAGAATATAGAACTTTTACATAATTTTCTTATTATTGTTCATTGCACAGATTCATTCCAATTTCGTTGAATTATTGTATTTACAATTAATTTAGAATGTTAAATTTTGAAAAAAAACAAAACAGCTAACAACTTCGATTTGATAATTCAACATAAAAGAAAATCCTTCTATAGTTAACAATTCATTTTAATGCAGATAAATAAAACAGTGAGAGTTGACACTTTTAAATTTAAATTAATTGTTTTTAGAATTACATTAATGTTACAACAAGATTTTAAAATGTATTTAGTATTTCAATATTAAATAAAACAATAGGTAAAAAAGTGCAATGTAAAAAAAAATTATATGTCTTCTCTTTATAAATTAGATTATAAAATTAGATCGATCAATGGATTAAGAAAAAATAAAAATCATACTTTTCTAATAAGAGTTGAAGTGATGCAATGGGAATTCTGTTGCTGAAAAGTGTGCTTTGATGCGGCAGTCTGTTAATTCGGCTGATGCGTTTGGTCCTGGATTGGATTGTCAAGAGAGATTTTAAATATTTCTTTGTTTCTCGCTGTGTGTGTTTTGTATGAGTATATTTGTAATGTTTCCTGTGATTATTGAATGATTATCCTGCGAAATAGAATATAAGCTTACATCAATAATTGCCCCGTTGAAGCTGATGGGAAAGTCGCGTAACACGCACACATAAAACAAAATTCCATTAAGAGTTTCTAGTCACAAATATTAATAACTAAATAACTATTCTTAAATTATTTTAAATTAAAACATTTTTAAAATTCTACTGCATTTTTTGTTTGTTTTCTTCTGGACGTACGTTTGAAGAAACTTATTTCTAAGATAGACTGGAAATGAACTGGAAATTCTGTAAATGCCGTAATGAGTTCTCTTTGTTTTATTAATGAGTTCTCTTTGTTTTAAGTGTTTTAATAATAACAATAGTGAGTATAGTTGAAAAGAATCGCTGTTCCATTAAGGTATTTCGTTGCCATTATGTGAACACTAACGCTGTTTTAAAATTGATTTTTTTTCCATATTAATTATTCAATAGCAATTTTTGGCCTTTAGCATTATTAATGATGTCTAAGATATTCTCATGCCTACCTTTCTCTATGACGTCATGAGATTAATCACATAATCGAACTCGTTCCACACATCTCTACAAAAATCTAAATATTTACTTTAAGTGAAAGAATAACTAACAATAAAGCAATTATACTTCAAAGTTTTTATATTTTGTGCTTTTAATTTTTATTTTAGAAATTGTTAATCTTTATTTCAAATTATTTAAAAATTTAAGCATTATTACTGTTGAATTTCAAGCTGAAGACTTCAGTAAGATGTTAGCTATGGTAAATAAAGGAGAATGGGCAGATCTGCCCCACCACTGTATAGCGATAAGATATATACGTAAGGAAAGATCTCCTTAAATAGAACATTATTACGATTTGTCTCAATTATTAGTCAGTTCGGAGTTATATAAGTCTAAATATGACGTTAGAGTGATTGATTGTGGTGAATGTGGGTGGCAGGGAAGCCAACCATCTTCAGGCAGGGGGTGCTTGGCTCAGGTGGTTGACTTCCCTGCCACCCACATTCACTACAACCAATCAATCACACTGTTAATAAGTATTATACGTAATTAAAAATCAATATTATCATTTATTTCAAGTAAATAAGAATTATTTACATGTAATAAATGAAAATAATATTTACTGTTACTGAAAATAAATATTAAATGATAATTAATTGATACATCCGGGAAGTAAGATGCCATATATATATATATCTAGACGTCTATAACTCCGAACGGACTAATAATTGAGTCGAGTCGTAATGATAACTTTTATTCTATATTGTTCATAAAGTTAAAAAAAACAAATAAAACAACAAAACAAAAACAGGACCTTACGAGATTTTAATATTGTAACAATTTATATGTAAATATTTTTAGAAATCACTTATTTGTATTTTTGTAGAAATTATTTATCTGTATTTTATTCATCAACCGTCATTTTAAAATATTCGTTTTCTATTTCCTAATTACTGATGCTCTGTTTATTTTTAAATCCTTTTCCGTTGCAGCCGTTGAATCAGTTAATTAATTTAAATTCGTTGTTTTTATCCAATCATTATGTATATTTTTAATTATTCTTCCAATCATATTCTTTGTAAAATCAATAAAAACCAATGTTCTTCATTTAATAAATTAATTCAGTTCAGTTCCAGAACTAGATCCAACGGCTCTCCCACAAACACCATTACAATATAAGATCGAAATCACTTCTGTGAGTATTTCATAGAATCTCATTCTGACCTTGGATCCAATAGCAGTAACTTTATTTTACTCGACTATTATTGTCGATGTTAATGAAGTTTTTTACTTCAGAATTCGATTTCTTAATTTTGTTTAACCAACTTAGCCTTTAACATTGTTTTTCAATCAAATATGTATCATTGATGATGTCAATGCTAATTTTATGGAAGGATACTTTAATTGCATCTTAATGATCACTGCGATGATGAGTCTTGTCCGTAGAGATAATATTAATTAAGAATATATTACTTACAATTAAGAAGTTAAAGCTTAGAAGGTATTGAGAAGACAAAGAATTCTTACGCTATAAGTTATTCAAATACATTCAACGTACGGATAGCAAGTTGTAGTTGTAAACAGATTATAAAATATTATTCACAAAAATGAATTAAAAAAAATAAACGTCAAACTTCTTCCGTTATCATCATTACCATCACAAAACAAAAATAAATAAAAGGAAAGCCACAAAAAGACAATGCAAAGCAAACGGTTCGAGTCATTTAAAAAACAAACATACAGGGTGCTGCAAAATTCGTGTGAAATATTCAAACGTGTAGGGGCATGGCTAAGGATCAATATATTCCTAATAAAACTATGTCCGGAAACGCCCCATTATGGCGCTAGGTGGTCCTAAAGTGAGCTTTTCTGAGAGAACATTAACTTTGCCACACCATCCGAAATGTTTTGTTGTAATATGTTGTTATATTCAAGTATAATTATTTACATGTAATAAGTGAAAATAATATTTACTATTACTGAAACTAATTATTAAATGATAATTAATTAATACATCCGGGAAGTAAGATGTCAACGAGATAAGTCATATCTAGACGTATATAACTCCGAACGGACTAATAATTGAGACAAGTCGTAATTATAACATATGTTCTATGTAAGGAGATCTTTCTATAGGTTATATCTTATCACTATACGGGGTGGGGGCAACTTCGCATAGACTTTAGCCCATTGTCCTTTGAGCAAACATAGGAGCAACATATTTTTAATAGTTTGTTGAACTTAGTTTAGAAATGGCTGATATTTCAATTTTCTTTACTCTACATTTCCCTGATTCATAAAATCTGAAGTGAGAGATGAAGACATGAACCTCACTACCATATTATTTTTGAAAGAAAAATAGTTCTCACCAATTTTTCTTTTGATTTGCCGATTCACATCGTTCGTCATATTTCCAACTCTAGCAAGGGTGTAACGTTTTTTCATAAAAGCTAAACCAAATTTCGATGGCATTATTTATTTATAAAGAGCAGCTTAATCTGTTTGTTTGTTTTTATTAAAGACACACAACATCTGGGTTGGTTCCCATTTGTTCATTTTCTACTTCAACAGTTGCTTGATTTTCAAGTGAAAGTCACTGAACTCTCACAATTGATGTCAAGGTTCCAAGTTAGCCTTCGGAAATAGATCAAAGATTGAAAAGAAGATACACGTTCGTATCTCGACCAACCGCGTTCAATAGATTTTGATCCTAGGCCTATAGTGGGAACATTCAAGTAGAGTAACAAAATTAGTCAAAATTTATGACTAGGTAGGAATGTTTTTGTCACTCACACTAAACAACACTTGAGGTGGATTCTGAAAAATCCACCTTAATAAGTATAAGAAAATTGATGCTTATGATCACCTGACCAGCTGACCGCCATTTTGGATGAAATATAGCGGCCACAGAGTTTTATTTTTAGACCGTACCTCGGCTTTCTGTCATCCAAATTTCACTTTTTTTAATCGTTTCTTTTTGTACTTTTTTTTCATGTTATCATCAGTTTTGGTCTAACTCAGTTTTTCCAAGAAAAGTACAAAAAAAAAAAAAAAAAAAAAAAAAAAACCTCTTTTTGATTTTAGTAAAATTTAAATATTTTCGTAATTCATCTGTTTACCTATTTCTTAATTTTTCTTCTGAGAACTGAATCTTTATTTCAGCCTCCTTTTGTCGCTGTAGAATTATTTTTGCTAAAACTAAATGGTTTTCGCAAAAACGAGGGTTAGGGATGACCGTCATCAAGGTCCGTGCTGGGTTAATTTATTTTTTAATTAATTTGATTTAATTAATCAATTTCATAAATTAAATTTATTTTATTTCATTAAGTAATTACTTTTCCAAAAAAAATTATTTTTGCCATCTTTAAAATTACTAATCCTGAATGCTAGTACAGTAATGATTGAGAACTCTTTAATTTGGTACAAATATTTATCTGTTTTAAATGATCATTTACCGAAAATTGACTAATGAAACCAAATTAATTAATCAAATAAATTATCCCGTAATCTTAAACATAATATGACAAGAGATGTTTCTTTTATAACTAGAAAAAACTAACCTCTATCATTAATCTTCGTTTCCGGGAAAATGCTAGAAAATATTGCTGCCTGTCACGAAAACATTCCTTCTACTATTAGCAGAACAATCATTACAAAAAATGATGAATCAAGGATAAAATATTTGTCTTTGTTACATCTGTCACAACAACAAAGTGTTCCCAGGCAGCCATCTTTAATGGTGTTGAGATAAGCATCATAAGGTCAGCCCACGTGATTAAAGGAACATTCTAAAACTTGATATTTCCTTTTTCTGTTTACTTTACTTCATTAAAAGATGTGTTAACCATCGAAGAAAGTTGAAATTACGTCTTTGAGTGCAACACCCCATCCCAAATAATAATCACAATAATGCTCAAGTGATTGACATTCCCATTAATATTAGTAACCTTTTACTTCTAGGCAATTTAATAATAATGCTCAACAAGATACAACAAAACTCATTTTTAAAAAAAAGTTACTTTCGGTTATTTGAAGCCCACTCATTTTGCGCAGGTGCAGAGTCGATATCAGGGTTATGGGAAATTGATTATTGCGTGTGCAGTTGTGCGGGAAGCCTTTTTAAAATGGATGGATTTCAGATAACCAGTAATTATTTTTAAAAAATATTTCTTTTAATATACCACGTTTTTAAGACGGACTGAAAAGTATAAAATAATTAGTATAAAAAGTGTAACGAAAAACGTGGGGCGCTTGCAATAGATATGAGATGATATGGATGGAGTGTATATGGGTGAAACAGAAAAAAACAGGTGCTTTTCAAAAAAAAATTAATGTAAAATTTTATGATGCAGTTTT
>JAFIDM010004315.1:40382378-40395604 GCA_023159025.1 Thereuonema tuberculata | reverse complement strand
TTTTCAAGAACTTTCGCAAAACTTTCACACAAAGAAACAATTGTGTAAATAACTCAGAGACACATCGTAAATTAAATTACGAAAACAACCCTTCAATTAATTCAATGCCTTTCCTTCTACCGAATTCAAACGATATTATAAATACGATTAAAAAACAAAGATTACAGTTTTCAACAGGAATTGATACCATCTCTATAAACGAAATTAAAAATTTCAAGGACAACATTTCTCTTTTAATTGTTGAATTATTTGAAAATATTATTGGTACAGGTATTTCTCCAAATCATTGGAAAATTGCGTACATCGTTCCCATCTTTAAAGGTGGTAACATTAACAATTTTGAAAATTACAGCCCAATTTCTTTACTCTCCAATATTTCTAAAATTTTCGAGAGCTATTTATCTAATTCAATTTATAACTTTATTAAAAATATGAACATTTTAAGTGAAAATCAATTTGATACTCCCATTTTATTGTCATTATTAATTAAAATGGGAGTTATCTATGGTATCAAATGTGAAGGTGGCAATACTAATTGCACGTATTTTGGTGAGACTAAACGTAAAGTAAAAAAACGAATGAAAGAACACGAAACAGCGATAGAGAAAAGTAACCTGCAATATTTAATAGCATTACGTCACAAAAAACCGGTCACAATATAATGGGAAACAATCCCGTAATGTATGGGATTGAGAAGGATTGTTACTTACGTAAGTTTCACGAATCATTATTAATTAAGTCTAAACACTGTTATAATACTGAAGTATCAATTAAGAACGTGCTACAATATAATTTACGATAGATTATTTATATGTTACATTTGCAAATTGTGATTTATTGTTATCCAAAATTATTGTTAAATTTAAATTTTTATTCCAAGCCTTGTTTTCCTTTTCATGTATTTATTTATTTAATATCATCTGACGACGAAGGAAGAGTATCTTCGCAACATGTAATGAAGTTATTTATTATTTCTATCTTTATTGTTTTGTGTGTTTGGTCCTTTATATTAATATGTTGCTTTATTGACTTTAAAAAAGCCTTTGATAATATTAATCATAAATTACTTCTATAAAAGCTTACCTTAATGGGTCTGATAGGCAATATATACAACATACTAAAAAGCTATTTAAAAAATAGGAAATTTAGAATAAAAATAAATAATTCCATAAGTAAACTCTATAATATTAATTCTAGTTTTCCTCAAGGATCCAATTTAAAACCGTTATTATTTAATTTATATGCAAACACTATAAATAATTCTATTAAATTTTCAAAGATTTTCATTTGTGCTGATGACGTTATACTCATTAATTGTGATAAGAATCAAATGAATGCAATTAATTTTCTTCAACAAGATTTGAATAAGTTATTAAGTGGACAATTAATAATAAAAATGAATATTAACCGTGATAAATGAAAGTTATGATTATCAAAAATAAGACTAAAATTATAAATGAAAACTATTTTATAACACAATGAAAACTGTGAAAGATTTAACACTGAAATTACATTTACAAACAACAGCACTTGCAACAATCTTAAATTTGTAACTCAACAAAAATACTTAGGGCTGTATTTGGATGAAAAATTTACATGGATATACAGTTCAGTTATCAAAAAATTACACCTACACATTTCTCTTTTTTCACATTAAACACTTAATTCCTTTAAGAATAAACAACAAGTTAAAAATATAAATAAATTAATTTTAAAAATATTTGATAATGTTTATATTAACTTTAACAAAATGCCCGTATTAGAAAAAAATAACGTTAGAAAAAAATTTAAGATACTCACTGTCAAAAGAAAACTTTATTTACAAAACAATTTTGAAAAATATTTTTTATGTCAACCAGATCAAAAATAATTATAGTGAGGGAAAAAAGAAAGACAAAATTGGTTAATAATTTTTGAAATTGAAAAATTAAATAGTAATTTTGGTCAACGATTAGAAAATAAAACAAATTACAATTTATTTTGTCAATTAAATTGGAAAAATTATAATTTGGAAAAAATTAAAAATATGAAAATGTAAAAAATCAATTAATATCTGAAATAACTGATAAGAAAATAATTTTACATTTTTAATTTATATTTTTTTTCTAATATATTAATCAATTCCGTTGATTAATAAATTAATCAACTTCCTATAAGCATACCTAATAGGACTGGCAAACATTTAATAAAAAAAAAATTTGAAAAAATCTGAACGAGATTTTCAGTGACGTATCTAATGTACAATTCCACAAAATAAAAGTAAAAGTAAAACTTTTGGACTGATACTGACTCAAATACATTATTTTTTGTTTGATTATAAAGATATAATTTTTTTGATAAATGTAGAGCTTAAGTTCTCAGAACCCACCATTAATATTTGTTAAACAAGCTTTCTTTTATTGTTTTATTTTAGGTTTGGACTGTTTTTCTAAATTATTTGGTGCAGATAAGTAGTAAGTAAACAATTGAAATGATATTTTTCAAATTATTCTAACATATTAAGTATCTCCCCACTTAAATAGAGAATAGTCTTTTAAGTGGACTGACGATAAAATAAAGGAATATAAAGTACAATATAAAGTGGAACAATTTCATAAAATATTTTTTTGAATGTTTTAGCAAAATACAATTACAAAATGAAAGGAAGAAAATATCTAAGACTTTGCAAGATTAGAGCAAATTCTGAAAGAAAATACGACAGAAAAAAATCTCAACTTTACAAGACATTTAGACAATAAGCACTGTGAACATACTAGTACAGTATATGAGAATTCTGACATCACTCAGCAAAAATGCCAAAATTGGTAATTTTGTATATGCCTCTGGATTTATCATTGATGCCGGATTACACTAACACTTATAAATGGTACAAGAAAGAATATTGTATAAAGACTGACTCGGGAAAATAGTTCTGTAGGGTCATTTCTTACCAAATAACCCAATTTGAAGACTACTTTGTACCACACTATCTCAAATCTGAATGATATTTTTTTTTTCTAGGTACAGATATCCAATGTAAGTATGAAACCAATGTTTAATTTTTTTTCCCAATTTATTCCCGAATTATTATTTTATTTTATTTTTAAAATCCGACATTTTTGTCTTTCGCAGTGTGATTTTCTGTAAGTTTTTTTCTTTAAAAAAAAAAGTTATTGACCGTAATTAATAAAAACTGGTATCTTAATGTAACTTTTTATGCTGAATCTAACGGCATAAATTAAAAATTTGTAACTATAATAGTTTCTAAGATACAGCCTTTGCGTTAGCATTAATTTAAAACAACATTTAAAACAAGAATGTGGATTTTTTTTTTAACAAATCTGGAAATTTGTTTACAAGCAAATGAAAATCTAAATAAGCTACAAAAACAAATGAGAGAAGTTTTTGCCTAGTTTTGAAAATTACATTTTTACATTCTTACTGAAAATTACATTTTTCAATTATATTACAAACCAATAGTTTCTATAAAAAGCAACCACTTTTTGATCTATTTGAAAAATCATCGTCACTTAACCAGAGATCTTCAGTCATTTTTTTACTGCAAGCACCATTGTTTCTTTCGGCACCCGGGCGGCACGTCTTGGGGGGCATATAATTTAGTTTATTAGGGGTGACAACTTTTGCCTGGCACCCCGGCGCCAACATACCTTGGCGCGGCCCTGGTGAAGATTATGACAAAAAGATAGAAGAGATGCTAAGTAAGGAAGAATTTAAGGAATTATCAAATAATCTAACTTACAAGTAAGTTAGAAGTTAGAAGTTATATAAGAGAATAAAAAGAGAATCTGAAAAAGAGTAAAATTAATACAGACAGTATAATAAATTAGTTCAAACTATATGTAGAACACCAACATTCACTCAACTACCCTAAAGTGCATAAAGAGAAAGTAAAAATTAAGACCTATTACAAATTCTTTTGGAGCACCAACGCAAAAGTTAGAATATTTTTCAATCTAATTTTAGATTATTTTTTTAGAATATTTCAGTTTTTTTCAAGATATTAAAAACATTGCCAATGTTTGAATCTACAGTAATATTAAAGAATACTAAAGAATACTCAACACAAAGGGAAAAGAAGACAATTTACGTCAATGCAATGTATACACCAATACCAGTAGAAGAGACATTTAAAATTGTGAAGAGTTTATGCAAAGAAAATTAGGAAGTGCTTAAAGGAAATAATATTAAATCAGAAAATTTTTTGAGACTATTGGAACTAAATTGTAGTTCATATCTGAAGGTCATATCTTCAGATTACTGATAAGATATGTGGACAGTGTAACGTATTTCCAATGGGGAGTCCAGTGTCAGGGATATTGTGTAATTATACTGTCCGACCATTTTAGTAGGTATACCCCTGCTGTGCGCACAAATGCTGTGACTCACAACAACTCGTCAAGCCGGTGCGGGCAGTTGTCAGCACCCCCTACATAGGAGGGGGTGCTGGCAGTGTCATGGTGTGGGGATGTTTTCTTGGCATACGTTGGCTCCATTGATACCTCTGGAGGTACATCAGGATGCTAGAGCGTACCTAAACATCGTAGCTGACCAAGTGCATCCGTACAGTTAACAGTTTATCCTCATGCAGATGGCTACTTCCAGCAGGATAATGCGCAAGTGCACAAAGCCCGCATCAATATGGGATGGTTTGAGGAACATGATGATGACTTTACTTTGCTGCAGTGGCCCGCTCAGTCACAAATCTCAGCCCGATTGAACATTTGTGGGATGAGCTGGAACCGGCTGTTCGCTCCAAGCCTACACCTTCATCAAATCTTCAGGAACTATGTGACACACTCATGTCTGCGTGG
The DNA here is from genome assembly GCA_023159025.1 of Thereuonema tuberculata. Classification (NCBI taxonomy): domain Eukaryota; kingdom Metazoa; phylum Arthropoda; class Chilopoda; order Scutigeromorpha; family Scutigeridae; genus Thereuonema; species Thereuonema tuberculata. The sequence continues at coordinate 40,390,793 of JAFIDM010004315.1, read as the reverse complement.
TACACAATACCTCAACAACGTTTTCAGTATCTTGTGAAATCGACGAATTCAGGCTGTTATGAGGGCTAAAGGAGGCCCAACATGCTACTAGATAGGTGTACCTAATAAAGTGGCCGGACAGTGCATATGTAAACAATTTGGGAAAAAACACAATTTTGGAATGGAAAAGAAAAATCTCTTTTCAATACAACAGGTATGGAGATGACATTTTAATCATACGGCAAGGTTCTAAAAGACTATTTGGAATATTTTATGAATATAAATTTCCGTAGATTTAATATAAAATTTACTAAAGAGGAAGAAATTAATAACAAGATAGGATATTTAGAGGTAATGTTACATAATAAACAGAATTGTATAGAATACGAAAATCGTGCGAAATATAATTAAATTTTACTTCAGGACATATTATCAGGATAAAAAGAGAAATTATATAAAAAAAAAACTGAGAAGAATAACAATAATGCTATGAACAAAGATTTATGGAATGAAAAAATACAGAACTTAAAAAACAAAACTAAGCATTAATGAAGACCCACTGAGGTTCATAAATAACTTTATTAGAGATTTTTTTAAATGTAAAAAAACAAAAAAAAAAAGGATGAAAATGAAAAAAAAATTATAATAGACTAATCAATGTGCCAAACGGTTAAAATTAAGTAAAGAAATAAAAGAAATGTACCATGAAAAGAAAGTTGTTCCAATTGTATACACAAATCGGAAAAATTAATTTACAGAAGGTAAAGGAGTACACAGAAAATGAAAAACTTAATACTGTGGGAGTTGTGTATAGATTAACAAACATTAATTTTCAGGAAAATTTATTATGGATGCACGGGCAGAACACTAAGGGAAAGAGTACAAGAACATATAGCAGCATATAGAAGAAAAAAGCGGAATATTTCAGATTGGGCATATCATTGTTTGAACGAAGACCATAATCCGGCCCCAATATTGTACAAGCGTATTGTACAAGAAGTATTGCACAAAATCTAAGATGACATTGAGAGGTTTATAATGGAAGCCTTGAGAATTAAAAGTTTTGAATGTATCAATGCAGAAAAAGAAAAAAAAATATTAATAATTATTCAATGAAATTATTTAATGAAAAAGTAAAAGATAGAAAGAAATCTAAATTGATAAAGAATTTATAACATTAGAAAATGATCAAAATTGTTACATACATATATATTATGACAATGTATACGTATTTGTTAAGTTAGACTATGTTGAATTGAAACTTGTTACTTGTTGGTTTTTACGAAAATGTAAGAAGGTTTTGAATATGTAGCCTGAAGAAGGACAGAATTACGATCGAAATATTGTTAATAAAGAAGTTCTCAAAGAAGAAGTATGAAATTTAAGAGGTTATTTGTTGCAAAATATAAGAAAGAAAGAAAGAAAAGAAAATATATTAGTTTGAGACTGAGAGAAAGCGTGGGGCTTTATTTTCTTAAAATAATTTTGTAAAAATAATTTTCTATTTTTTGTGATCCCGCGAGACGAGCGGCTGAAGACCTTGTCTTATATTAACATCAATATCATATATGTCATCATTAGCTGATATTTGAAACATTTTTAACTCACAAGTCAGAAGAAGATAAAGGCACAAATTTGTGATAATTTCTAGTACCTGGAATTGTTTTTTTATTTTTTAGGCAATCCGCAATTAATGGTGCATGGTTGTTTTTTTTAACGGATTCAAATCGACATTAGAATCATTCTGCATAAAGATAAAGTTTTTTTTAATAAAAAAACAACTGATATTTATGTTTTCTTTATGTCAGTTTTAATGTCTGTCTTTTTAGTTATGTCAGTCTTAAATGTTTTTATTTATGAACAGTTGTAAGTGCGATATTATGGAAGATAGCTTGACACTACTAGTGACATAACTGCAGTAAATCTTTAACATTATTTTTTTCATTATCTAGGCAAAACAACCTTCTAATATTTTTTAATAGCTTTATTTAGACTTTCATTTGCTTGTAAAAAAATTTTCAGATTTTAAAAAAGAACCCATATTGTTGTTTTAATTATTTAAACAATGCTTACGTAAAGGCTGTATCTTGGAAACTATTAGGGTTACAAACTTGTAATTTGTGCAGCTAGATTCAGCGTAAAAAGTTACATTATGATACCAATTTTTGTCAACTATCATTAATATCCTTAATCACAAAGTAAAAAAAAGCTGAAAATCATATTGCGAATGACAAAAATGTCGGAACTTAAAAAAAAATTGTAACGTCTGTAAATCTTCAGATTCACTGAATATGACCCGTTAACGGGGACGAAACTAGTTTGTTTTATTTGTAAATATTCATGTTTTTAACTTTTAACTTTTTTAGACTTTGTGTTGACCCCATCCAAGAACAAAAAAAAAGTTTGTAAATAAATTGGGAAGAAAATTAAACTTTGGTTTCATACTCAGATTGGGAGTCTGCATCTAGAAAAAAAATTATCTTTCAGAACTGAGATACGTGATGAGCCATCCTAGGAGATTTGACATGGAATGACCCTCTATAGTGGCCATCATGGTAATATGAATTCATGTTAGATAATGACAGCATAGGGACAAAGTCTTATCTAAGTCTTCAGTTTGGGAAATGACTGACGAACATTTTATTTCTTTGCCTATTCAGATCAAAGCTTAATAATATCAAAAAAGATGTTAGATCTGGCATTCATCATTACACTTTGAAGCTACATGGAAGTAAAAGATAGGCTTCAAAAGGTTTAATTAAACCAATCTCATCATAGTATTAAGAGTTGAAACGTAATAGATAGCACAGAACATAGAAATGATAATCGCGGATTCAATTTTAGATTTTAAGCTTCAATTTAGAATTAATTTTTAATATTTCTTGCAAAGCTTAAAATGATTAATGGCATTAATCCTAAATTACTAAATTATTAAGACTGTAATATATATGAAACAATTTTCAAAAAAATATATAATATCAGATTTAACGAAACCAACTGCACAATTTTAAAATATTTACTATTAAAAGCAAAAATATATAATCAAAAAAAAGAAAATCTTAATTTAATTTCGAAAGACGTCTTGATTCAGAAATAGGTTTCTGAATTGACAGAGATCTTGTGAATAAGTTTTTACATAACGTCAGCAAATTAAAAAGTTGGAAATGTATTAAGTTCAATAAACAAATGTTGCTTATTAAAAGTAAAAATATTATATTTTTCATTCAAGAGTTACAATAAAATCTTTTTCTTTTTAATATTTTTACAAAATCTAGCTTTTATTTATTCCAAATTATTTCTGCTAGAAGTTAGTATTCTTTTATCCACAAGATCGCTGAGAACGGAAAGTATTTTGAAAGCTAGAAACATAGATTAAAGAATTGAAATTAACATATTCTGGTCGAAAAGCAGCCTCAGAGAACTTGAGGCTGTGAACCTTTACCAGAAAAGAACAAGTCCTCGAGATAAAAAAGTTTTACGTGTACTGGAATACTGTAACACCATTGATATAGCCGTACAAGTTGACAAGTTAAGTTTAACAAAATAATTTATACAAAGAGTTATACAAAGAGCGACTAGTTTCTCCGTCGAGAGAAAAAACCGTCTCTCGACGGAGAAACTAGTCGCTCTTTGTATAAAGGCTGCTACACACGAACAAGTATGCATGACAAGTATAATTGGTGCTCAAGTATGCCCAAAAAACCCCTCGCCACCACACGGTACTGCATACTTGACAAGTCTCATTTTATGGTTGAGTTATGTCGAGTTCGGACGACGACGCTTTGCTCGCTTTGGCTGCGTATGTCCTTATTTCCAAAAAGACAAAACGAAAGAAGAAACGTGGGATGTGATGTATGGAATGTTTATTGAAAATAAAAACCTATTCGCACACTAACTTACTAAGTGAATTGGAAATATATCCGAATGATTGGCATAATTATCTGTGAGTGAACGAAGAAACCTGTTTGAATCTTTTATCACTCCAAAAAAAAAATCGCTCATTAAGACATATGTATAGTAACTTATTAAAAAATTAAAAACAACTATAACAAAGAAATATAATTACAGATCCATATAATATCAGAATTGGTTAAGAAATGTTTGAAATATTCAATTCTTTCAATGCTGTATCTCTATTTATTTATTTATTTATTTTCTTCACAGTGATATCCCGGTCGACGTTTGGATCAATGTTTTTATATATTCTTTATAATATATTATATACTGCTTCTTTCTTAGCCTATTATCATGATAATCTTTAGATTTAATCCGCCACAGACAAGAATTACTTTGGTAAACTCGAATGAATTCTTCCAATACTTCTGTGTCCTTTCCGCAGAACACTTGCCATGTTGGAAGGAAACTACGGAGAGATGTTTCTCCTTCGACGGCTGGGTCACAAATGATTTTTTTTTGCAAAGCGCATGCGCAAGCCGTGGCTTCAAGTATAAAGTTGGAATCTTCATACTGCATACTTGAGCTCCATCAAGTACGAAATTTCCGCTACACACGATCAAGTATGTATGACATGCGTGATAAAACTGCATACTTGTCATGTATACTTGATCGTGTGTAGCAGCCTTAACTCTTTGTATAAATTATTTTTGTTAAACTTAACCAGGCTATATCAATGGTGTTTAAGTCCTCGGGATGATGAAGGGAAACGACAACGATCGTAACACATTTTAAGAAGACAATAAAACGCCAGTAAACCTACATTGATACAAGAATCCTAAAATGAAATTTTAAAGCATTTTAAAATTCACTTCACACTCTAAGTATTCTTGGAAATCAGTTAAAACACAACTGAATTGAAATTATGCTGAAGTAAGTGTTTACTGCTTTTTTGACTTTACAGAGAAATCCCAAATGAATAAATTGGACACACAGAATTAAATCTCCCTTTCAGAAAAATAAAAAGTAAAAGTAAAATAACTTAAATATTAAAGTTACTTAATTATTAATTCAGATGCTTTTGGCAGCAATCAGTCGCAGCAAAAATACTTTGTTTCAACTTTTGCCAAAGTTTTGGAAATCTATGAACATCAACAACATACAGATGCATAAAAAGTAGAGATGTTGTTTTGAAGGAAGTAATCTACAGACACAAGAACGAATCCAACTCGCTTTTCGAAAAACTAAATATATCTTCTTAAAATAACTTTTACTTCAAATTTTGAATTTTCCGAGTTATGTTGAAAATCTAATGGGATTGTTCTGCACCATCTCAACTTGTTTAATTTTACTTTTTAATTCCTTTATTTCTAGATGCAGATAAAGACTGTCCAGTATGTTTCAGAAAGGATCATTTTCTGTACCTTTATATCGATTCAGGTGAAACTTATGTCAATGCTCGTCAGATATGTCATGCTCATGGAGGACGACTTATTGGCATTAATTCACAGGAGCTTCACGACACAATCAAGGCCTTTGTAAATGATAAAAAAATCAACCAAAACTTAATGATAGGTAAGTCATTAACCCTTAATGCTGGCAGTAATTATAACGACTGTTTATACTCCTTAAGCATCACAATTTTTAAATTTCACTGCTATGTAATATTCTTCACCAAAAAAAAAAATATTTTACAAAGAGACAAATTTTTAAAGTTTTTATGGCAACTTCTTTATCAGCCAAAAATTCAAAAAAAAAAAATGCCAAAAACAGAAAAGAAAACATAGCATTAACGAGAAATACAATCAAAACAATTTTAAAGAAAAATAAAATAGCAATAATTATTACAATAACATATCTGCCTATTAAACTTACTACAACGTTGTGTATTATTTAAATGACGAATTGGCTATCTTGCCAAAAATATAAAAATATTATCTTTAGTAAAGCCTTGATTTCCATTGGTGCAATCTAAAATCTGAGTACAGAGAGCCTCTATATGTTTCCTCTTTTTATCAGTCTCAAAATAAAAAATTTGAACTTCCTTTAGAGAGTTATGACAAAATGTTAAACAATGTTCCACCAATTCAGATCTATTACAATCGTTTCTTTTAAAATATGCTGTGCTCAGAAAGACGTTCACAACACAGTCGTCTTCCCACTATACGAACCTTTCTCATAATTGGCACAACTGATCTTATAAACAATATCATTTCGGTTTCGGTTTAAATTATTTCTCATCTTTTGAAAGAATGTTTAAAGATGACATTATAACCAAATTTATAAAGAGAATTACTAATATTTTCAGAATAAGTAAAATTTGCCCCCCCCCCCCTCTTTATAATATTATGATTTTTGGTGAAGTAAACTTTTAATATTAAATCAAATATTAATAAAGAAATAACAGTAATGCAATTTAAAGTTAACATACAATAATTTTCAATTTCATTCAACTTTAATGGCTTTTATGTGCTTTAAAATTTTAGCAAATAACCAGAAAAATTTGAATGTCCACTTTCTGGAAAAACATAATAAGCTTATATATAGCCCGTTCTTGAATAACAGTTACAGAAATAATATCATTGCTAATATCTTACATAAAAAAATTATTTCATTTCATTGATACTACAGATCTTTTTATACATCCACTAAAGTAATAAGTTCTCTTATTATTTTCGTCGGATTCAAAATCTTCATCAATGTTTTTTATCTTAACATACACTTTATTGTTATTAATATTCAGAGAAAAAAGAATTAATAACAATAACACATTTTCCTGTTACTTCCAACAGTAATCATTTCTTATTTATTGTTTTCCATATACAGGTATTATAACTTTCTGTAAAATAGTATAAGCATTTTGTTTTTCAAATTAGGAAAGCTTTTTATCACTTTAAAGAAAATTGATAGATAAAAATAATCAAAGAAATGAAATAAAAAAAAAAGAAAATTTTAAATTTTGAATTAAAATCATTAAATAATAACGATTTGAGTGTCTTTTTTATCCATTTTCTTATTTTCTTTATTTTTTTATGTTAGGTTTAAGCGACGTATTAGAAGAGGGAATTTGGCGAACAGAAGGTCACGAAGTGAATGAATATGATGATGGATGGAAGAATAAAGACTTTAAAACGAGTGGAAGTAAAACATCGGATGGCAAGGACTGCGCTGTGATGGAAAAAAGTGACGACCGCAAATTGATTAATGTACCCTGTTCAGAATCTTCCAAGTTCATTTGCGAAGTTTTAAGTGAGCTCATAATTTATATATATTTTTTTAAATAAAAATTTAGATTTGATTCTATTATAGAAACTAATTATTGAAGAATTCCTTCAGTTACTTTTACGTCTATCTGTTGAAATTGAAATAAAATAATGTTGAATTAAACATCAGACTGACACAAGAAGATAATTTTAAAGTTATGGAGCAGAAAAAAATTGACAATAGTCCGACCACGATAACATGACGATTCGAACGTCAGCACTAGCCCAATGACTTCAGCACTAGCCTCTCTCAGAGGTTCCAAAGAATATTACGTTACAGCTATAAAACAAAACTTAAAACAAAAATTTAGTTTTAATTTTAGTCCTCCATATTTTTAATTCCTTTTGGAAATAATCTTCAAGCTGTAAAATAATTTTTCAAGCACTGCTCTGTAAAATACTCTGGGAAATTAACAGAGATCTGTGCTTTGAGGCACGCTTGTTTTTGATTGGCTGAAAAACAGATACGTCATAATCACGTGGGCTTCCTTCCGATCGTCACGTTATCGTGGTCGGACTGTATATAGCTTAGTAGTTTAAATAAGTCACAGCACATCATTATCTATAAAAAATTACTACTTATAAAACAATATTTACAACCGGTTTCGAGGAGTTCAAGTTACTCCTCTTCATCATTTTATTTTTAACCGTCTGATGAACAGAAGTAACGAAACCGGTTGTAAATATTATTTTGTAAATAAATTGTTTTATATGTGCTGAGGCTTCTGAATTTCAAGATGCACGTTAAATTTTCTTCATTGACTATATAGCTTATCAAAATTGATTCAATTAATAATAGTTATCATTAAAATTGTTACAGATGAGCAAATTGATCGGGTTTGCATTTTGTTTCAATTAAAATAGACGACTTTCTTTTTATGATCGTTCTGAATAATGTTAATCCATAAATATCCCAATAGATATCAAATCCAAAATATCAAATAGGATTTCCTTACCATTGGCTGGACGTTATCTGTTCTATATTATAATCTTAAAACATATCTATCTATTATATATTATTTATATTCTTTCCTATATCTGTAATCTTTGCTCTCAGAGAATTTCTTCACAATATTTAATAACATTCCGAAATATCATCAATTTTTTCACTCTTGTGCATTCTTATGGATAAGATCATTCCACAAGTTTTATACAGGGTGTTGCAAAATTCGTGTGTAATATTCAAACCACGTGTAGGGGCGTGGCTAAGGATCAATATATTCCTAATGAACCCATGTCCGGAAACGCCCCATTAAGGTGCTAGGTGGTCCTAAAGTGA
>JAFIDM010004315.1:40357104-40367378 GCA_023159025.1 Thereuonema tuberculata | reverse complement strand
TTCATTATCAATTGACAAAATGTTGTTGTTGGAATTATCTGTTTTGGTCCGACCCATTTTGCTGATTTTAAACCTTGTTTCTCAAAGAAAATGGCCGGCGTGAGTGACTGAATTTCCGATGTTCAAAGTCCCGCCTCCTTCGACGTCAGCATTGTCACGTGATTTCATCCGTTCATTTGATTCGCTTTCGTACCAGCAATATTTTGCGACAACTAAAATTGGGCCAATATTGTTGCTTTGGTACCAACAATAAAATTGGGGCAATATTGTTCAGTTTGGAGCAATCAAATTGGGGCAAACGGTTGCCAGCAATCAAATTGGGCATGATTGTCCCAAAATATCGCCTCGTGTTCGCCCAGTATTACACAATCGAGTTCATTTCCAGTGGCAAGTCTCATTTTCGTTTTGTTCATATCGCGATTAAAAATGCCAAGTAACGAAGTGACAGAGAGAGTGGTTTTGTAGCTTTAGTTTTGCTGTTAATTCTCAACTCTTCCCAGGAGAGATCAAGGAAAAAGACAAAGAACTCGTAGAAGAGAAGAAAGTGGATGAAGTCTTGGATGGAAACCATGAACAAAGCATATTCAGATTCTAGAGTGAACTAAAAATTATGATAAAAAACAGCACACAAGATTTATAAAAAAAATTAACATTTAGGAGCCTTTCGAGTTCCTCCGCAGAATGTGTTGAAGAGGAGTTCTGCGGAGGAACCCGAAAGGCTCCTAAGTGTTTTAAATGTTTTTAGAAATCTTTTAAAAAAAAACTTTTGTGTGATTTTTTTATCATAATTTTTAGTTAGGTCATTTTCGCACACGTAAAAACTATTTTATTCTAGAATGAAGTTATTATTGTCTTAGTTTTCAAAAAACTTTTCTTCGTCTCTAATTGCCCTGTGTCGAGTTATCTAAACCAATCTGAAATTAGATCATATACCGTATTTACAGATGACAATGCGAAATAAAAATATAATGTATAAATATGTTCATTTTTTCTTTAGCTTATAGGAACTTTGTGTGTTGTCTCAATCCCAGATATTCAGCTTTACATTACATTTCTCTTTTTCTCTTAACTGATTGATTATATTTTTTTATGCTTTCAGAGGAACTGAGAAAAATGAGAAGCCCTTGTGTGGAGTTCTTTGGTAAATGTTTTTTCTTCTTCAAAGAAAAGATGGATTATAATGGAGCTCTACAAGAATGCAATAAAGGAGATGGACAACTAGCTCTGTTTTCGCCAAATGACTACATTCTAGAGAAGTTCCTGGCTTTAACTGCCTATCGCAATTCATCTCTGAATGAAGAAGAATATTATTATGTAGGTAAATATTTATTTACTTCGTTATTTAATTAAGTTGTTCGTCAAGGTTACATACAGCAACTTGCCAGCATGGATGGTGTTGTAGTTAATAAGTGAGTATAATCAATTTTTGGTTCATTTTTTTTGTATACCAGCGGTTTTAAAAAATAGAGTAAAAATAAATAAAAATGGAAATTGGAAAGATGGGCTTTCTAACAATACTTCTACCAAACTGACTGGATATGCTGTGCCCCTGCAGGATATTGAGCCAAACTTGTGGATTCTTTCAATAAAAAGTTTTAATGATAGTTTTTAAGATTAATATATAATATTAGTTTCAGTTCGTCTACAATTTGTCGATTCTATAACTGTTTAAAAAATAATAAGTTTTCGCAAATATCAATATTGAAAAAAAGCGAGAAAAATACAACAGCAACCAGATGTTAATAAAAGAGAAAAATCCTGGAGAGGCACTTTTTCCTTTTCTTAATTTTTCTTTTCATATAGTTGTGGAATAGCTAAACAGAATGAGTATTTTAGAAATCTCTTTCCATTGAAGTTCAACGGAAGTTGAAAAACGAAAGTGGTTTATACGATTACGTTGCTGAACCAGCAGCTACGTTTTTTATTGGATTAAACAGAAGTCAATTATTGCGGACAGGAAATAGTAGGAACGAGAGAGAGATTCAGTAACTTCATTTTATTTCTCCAGCACATAAAAGTTTATCAGAGTGATTCAATTGAAGTAGATTGACTATTAAGCTGTGTTTCTACTAATCTTCGAAAATTTCTAAAGACTGTGGATTCTTTCAAATTGATTTTAAATCTCCCCACAATCGCTTGCTTAAATTCTATACATACGTCCTGATGACGATGATATATATATATATATATATATATATATATAGGGGAAGCCCGGACAAAGCGATTAACTTAACTTTAGGGTCTAAATACTATGAAACTTTGACAAGTAAACTCAAATGTTTTATTGGATGTATTACAGTAATGATGGATGTCTTTATTGAATTTGTTATTTTGTTACATATACACTCTTAATAACATGTAAACAGTGGCGTAGCAACGCCTGGGGGGGCCATGGGGCGAGAGTTCCATTATTAAGCAACAACCAAAAAAAAAAAGGGGATTTCCTATTTAACAACCAAAAAAAAGGAAATTTTCCTTAGGCGGGGCCCTTAAGCTGGCTGGTGGGGCCCCTAGGCTGGCTGCAAAAAACAACCAAAAAAAAAGGGGGATTTCCTATTTAACAACCAAAAAAAAAAAAAGGAAATAAGCTGGCTGGTGGGGGCCCGGGCCGGACCGCCCCCCCCACCCGCCCCCCTTGCTATGCCACTGCATATAAATACAAATTTATAAAACTCTGTACTTTTGTCGCTTTGCCTGGGGTACCCGGGTAAAGTGAATAGTCATTTTAATCAAAGCAACCTCACAATATAGTAGGAACCGTGACCACTGTAATTTGTGCATGATTCGTGACTCCACAAAATACACTGCGAAATTTTTATCTAATCTTCTTCCTTGGTTCGCAGCAGGCATAAATACTTCTACTTAGTAACTTTCTTTTTTATCTGACTGAGATCTTTTTGAGACACTTTGCTAGTTTCTAGCAACCAATTTCAAATGTTGTTTCTCCTTTTTGTCAAATTTCTTTTGTTTCTGATGTTTGACTGGAGAACTAATTAGTATTTCAGCTTGTTGAAATTTTCTTTTCCGTTCATTTGATTAAGCACTTTGGACAATTGGACAAGGTCGAATATTGAAGACAGTCACGAATCTCTCTAATTTCTTCTCAGCAGTTCCCTTTCTCATGTTTGCAGATGGGATCTTATATTCCATATGCAACAGAATGAATAGAATCACATGGTTTTATCCATATCCTAATCACTCAGCTTGCTTCATTTGTTTTTCTTTTATAATTATATACCATCTGAAACAATATTAATATTAATATTAATACTTAATTAAAATAAAAAATAAAAATAATTAATATCAAGCCGGACAAAGCAAGTACCTACTCGCTTTGCCCTGTTCGCTTTGTGTTGCCATCAGCTTCAGAGAGGTTATGAGGGTCGAAATCAAATGCACCGACTAAGTACAGTTACAGTATTAAAACAAAGGAAATATAAAGCTTAATAAGAAATAAAACATTTCCTGGAATTATCCTAACACTCTAAATAAATGTATATGTTCGCACATAGGAAAATGTTAACAAAGCTGAGGATTTTTCAAAATGTCGTCTCACTCGTAACACAAAGACTTCATAAATGAGAATACGTTTCCCCCGGAAGCCAAACAGATATCGCTGGTGACTACATTAGTCGTGTAGCGCTATCTGATGTATTTTTGAAATACTAAACGTTTTTCACTTCGCCCGGTCAATTCGCTTTGCCCGGACTTCCCCTAGCCTATGTGTATATAGTCACAGTTGAAATTTTTTACTTTGAGATTCTTATTATAGTAACAGAGTTCTTTTAGAGTTCTTCATCCTTCCAGGTTAACATTAAAATAATTTCCCCAACCGCTTCAAGTTCAGCAGAAGAGATCACTTTGAGGCTGTCTGCTTTCCTGCTCACTATTGAATTGAGTTTTTAATGTATCAAAGATTTACATTTTGATTACATTTCTTCGACAGTTTTTTTTTTTAAAAATACAATCAAAATCCACCTTTTTAGCAATTATTCACGGTCTCTCTTTCTAGGAGTTTTTGAATGATAATGAAGTAATATCACAGAAAACGCTCCTCAGACCAGACTTCATTTCGAAGAATTCACAAAGACTAATGGAAATAAATACTGTTATCACTTCATTTTTTAAAGAAGTTAAAAAACAATGGCAATAATTTTTGATTAGATTAATAGTTCCTCAGAAATTGCAGAAACTGATATTTTTTTCCCAATTTTATGGAAAAATATTATTCGCTATTCGTATGTTACGTAGCTGAAGTAAATAAATATACGAACAAAAACAAAAAGATTTCATTTGAAAAATGAAAAAAAAAAGAAATTTTTATTGTATCATTGGTTAAGTGGCAGATTATGTTATGAAATTTTAGAAATAAATTCCTGGTAGAGGAAAAGAACAATATTTTGTTATATTTAAGATATGTAGATGATATCTTCATGAAAATTAACGAAAAAGATAAGAAAGATAACTTCAAAAAGATCAATGATTTGAATAATACATGTGTCGAAGTAGAATATGAAAAAAAGAGGTTTCCGACCTTTTTTAGATTGTGGAATTTCCAAAAATAACAACTCCAAAATTACAACACAGATTTATAGAAATGTTATTCATGGAGAAAAGTCCTTCACATACAAACAAACTTGCTACATCATGTTAAACCTAACAACATATTAAATTACTTTTTAAGAGCCATCAGATTATCCAGCACAAGAAAACCTAGGGAAAATGAGATATATTTTTTGTTCAAGATGTTCAAAGAAAATGGATACAAACATAATATGATTATGAAAAATTTTAGGGAAGCTAAATATTACACAAAACTCAAAACAGGCAAATTCGTAGAAGTTAAGAATTTCGCCATTATCCCTTATGTGAAAGAAGTAAATAGCTGCATTAAGAAACTCTTAAATAAATTTAATTCATGTTGTAAATAAAACCATTAGAAGGAAAAACTTCAAAAATCCCTACACAGATAAACTTTTAGAATAGAAAAATTTGGTCTATAGCATTCGATGTAAAAGATGCAATAAACACTACACACGGTAGTGCTACACTACACAGAGCCTGCACTACACACAGGGCTAAGGCTATACTACACTGAGCCTGCACTACACACAGGGCTAAGGCTATACTACACTGAGCCTAAGTAAACGTAAATACCAACATATTTACAATTATAATAATAAAGATGCAAACAAATCTCTCTTATATAAATATAAATTAATAATAGAACATGAACCCAACTTCAATAAAATAGAAATATTATCCAGGGCTAAAAACATTTTCTTGCTCACCCTCCGTGAATCCTGGTTCATTATGCCTACCCCTTCCACCAAGAATGGAACATTCAATCAGAAATCTACTAACCGCTCATTAATTTAGAAGTAAGGTATTTGAGAAAGTCCCAAGCCAGAGACTAGACGTCATAAAACTTTTTATTTTAAATATGTTTTAAAATAACGACTATTCTTTGTAATCGAGAATAAGAACTTTATATCCTTAACATGCTTTATATATTGTGATATTAACTGTGATGCATGAACTCTATTAAAGAAAAAGGAGATTAAATGTCTTCAGTGGTTTTTCCATTAATTACTTTTCTATAAAAAGGATAAAAATCATTTGCTTAATAACGTTTTCTTTAGAATACAAGACCCTAACTATAGTTAATGCATTTATGATCAATTTACCTGTTTCACAAATGTCTGATTCTATGTATTACTGAACCCTATTAATATGAAAAAACTAACTGAACAATGCTATACTTTTATGTTTTTAGGTTATCGATACCAAAAAGACAACGAAGACTGGCAGAAATTTAAAAATTACCCCAACATTCTAGAACTTTTCTTACGTAATGACTGGGATGACGACAATCACAACATTAAAGACGACCAATGTTTTGCCATGAAAAAAAGCAGTGTGTACATGTGGGAACCCGTGGACTGTGGAGAAAGTTATGGCTTCGTATGCACTGATTTAAAATGTAAGTTTTAAACACATTAAATGTTTCCTATAAGATATGGTGTGATGAAACATCCTGAAGCTGAGCAGAGTGGCCTTGAATAAGAATCTAATTAAAACAGGAAAAAAATACTTCCTCAAAAAATTTAAACGTTGAAAAAATAAATTTTCCCAATTTAAGAAAACAAACAAAAACTGCATGAACAAGAAAATGAGATAAAATCCCAGTAACTGCTTAATATAATAAATGCTTAAATTTTAAATTCAATTTGTATTCAGTTGCCACATGAATGGTTGTTGCATTACAGGTAATGTGTGATTTTTGTTTTAGGTGAGGGGAAACAATAAGCTTCCCATAATTAGTTTCAACTTAGTTTTAAAGTAGGCCATTCCCCGTGTACATGCGCTTGTTTTGCTACGATGCGTGTTTTTTAAGTAAGTACCGTTTTGCAATAAAACCAAAACTAATAAAGATAGTGTCAAAAAAATTTTTTATATTTTATTCCTGAAACATTAAGCTATTTTTCAACATAATTTCCTTGTTTGTGTAAACACGTATCACAGCATTATATCAGTTTTTATATGCCGATGTCATAGCATTCAGCTGCCGGTGAAGACAACCAGGATTCAACCGCTGTTTTCCCTTCTTCGTCTGTTTCCAACCGTTTACCACCGAGAAACTTTCAGGAAGCACATTTGTAAACTTCCAATGACAAAATGGAAATCGTGCATCGCCTGTCTGCAGGAATTTTGACATCAACTGCTCGTACCAAGTCATCTGTGATTACAAAAGGTCGCCCCGACCTTATTTCATCATGAACATTGCCACACCCATCTTTGAACAATCTCACCCTTTTACGCACTTTGCTGGCTCTAATTGCATTAGGGCCCGTACACAGGAAGAGTTTCTCGGTGGTAAATGGTTGGAAACAGACGAAGAAGGGAAAACAGCGGTTGAATCTGGTTGTCTTCACCGGCGGCTGATTGTTATGACATCGATATACAAAAACAGATACAACACTGTGATACGTATTTAAAGAAACAAGGAAATTAGGTTGAAAAATAGCTCAATGTTTCAGCAATAAAATATAAAAAAAAAATTGACACTATCTTTACTAGTTTTGGTTTTATTTCAAAACGGTACTTACTTAAAAAACAAGCCTCGTATATCACATAGAATTTGGTTAGATAAGAATACAATATTTAAAATAATGCAACGTTTCGGCAATTAAAGTTCTCATTGCCATTTTCGAATTACAAATAAACAGACGGATCGGAAATAAATGAACAATCTTGAGATTAGAAAAAAAAAGATTGAACACATTCATTCTTGATGGGGGGGGGGAAAGGACACATAAGTAAAAAAACAATATAAAGGGTGTTATAGTCTCTTTGGTCTAATGGATAAGACATCTAACTTCGGCTCAGAAGGTTGCAGGTTCGATTCCCGTCGCGGACGTTTTATTGGAAAAATTATTTCTATTTTTCATTCTGACAGTAAATTGCTCCGAACAGACAGACAGAGAAATAAGAGATTTTAGTAAATGACTTCTCATCATACCATGAGAGTGTAAAACTGAAAATAACAACAACTAGAAATGAATATAGAAAATTCCAAAATAAAGACGTCTAGCCAATTCTATGTTATAAGTTTTAGGGCAACTTGAGCTTACAGATGTTATTTTAACTGGAAGAGAATTTAACGGGATTCAGATATCTTCTCATGTTCATTACGGAATGCCCGTACATGGGAGCACGGGTCGAACAGTTAAAGAACGGGTGGATGAACATGTACGGGCATTCCGTAACAAACATGAGAAGATATCTGAATGGGCAGACCACTGTTTTCGATATGGTCATAACCCAGATCCATTAGTGAATATCACATACAAAATTCAGGATGAGTATAAGAGATATGCATTAGAATCTTGTTTAATAAATTGCTGTATATGTTTTAACAGGGATAAATCACAGAAAGTGAATAACATGTCTTTGAGTATTTTCAGAGAATCTTTGATAAAAAACAAAAGATTAAGTAAAATTTTAAAATTTAATTAGTATTGTTTAAATAACAGTAAGTTATTTAATTTAATAAGTAGCATTTAATTTAATAATAAGTTTCAAATCTTTTGATTGCTTTCAAAATACTTTTGAATGTTTTATTGTATTATGACAATAGTATTATTTGGTTTACTTATTGCATAGAATTTATTTATTGATTTGTAAAGGTTTGAGAAGATTATTTCTCTTTCCATTTTTATTTTTATTTTATTTATTTGCTTATTATGTTATCAAAAAACCTTGAGGAAGTCTTTGAAAAATAAGACGAAATATTGGTCTGTGGTGCAGTGTTTTGGAGTTTTTATAAAGATTGTGATATACATATAGAAGAATATAAGATTTCATTGGAAGAGAATTTATCTACATTTTACGGAAAAACATTAAATATGAAGTTAAACCATTCAAATTATGAAAGTAACTCATTGCTTTAGTAAATAAACAAAACATTACATTTTTTAGGATTCCATCTTAATGTTATTCATCTTATCTTTCAGTAAAAGTTTTTAGAGAGATCTTCTCTTCATTAATTTTTTAATGAAAAAATGCGACTCACGTACCTTAAACTTAACATTGTAAAGTCGTGTCTCTTCATTTCCAATTAAATACATTTAAAGTAAATTCGAGATCAATGTCAGTTTTAAAGCAAACACAAGACTTCAAGTCTTCGTAGTATAGATGGTGGAACATTTGATAACAAAAAAGTTTTACAAATATTATCAAAACGCCCTCTCTTTATTCAGTCTTAAGAACATTAAAGCTTTTTGACCTCATAAATGATGAAAATAAGATATTGTTTCTATTATCTTGCAATATGTCGCTAATTATTTGCTTCACACTATGAGTAAAGAACTATTACATCTGCCAAGAAAAGGACCTCATAACACTACAAAAAAATGAGTATTGCAATAATTATTACTTCCAATAGTATTGTTAAAACTTAATAATATTATCTTTATAATATTAAGTGTATGTCTTTCTTAACATTTTCTACATTCCTTATCTCAATTGATAATAAAACATTGTCAATTTTTTTTTTTTTTCAATCACTTGTCAACTACAAGCCTTTGTTCTCTGTTTTCATTGTTTTTTTTAGTTTTTTCTTTTTTTTTCATTTTCATCATAATCATCGGTTTCTCTTTTTCTTTCTCGTCCCTCCAATAAATATTCATATTGTTTCATTTTTTTTTTGGAATTTAAAAATTTTCAATCCATATTTTAATTGTGCAATTTTTATTCGTTATGCTCTGCGTATTATCCCCCCCCCTCACCAAATTTGACTTTTTATTTCTATAATTATGTTCATATTGATAACAACTATTGTTAATAATCACTTAACAATTTTGATACAAATAAATTTTAATACAATTTCTATAAAAAAAAAAAAAAAAAAACAAAAAAAAACCGAGCATTTAGAAGCAGAACTTTGGATAATTTTCTTTAAGGATCTGAGAATTATAATTACTATCTAGATTAAAGAATTAATTTTTAAATTTATTTATGCTTTAATATAAGCAATATATCATTGTTAATGTTTTAGAAGTGGAAACGTACCGATAGAAAATATTGCTGGATTTACACTGTATTTGGTTTTGAAAAATGGAAAAACGACTATACTTTGAATTATCCAATGGGTTAGGAATTATCCAATTTGTTAGGAGGAGTAGTTTGGTTTGTTTCAAATTGTAGCTTTCACAGAAAATCACTCCGGTGTTGCTTAGCTATATTATACTATTATTGTGAGTTGTTAGATTTATGATTATGTCATTGTCAGCAAGATGACAAATACAGTAGGATAAACCTAAGTTTGTATACATCATTTTTCTGTAAAATCCTTTACTTACTATCCTTTATTTTATTTTTCTTGTAAATTTACTTTATTTACTTTCTCTACATCTACAGATTGCGGTGAAGTTCCTTCCGCAAAAGACAACGAAACAATTCTTCAATTTGATCCAAACGAGGTTCATCGCAAAGGAATTGAAAGAACTTACGAATGTACAAATGGCTACTACTTTGACGGAACTGATACTTTAACCAGTCTAACATTGACATGCGATGGTACTAACTGGGATCCAGAAGATATACCAAAGTGCATCAAAGGTAAATGGAGTTAAGCAGTTACGTTCAGTAAAACTTCTTAGATTTTTTTTTTAAATATAGGATCTGAAAACTTCAACGCTTGATCAGGAAATAATCCAGAATATCTTTAAGTACGATATTTTTTTCAATTTAAAAGAATTGTTTTTCTTGAA
>JAFIDM010004315.1:40328391-40339315 GCA_023159025.1 Thereuonema tuberculata | reverse complement strand
AAGAATTTATTTAGTTTTTAGTAATGAAGACGTCAAGGTTTAAGGTGAAGAGTTTTGTACAAGCAAGAAGATTAGGGGAATTTCTAAATTAAGGTGAAGATTTTTAAATTTGTTTCTTCAAAGATAAATATATTTTTGATGAAGATTATAATTTATTCAGCGATTTAAAAATTTTTGGACAAAAAGAAGATTAAATTAAAAAAAAAAAAGAAGACAACAATTTGAACATTATTTGCAGTAATTGGACAAAAGTTACTGATTTGGACATTATTTAGAAATATTCTTCACGTGTTTGTTTGTTAATTTGGAATTTCTAAATATTATGTTTGTGCATTTTAGTTGGGATGGAGAGAGATTTTCTCTCGTCACTTTATGTAAAAGCTGAAGAAGAAGGATAATTAATCCTACGCCTATAAAACAAGGCGCAGAACGCCTGAACAGTGACTCGTCTTCGGGCAGGAGCCAGCCGGATCTCCAGTTGGAGCAGAGCGCAGCATCTCGTCTTCGGGCAGGAGCCCAGCCGGATCTCCTGTTGGAGTAGCAGATAGTAACTCGTCTTCGGGCAGGAGCCCAGCCGGATCTCCAGTTGGAGCAGAGCACAGCATCTCGTCTTGGGACAGCCGCCCATCCAGGTCTCTTTGAGAAGAGAACAGAGCGGAACGTCGAAGGACCACCGCCCTTACAGAGGATCTCCGTTAGGAACGGAGGGTACTAGAACGAAGTGGGACAACCGCCCATCCGGAGGATCTCCAGTTGGAAGGGGTGCAAAGCAAATCGACCTTACCGAAGATCGAAGCCGAATCGTCTGCGTGACGTGCAGACCACTGAAGAGTCCCATCCGGGAGAAGGCAGCATCGTTTAGCGCCAGATCGAGAGACGGTATCCCGAAGTGTGTTTGAAGAAGGTCCCACCAGTATTCCCAACCGGAACGGAGAAGACCATACTTGTGAATCCTGTAACTACCGAAGCGGTACCAGTAACATTGGTCGGCAACGGGATAAGTCAACCCTTTTGCCGTGTGAAGAAGTCCATTCACCGTAGCATCACGAAGAGGCCCGGTCATCACCCGAAGGCAACGGATAAGTCAACCTTTGCCCTGAGGAGTCACCCCATCGCCGCAGAGGACCGAAGAGGTACGGCGTTAGGCCTTAGACATCGGGGATCGACTTACGTGACCGCCCTTAAGAAGCCCAGTCATCCTGGACCTAACCGGACGTTCCGTTAACGGAGGGAAGACTACGCAGACGACATCCCATTGGATCGAAGATTCGATATTCTCTTCCGTTATTTACTGTAATTATTCTACCCGTGTTAATAAAAGTCTCTGTTATTTTTAGATCCTTTTGTGATCTTGTCGCATTCCGTTACCCCGCTACCGTCCGTTTGTGCCCGACACAAAACGCGGTAGCAATATTGTTACCGTGGAATCGTCCATCCCCCTAAAAAAGTGGATTCCCCGTACTCTAATCCACCGCAGTGAGAGTGGTGTAATCCGACCCTATCCCCCTCTGGATAGTGGACTCTGTCGCGGGCATATAATGCAGCGCAGAGAGCTGCAAAGGCAGTTGGTTTTGTGGCTCTGAGCCACTAGAGGGTCTCCAACCTGGAGAGAGCGAACGAAGCAGAGAAGTTTGGCGAGCGTCCGCCCCAGAGAAGAAGTTAATCAAAGCCGTTGAAGTCAAGCCAATTGCGGGGAAGATTGGGAAACACCGTACGCAGACGAGAAGGCTTCGAAGAAGTTAATCAAAGCCGTAGAAGTCAAGCCAATTGCGGGGAAGATTGGGAAACACAGTACGCAGACGAGAAGGCTTCGAAGAAGATAATCGAAGCCATAGAAGCCACCAGGACCGGCCCGAAACATAGAAGCCACCAGTACCGGCCCGAACGTAGAAGCCACCAGGACCGGCCCGAATTGAGAAGCCTTCAGGATCGACCCGAACCAAGAAGCCACTTGGACAGTCCCGAGCGAGTCACCAAATTGAAATTATTGACCTGTAAATTTCGTAATTTATTTTTACTGAATAAATTCTCTGATTTGTTTTAAAATCTTGCTCTTGTCGCATTCAATCTCCCACTGCCACCGAACCAGCCCAAAAGTTCGGTAGCAATATTTTATGAGAATTTCTAATTAAATCTTTTTTCTAAATTAAAATTAAAAACTTCTAATTAAAGGCAGTTATTAGTTTGACCTAATATCTGTCATGAATCTTTTTATTTAATTGTTTTATTTATATTTATTTATTTTGTTTTTTACTTAAATAAATTAAAGTTAAATATTATTTTTTTTTAAAATTACAACAAGCATATAAAAAATTAAAAATTAATAAATTAAATTTTTTAAAATATTTGTATGATTACAATTTTGAATGTCTTTTTAGTGAATTTGTTTTGTATATTTATTATACATAAAATTAAAAAAAGCAAAGTCCACTGATATTGCGTTTTAGTAAGAATTTCCAAGTTATTCAGACATATGTTAGATGGCGCTGATAAAGCGGGGAAAAAATTGGCATTATGCTTACAGAAACATACGTACGGTCTTTGAATAGGATTTTTACAAATTCCACATTTTGTCTGGATTTATTTACATATATATATATATATATATGTAAATTATATATTAGTAAATATATATATATATATATATATATATTAAAATATTATCACAATCTATTATCTACAAATAAATAAACTGATTTTTTTTTATTAACTGTTGAACATTCTTTTTTTTTTTTTTGCAGATGCTTTGCGGAAAATTAAATATCCGTGTGTTGAATATTTTGGTGAATGCCACATTTTCTTTACTGAACCAAAGACTTACGAAGAGGCTAAAAAGACGTGCGAGGCCAGTGAATCACAACTTGCCAATCAGGAGGCCAATGTGTTGGGCTTGACGTTATTTCTGGCCCTTACAATTTTCAGGAATGAGACACTTAACCAACACGATAAATATTTTATTGGTAAGTTTATCAAGGGAAGATATTATTTGGAATATGATTTAATGTCTAAAAGTCACAATTTCCAGACATTACACAGAGGTTGAGAAAGTCTCAAACCTTCTAAAACTTTTTAGAAAACTTTTTTTTTTTTTCTTTTAAAAATAAAAAGGGTCTAAAAATCTAAGACACGTGTTAATCATTGTTCAAAGTCTTCAAAACAATTGTGTGATACGTTTCTTGACCAGGCTTCAATGCCTTTAAGTAAGAAGTTGTGATTGTTAAATTGTTTTCTTTATTTGTGTAGACCCTCTATTTTGATTTTTAAAAATTCCGTATAATTTTTTTAAATTTATTTAGTAATTTGTTTCCTGCTTTTGATTATTTTTTTTGAATTATTTGTAGTTGATAGAATAAAATTCCTTCAATTGGTGATAATGATAATCACAGATGAATTATCACTTGATGACTTGATAGATACGCAGTCTTCTCCATAAGTAGTTCAATAGATAGTTCCTGTGAGACAACATTAGGACCATAGGACCAGGAAAGGAAGATTATTGAAGTAGAAGTTATTGCCATGTACTGAAGGCAAGAAAAAAATCAAGACTATCAAGAATCCAGATGGAATAACAAGCAAAGGACTCCGGAAGAAAGACAAGCTTTTTCTCCAAATTTTATTTTAAATTGACAATTTCTAAAAGTGAGGCTTTTACTAAACAAACATTAACTTCAGAATCATCGACAAGAGCATTTTTTTTTCCTTTCTCATTTTGATCAGAAGTTTATTCTTGCATCAAAATTACATTTCATTTCACCTTTGAAACATGATATGATCTCAAAACATAAAACGATTCCGAAGTTTTAGATTTAGTATAAGTTTTTTTAAACTTTCTGACAGACCAGTACCCATCTTCGTAATTCATAAGCAACTTTTCCAGGCAGAAAAAAAGGAAAACAGTTGAAATTTTTCCTTCTGGTTCTCTGATAAGCAGAAACTATTATTTTTCATAATCAGAGTTACTGGTGAATATTTGGACATGTGGTTTTTAATAACATAGTTTATCAATTTAATGAAGTTACTTATTATACAATGAAAAGTGTTGGGAAAAAAAAACCACTATTGAAAAAAAAATCCACTTAAATGAGAGAACAACCACCAATCAGAATGAAGTAGGCCTCGGTTGGTGTTTCTGGCACAGTACATTAGCCCCGCCCTCCCTCCTGAGACTTGTTAAACATGGCGTTAGCTATGCATTCTCGATTGGATTCGGAAAGTAAATGTCAACATAACCCACCAATACCAACAATAATTTGTGGGTTAAATTTGAGCAAACACAATATACACGTACAAGTACCGGTGAACAGAGAGAAGAGCGATACACATCTTCTCTCCACCAAAGCTACAACGCCACTGCCGCTTGCAGCCGCTCAGCTCCCGATATCATGATATTTTGCCCAAGCGCAAATATTGTCGGTAAGGCAGTCGCTAAAAACCAGGTTGCCTCCGTTGGAAGGTTGTTAAAATAAAATAAAATAAAAATAGTTTATATAGATGCTATGCTAATATTTGAGTTAATATTTCATTTTAAATTGACAAACATTTAGACATGTTGCAATATTTCCGTTTACTGGTTTAATTAATTAATCATTACATATTGGGATGTAACAAGTAATGTGCGAAGGTTAATACATATTAAAAATATATTTCAATATAACCTAAAAAGTTATTGCCTGAAAAAGTAAAAATATTAGTTTAAATATGTACACAGTATTTGATTTAAATCCTGAAAGAATTTAAACCGTAATATTATTTTTCCACTTTATCAATCTTCTTTTAGACATTATAGAGTTCTGTTCTGTGCGGTACGCACCGAACTGCGAGCTTCGTAACCGAAGCATC
This sequence comes from Thereuonema tuberculata, assembly GCA_023159025.1. Taxonomy (NCBI): domain Eukaryota; kingdom Metazoa; phylum Arthropoda; class Chilopoda; order Scutigeromorpha; family Scutigeridae; genus Thereuonema; species Thereuonema tuberculata. The sequence continues at coordinate 40,334,476 of JAFIDM010004315.1, read as the reverse complement.
CGGTTCCAGGGAGCTCTAGTGTTCCCATGATGGCGAACCCCTAGAAGACCGAGAATTTCAAGGGAAAGATACTGAGGTGGTTTCCCATGGCCTTCCTCAGGACGCCATTAAGGAATGACGTCAGACCGAAGAGAAAGCGAAGAAGAGGCTAACAGCATAGGAAAGGAAATTGAAATAGCCAAGCCACTGCCGGGATTCGAACCCAGGTACTGGCGTACTGGCCGCAACGGCAGACCGCCGCCGAGACCGCACGACCACGCCAGCACGGCATTATAGAGTATTGAAGCTGTTGTTATATTATCGAAGCTATGGTATTAATTTTCTATTATGGATATCACATAATCCATCCTATGAAATATCAACATCTTTCATTTTGATTACTTGTTCTCTGCTAAGTTGATACTCTTTTCAGAAAAAAAAATATTTTCAAAATATTTAAAATACAAAAAAAATTAAATTAATTATTTACCTTTTTTAATATTTATGAAAAAACTATTTTGTTTAATATCGGGATAGCGATATAATTTGATTATTTTAATTAACATGAAATAACATTCGTAGTAGTTGATATGATAGTTCATTTTTAAATTAATCATTTGATCATTTGAATTTACAAGATTTGAATTTAAATTTCTATTTTAGGATATAAATACAACGACGGTGATGACTGGGGACAGTTCAAGGGGAGAAAGAATATTATAGAATTATTTATTAGAAAAAATTGGGACCTGGATGGTGATGGAGAAATAAACAAGAATGGGCAATGCTTCGTTTTACACAAAGCAGAAACTTATATGTTAGATATAGCAGACTGCGGTGAAGAATTATCTTATATTTGCGCTGGAGCCACTTGTAAGTAAAAACTTTACATAAATTAAGGTTCATTATTAATGAACTTCAATAGTTTATTTATGCCTCTATTTCAATTTCTCAAAATCTACGACATTTTCACTGTGAAAAGATTCGATCAATTCATTGAAATACAAAATAATGAAAATATAGGAATGTTTAGAAATGAAAATCTGCAAATTATTTTCAGGGCAATTTTTGAATCTTTTTAAGTTTCGAATATTTTTTTTTTCTAGAAAAATCGCTAATATCTAAAGTTAAATTTCTATTAGTATTTCAAGTATAGAGAACGATGAGAGATTAAAACCACACTTATGAACTTTCACTTAAAATAAAAGTTCGAAAATTAATAATCAATGTTTCTATTACACGTAACTGAATTGGGTTATTGGTGATGTGCATTTGTAGATCAATGTTGCTCTCATATTTACCATTCTTGCAGTTTGAGTTTCAGATAGTCCATTAATAACAGAATGGAGCTGAAAAACCAAATGGTTTCTTAATGAACATCTACCTCTCAAGGGATGAAGACTCGGAATGAAGCTGCAAAGGCATTTAATTTAAGAAATGACATTTATTGGGCAGCGTTGTTTTATTCTTGAAATGAAAAGCAAAAATTGAAAATGAAAATTATATATAATTTAAATAAAATAACTTGATTTTAAATAAGACACGAGATCGAACATATGTGAATGTGCAGGTATCTTTATACAAATAAAATTAAGATGTTTCATCCTTATTAGGAATCCTTAGTAGGATTTCCCTTGATGATAGGCTCACACCGTTCGAAAGGCTATGGATACCACTTCCTCTCCCGGCAGTGGCACCAACATCGAAACGACTTTCGCTGAGGCCCTAAGGAGTTTCATTAGAAAACCAACAGAACAATTGAAAACAAAATTTAACGTCCACGAATAAATTGTTAAACCAAAAATATCATTAGGTGGATAGAAAATTATGCTTTTGCACAATCTAAGCGAAGTTTTTATTCTATTTTTTTTTTTTTTTAATTTTCTAAAAGTTACTCTTCTGTAATATTTGCCTTTTAAGTCTTTAGATTGCTAATTTCAGTATTCAGAACACTGAATATAAGACACTCTGTCTCATGTGTTTAAAAATTTGCTATAATTGTTATACTAATTTGCTGTTTTTGGTCATTCGTTAAATTTCTTGAATGTATATTTCATAGTCTTTTCTAAAAAATTTTACATTTCATTCCATTAGCACAAGAATGAAAGTAATTTAGTATTTCTTGTACGAATGTAAGCTATACTTTCTGTTTTTAGTCTGTGATAATGCACCTGATCCAAAGGACGAATATACGACCCCCCAGTTTGATCCTCAAGCTATGCATCCAAAGGGAGTTGAACGTACGTACGAATGTAAAGATGGATACCTTTTCGAAACAACTAACGAGAAAACTTTTACCATAAAGTGTAGTGGCAATGAACCTCAATGGGATCAAGACGTTCCTAAATGTATCCAAAGCTCAGAACCAACGACAACCACAACGGCAATGACAACCACAACGGCAACGACAACCACAACGGCAACCACAACAACAACAATACCCACAACGACAACAACACCCACTACTACAACAGGTAAATTAATAGACATCATAGACCTCGTGGATAAGTCAAGTACACTTCAATATGATTTCTTTTCGTTTTCAATTGTAGAAATATTGATGAATTTTTTTAAGCCACAAACTTCTTTAATGACATACAGTAAATTTCCCAATGGTAATGGTCTGAAAAAACTTGTATCTGTATTTCAAATGAAATTATTATTATAATCAATTTTTACCGATAACATTCGCTGCAGATTAAGATTAAAACAAAAAGTTTATTATTTACTAAATTTTAGATTTTTTTCTACATTACTTCTATTGTCTATTCATTCCTTCATATTTGACCCTCATTTTTATTTATAGTCATTTATATAACCCTCTTTTTCTATAATTTCTTTATTCTGTGCTTTGTTGTGTGAATGTATTGTGTGAAAGTTAAATGATTAATGACACTCAAGACAGTTAAGAAATCAAAAGGTAAGATGAGGAAATTTTATTCTTTAACGTTTTTTAAAATTTTATTATTTTAAAATTATTACTGAGAATATTATTTTACATTTGATTGCTATACTATTATATTAAAATAGATTATTTTGGCATTTAAAAGGAATTTTAATGACTAATTTAAGCATTTTGAACAATATTAAATCGTAGATTTTTTTTTTTAATCATGAAACCTATTGAAATTAAATTCTATCCCTTTCTTAACTAAAAAGAGCATTTCCATCATTCTTGAATCTAGCGATCGTGTTACGAAGGATTTTCTTACCAACATGAAAAAGTATCTGCTATTTTGAGTCAAAGAAGAAAAACAAAACAAAAAACGTTTGATGTTTATTATAAAAAAGTAATAAAAATTAAATTCAAATCAAACGTTTTGCTAACGTAACTACAATTGAAAAGTCAAATATAAAATATAAGACAAGGTAGGGATAGCGATTAGTAAACCAATCACAATGCTTCGCAACGGTTTCTGATTAATTTGTATTGAATTATTGCTTTAATTTCCATATTATTATAAATGTGATTGCTGCGAATGCAAAAGGCGCAATTGTTGCGATTATTGTGATTGTTGCTGAGCTCTATTATACATGCGCCTTTTGCATTCGCAACAATCATAATTGTTGTGATTGTTGTGTTTAATGATAATTTAATGAGATTTTAATGATACTTGTCCACAGACAAACGGACAAAGCGGGATTAAGGCTTCTGATAGGAAAGAAAACAGTAAATTTACCATTTGAATGGTAAGAACATTCTGTCAATTCAACATTCAAATAACCAATTATTCTTTTGATTCAAAAGAGCAGATGCTTTTTTTTAATATGTTGGAAAAAAAAAATCCATTGTAACAAGAGAGCCAACAATTTCAGCTACCAATTATTCTCTTTATTTATTCTTTATTTGATTATGTTTTGATGATTATGTTTTGATATGTGTTGATATGTTCATCCAACTGGTGGTTTTTAAACCAGAAACAGGCTGTCTTGCATTGCCGATATCGCAATTTCAAAAACAGCTCAGTGAATCTTTAGTTCTGTGCGTTTATATTTATATTTTGATGTTAATGCTCGCCTCGCACATTAATTTTTGTTGTTATTCTCTTTATTGTTATTTTTATTTTGCAGAAAAGACAGCCTGGCTAAAAGAAAGGAGAAAAACAATTTCTGTAAAAAAGAAAAAAAAGAAAAAGAAATGTTCATTTCGAATGAGCTATAGGACATTGTAATATCTCTTGTCAGGGTACGCTAAAGTTAAAGCTACTGTCTTATAGTTAGACATTCAACGTTTCAAAACGAAAATCTTGATTAGCCAAGCAATAAAACCAGCTAGCATCTACACTAGAACATCTGAAGCGCAACGTAAATTACGAATATGATATAGGCATTACTATCAAATTCAACAAATTTCAATCTAGCCAGAATTATGAAAGAGGAAATGCAGATGAAAATTTAGAAAGTACTGACTTTAAATCTACAGGTGACGAAAAAAAAAAAGGTTACAAAACCGATGTTTAGAATTACATTTCAAATCGAAATACCGATGTGATCCACTGGTGCATTTGTAATCGTGAGAACATATATCTAGATCCTAGAAAGTTATAAGTTTTAGACTTAAGTGTAGATAAGTTGAAGAAAAATGTCTTTTGATGTTGGTGTTTCTATTCCACCAATAAATAAAGAGATAGGCCTAAAATCTCTGAATATTCAAATCATATCTTATTTCTTTTTAATGATAAGATATTTAATTTATTGCAATTTATTCAGTCCATATAGTTTTATAGGTATTTTACCCTCAGTGCAGTCTTTCTTCAGGGGTACATTTCATGAGTTACAGATTTATGAGAAATCGATCAGAAAACAATTCTTCAATGACTCCGATTAATGTCCATGATAAATAGTTGGTTTTTGATGAATCACTGACCAGAGAGTTTGTTAGCAAACTACGAGTTGCTAAGAGAAAAATCCAAAGTTATAAATTGGGACAAACAAATAAATTTACTTTCCTGTCTTTCATCGACATCCTGGTAATGTCATGATGATAGATAGGATTAATTTTTTATTTTAATTATCTTTTTATTTAGACTGAATCAATATATCTTTCTAAGAATAGGAAACAGAAAAAGCCAAAGAAACCAAAATTCCTTTTTCCTCTTAAATTAGATTTAATTTACATTTAAAAAAATTCCCGTAGTTCAGTCTATGCTAAAAAGATCCAATATAGGTTTATTTCTCTCTCATTTTTTGATTCGGCTAAGAATATAAATTATTCTTTCAATCTCCGTGGAATCTCATTGTTTTACGTTATTCAAAGAAAAATGTTGAGAGGGTTCTATCATGTACTCGAGTAAAATTGAAGTCAACTTAACATAAAAAACAAAATGAAATGTCGTCAATCCTTTACGTTAATCAAGCACGTTTCTCTCACGTAATTCTCTTCTAAAAAATTTTTTACTTCGATAGGATATATATCTTAAGAACTAAATTCAAATCTGATCAACAAAATCTGATACAATGATCCCATAAATACATTTACAAAAATCGAAGATATGAAATATGATCCTAAAATTACACTAATATTTCTAAAATTTAAACATCATTATATTTGGTTTGAAGAATCTATAAATAGGACAGCTTTCTTTTTTTTAGATCATTTAAGGTTTTTGTGCCGATTCTCGTTGATGGTCTGAAATTCTCCAACGACAAATTTCGTGGTCTGTTACCAATTTTTCAAAAGTCCCTAAGATAACTACTCTATCAATCTTAGAGCACTAAAGATTATTTTCTTTTATTATTAAATATTTTGCATTATACGTATCAGAAATTTTTGAAGCAATGAACTGTATCAAATGTGAGATAAAATTAAAAAAAAAACAAAACAAACAAAAACAAAACAAAATAAGCAACAAACCACTTCATTTGCCAAAGAGAGTGGTTACAAAAAATTTCGAATGGAAAAATTAATTCGAAGTTAATTTTCTGTAATAATTTCAACATTCTGTACATCCATCCATTAATGAATTTATATTAAATGAGATATTGTAAAGTTAACAAAAGAATAAGTTAAAAAATTAATATATAAAAAATATGGTTTTACGTGTACTGCGTAATATTGGATGCAAAAATGAAGCCATACATCTGAATATGTGGGAAATGATTTATA
>JAFIDM010004315.1:40279245-40298427 GCA_023159025.1 Thereuonema tuberculata | reverse complement strand
TATTCGCAACATTTTACTTGTCAATGATTACCCTCCACAATTCATTAGGGCATGCTATAGATTGGTCCCATCCTATTATCATTTGTAATGAAATCCATTATTTTCTCTGCAAGTGTAAGAATTCTATCCGTATATTGACTACTAGCCATTGTTATAATGATTGTGTTTCGGTTCGGGCCATTTACCAATATGGCTTTGATGAACGAGGTAGAGACATTGATTATTGTTGTGAAAATATAATTTAAAAAATGCAATTACCACAAGGAATACTCACATCGAAAGAAATCCAGTTTGAACAACAATTGAAAAGCCAAAAGCAGAAGGCGATGCATCTTGTTCACGAGCGAATTGTTGGAAGCAACAATCGAAGTATCTCACTCAGATGAATTTCAAGTGATTGTAATGGACGCTGCTTTTTTGAGATGAGACGACGTTCGGATTTTGCCACGAACAGAGGCTTTAGGATGACCGCTTATTCTCTCTAAGTTATGAGATCAGCCATGGAAATATCACATTTCATTTGATGAAGGAAAAAGGATTTTCACATCGAGTTTGCTACGAGAGATTTATTGAAATGTGAAATAGGAATTTCTACTTTTAGAAGGCTAAATGTACTAATCTATCTTTGCAATATTTTCCAGGAGATATTCGTCGGTCGCTAGGTAATGCGGCATAAATAGATTAGGCATATCATAGGACGTTCCAATCATGAAGGTTTTTCGAGGATGAAAATAAAGTAAGTTAATTTATTTTCATATTAATACCACGGAACAACATTTAGCAAGAATCCTAAAAAAGCCTATATTCGTGAAGGGATTTAAATGGCATTTAAAGATTAATCCAAGTATTTAAAAGTTGATTAAAAGATTAATCAAGTACAAGTTTAAAGTCGATTAAAGATTAATCAAGTACAAGTATTTAAAAGTTGATTAAAAGATTAATCAAGTACAAGTTTAAAAGTGGATTAAAGATTAATCAAGCACAAGTATTTAAAGTTGATTAAAGATTAATCAAGTACAAGTAATTAAAGTTAATTAAAGTTGCTACAGCTAGACGCTAAAGATTTAGCAAAGATTTAAATTCAGTAAGGTTCAAAGATTCATCAAGAGATAAAGATTATAATTAATCAAGACTTAATCGGGAAGTTAAGAACTTCGTTTAACGATGAAGAAAGATAATTATTAAAGAAGAATAAAAGGGTTATTGATTCAAAGTAAAAGCTCTTCAAAGAATTAAGTCAATTCTTTACAAAGGTTTTGAATTAAAGTTAAAGAGACATTTTGAAGTTTAAAGCCAATACCAGTTATTCGACCCAAGTCTTGAAAGAAGTTAATAAAGAATGTTTAAAGTAAAGATTTTTTGCATTAAAGGAAAGAATGATATGCAAATGAACTCTGAATAAATAAATATTAACGTAAAGACTGTTAAGTTAATGTTTAAGTTAGTATCATTCAAGTGTTGATATAATAAAAGGACAAGAACTTCAGAAGAAGAATTTAGATGTAAACGAATCACTTCGTCACGCAAATAAATTGTTATTCTTTTAGTATCAAGTCTATATGTATTTCATTTACTCGTAAAGTTAAGGTACAATGGACTTAGGTAAATTCCATCGAAGCAACTTAGATACTCCGTTTTGAGAAGTAAACTCATTAGGCTAAGTATTAAGAGTATGTTCAAGGATTAATCAGAAGAAGCAAGAAAAAGTTTTAATTTTTTTACGCCCAGCAGTCTTCGACAAACAGGTGACGATTAAGCACTCTGATAAACGACTAAGGATAAGTTCCTCAGTTCACCAAAGGTTATAGGGTTAAGAAACCACGCTTTAATATATAATTTACTCATTCATATTTTCACCTACAATTATAATCCCCCTTAGTTTCTTCAACTTATTTGTTTGTGTGGTTTTTTTTTTCCAGATCTTCCCTTACGGCGTTTCCTTGTGGGCGTCATGCAGCAGACGAAACTTATGCAGGTTCACGTTTCCTCCCATAGAGGGCGCCAGCAGGGTTCGTTCCTCCCGATAGATGGCACCACCCATCCTGTTCCCGTGATTCCAGGGGACTTCAGAAGAGCTTAAATATCCATGCTTCTTAATTTTTTGTTGTCACTCGTCAAAGCCTCATAACCGGTAGTGCCCTTTGGTGTATATATTTTTAATGTGTTAAATGTTTTTTTAAACTAGACAAGTGTGTTGGCCTTTTATTTATTACTTCATAAATTATGCACGCACGTTAAATTTTATTAAAAATAATTTTATTAACTTCAGGAACTTCCTGTTTTCTATTTAAGGGGCTGTTATGGAATTTTCAGTTAAGAATGTTTTCTTTATTTTGAATTTAAATCTGTTTGAATCTGTTTTATTGCAACATATAAAAACATTTCCTAAATCACACCTAAATATTTTTTGATTTTTTTATAATACTTTATCAATTTTCCCTGCTAAAATTCCACTGTATGCTAATATGATTCTATTAGATTTGTTTTCATTATTTTTTATATTGTTTTATTTCCAGTCTGTTATTTGATTTCCTCAAATTTCCCTTTTTTCATTTTCAATATTAAGTTTAATGGATAATTATTTAATAATAATAATAATAAACCTGATAAGAATGAAACAAATCAGTTTTGGAAAGATCTGTGGGAAAATGAAAAACATTTTAAGCAAAATGCTGGATGGATAAAAGACTTTGAAAATGATTTTTGTGAAAATCAAATACAAGATCTTTTTATTACTACAGAAATGATTAAAAAGCGAGTAAAAAAAGTCAAAAACTGGACATCACCTGGTAATGACCAATTGCATGGCTTCTGGCTCAAATATCTGACTAGTCTACACCCGATCATAGCCAAGCAATTTAACGAAATTTTACAAAGTGGAAATATAAGTGAATGGTTAACAACTGGCAAAACTTATTTTATCCAGAAAGATCCAGCAAAAGGTGCGACACCTGGAAACTACAGGCCTATAACATGCTTGCCAACATTATTTAAATTGTTAACTGGTATCATTGGTGATAATATTCAAGACTTTTTGGAGGCAAATAATATCCTGCCTGTAGAACAGAAAGGAAATAAACGAAATAGCAGAGGTACAAAAGATCAACTTCTAATTGATAAAATGATACTAGAAAATTGCAAGAAACGAAAAACAAACTTACATATGGTCTGGATTGACTACAAAAAGGCGTTTGATTCATTGCCTCACAACTGGATCATAAAGTGTTTGGAAACAATAGGAATTAGTAAAAACATTACAGTATTTGTTAAAAAAACAATGAGGAAGTGGAAGACACAACTAATTGTTGGAAATGAAGAATATGGACTAGTTAACATCAAAAGGGGAATTTTTCAAGGTGATTCATTATCACCACTATTGTTCATCATTGCCATGACCCCCTTTCAATGATTTTAAAGAAAACAAACCTTGGCTATCAAACTTCCAAAAATTCAACAAAAATTTCACACTTACTTTATATGGATGATTTGAAGCTTTATGGAAAATCAGACGCTGAAATCCAATCACTTCCGCATCTTTAGCACTGATATCTCTATGGAATTTGGACTAGAAAAATGTACAAGTGTGGCATTAAAAAGAGGAAAAATTTTGCACAGTGATGGAATTGAAATGCCAAATGGTCAAAATATTAGAAACAATAATGATAAAGCTTACAAATACCTTGGCATTTTGCAAATAGATAATATCAAGCATGGCCAAGTTAAGAATATCATCAGTAAAGAATATGTACAAAGGGTCCGAAAGCTATTAAAAGCAAAATTAAATGGTGGGAATACTATCAAGGCCATCAACACTTGGGCAATACCAGTTATAAGATACACTGCTGGTATCATCAACTGGACTCAAGCTGAATTGGACCTTTTGGACAGAAAAACAAGAAAATTAATGACAATTCATCATTCGTTGCATCCGCGCAGTGACATTGATAGATTATACCTACCCCGTCAGACTGGAGGTAGAGGATTACTGCAAGTTAAACAAACAGTAGAAGAAGAAAAACATGCACTGGCAGATTATGTACAAAGCAGTCAAGAACAAATGCTTATTGCAGTTACAAAACAAAATTTACAAAAAGTAAATAAAACAAAACAAAATTTACAAAAAGTAAATAAAACAAAACAAGATTATCGACAAAATGCAATTAAAACAAGGATAGAAAGCTGGCAAGATAAAAAATTACATGGCCAATTTCTTAAAAACATCAAAGGAAAAGTAGATATGGATAAGACCTGGTATTGGCTTACGAATGGAACATTAAAAAAAGAAACAGAGGGCTTAATTCTAGCTGCTCAAGAACAAGCTTTACGAACAAATGCAATTAAAGCAAAAGTTGAAAAATCGTCAACGGACTCAAAGTGCAGATTGTGCAAAGAATCTGATGAAACAGTGGATCATATTCTCAGCTCATGTAGAAAAATTGCACAGACGGACTATAAGACGCGGCATAATGCAGTTGCAAAGATGATTCACTGGAACATCTGCAAAAATTATCACATTGCAACAACAAACAACTGGTGGGAACATACAGTAAACAATGTGACTGAAAATGATATCGTGAAAATACTGTGGGATTTCAGAATTCAAACGGATAAGATCTTAGAACACACTACGCCAGATTTGACAGTGATAGAAAAGAATCAGATATGGCTAATTGATATAGCCATACCTGGTGATAGTAGAGTGGAAGAAAAAGAACTGGAAAAAATCACACGGTATCAAGACCTAAAAATCGAGGTTCAACGATTATGGCACAAGCCGGCAGTGGTGGTTCCAGTGGTTATCGGCACACTGGGTGCTATACCAAAAAACCTTGGTAAGCACTTACAAGATCTAAATATTGACAAAATCTCCATCGGTCAACTCCAAAAAGCCGCACTGCTTGGATCAGCACATATTTTGCGCCGATACATTACGACATCCTAGATTCTTGGGAAGAATTCGATGCGTTTGAAGGCCAACACCAGCTAAGGAACTGGCAGCTGTGATACACATTGTTTAGTAGTGTCCTGTATAATAATAATAATAATGATAGAACTATTTTCATAATTGATATTGCAATCAATGCAAGAATTTTAGATAAAGAACAGGAAAAAATTACTAAATACAGGGATTTGGCAATTGAAACAACAGGGCTTTGGATGAAACACACGACAGTGATCCCCATCATCATTGTTGCACTTGACACAATCTCAAAAAAATTTACGAACTATTTGAACCGATTGCAGTTGTCTGAAGTAACAACATCAGAACTTCAAAAAAAGCGCTGCTTGGAACATCATATATATTGCGCAGATACCTTGTGGATACTTAGGTTTCTGGCTGAAACTTGTATCTACTAAAGGCTCCAGTCAGCGAATTTTTGACTGTGTTTCAAAATGTGTATAATAATAATAATAATAATAATAATAATAATAATAATAATAATGCTGATGAGTGGTGAGCTGTTTGGGGAGACCGAAGGGTTCATGATCGCGATACAGGACCAAGTCATTCCCACACTCAACTACAAGAAACACATTCTACACGACGCAAACACACACGACGACAGATGCAGGAAATGCCACACTACACATGAGACGATCGACCACATAATATCTGGCTGTCCCCTTCTGTCCCAAACAGACTACCTTCACCGACACAATCAGGTAGCATCGATCGTTCATCAACAGCTAGCACACAAACACTCACTTATTAAGAACACGGTCCCATACTACAAGTACACACCACAAAGCGTACTAGAGTCACCCTCACATAAGCTGTACTGGGACCGTCCCATTCACACAGACAAAACTATACATCACAACAGACCTGACATTACACTTGTTGATAAGGTCAACAAACAGACCTATCTCATCGATATTGCAGTTCCCATCAGCAAGAACATGCAGAAAACTCACGCTGACAAGATAAGTAACTACACAGACCTAGCACACGAGCTCCAGAAGCAGTGGAGGCAGGACCGAGTACGTGTTGTACCCATCATCCTGTCCGCTACTAGTCTGGTGCCTCACACATTGCATCACAGCCTCAGCACACTAGGACTTCATAAAAACACTTATGCACAACTCCAGAAGGCTGTAGTACTCAACACAACACGCATAGTTCGGAAATTTATGGACACAAGCACACATCCCTAACTATTCTTCCAAACTTTTTTTTTTTTTTTTTTTTTTTTAAAAACTTGGCAATATGTGTTTTGGTCCTTGACCCGCCATATTGTCTTAGCTGGGGAATCCCATGGTTTGAAACTTTTTCGATATAATAATAATAATAAATGATAGCTTCATTCATTTATTTTTCTCTTACGTCGTTATTAGATGCAAACTTAAAGAAACTAAATAAAATATTTTCTGATTTTTTTTTCTTAATAATAAAGGATAATTTGAATAGAAATCCAATAATCTGGTCGCAAACATTTGATTTAGAATTTAAATTTCTATCCTTGCCTCTTTTAATCGATAAATTCATGTAATTTAAAATAACATTGCTTTATTAGTAAAATGAAATCAAAGATAAAAACTCACAAGAATTAAATGTATCCACTGAGCTAATTTTGGAATTTTCGTACCGGGAATCAAATACAGACTGTTTCAACCTTCTAGGTATCATCAGTTTGATTCACCCAATACTCTAACTCAGTGGGATCAAAAGAAACATAAAAAAGACAAGCATAAACAAAATAATGGCTTTCCAATTACAAAAAATCAAAATATAAATTAAGACTGAAAAGTGTAGTAAATTAATCTCCACTAGCAGACGCTTAGCTTAGGTAAGTATTCAAACTGATGATAGGTAGGAACCTAAAAACAGTATTTGATTCCCTGTACAAAAATTCCAAAAATTAGCTGAGTGGATCTTTAATTGTTGTGCGTTTTTATCTTTGATTTTATCTTACTAATACTCTAAAGCATGTTAATTTGCTATTATAGCATTGTTTTATGCTTGTTTAGTAAATGTAATTCTTTCATGAAATATTCTGAATGCTTAATCAAAATTACTGTATATGTAATTCTTTTCTATCATTAATAACATACCATCTATATAACTAACATAAAAATTCCAATTATCGTTTTCAAGCACTTCATTTTCTAGATTATTTACAAATAGGTTTACTACAACAGAACTATTGCAGATCCAATTAGACAATTAAATATTTGTTTACACAATAAACCATTAAATAATACCAAGTATAGTGAAACAAAGGACAAAGCAGGCACACCTGCTGATTTCAATTCAAAATTTAATAAATCGTAAGTACAACCCAGGTTTCGGTTATAAGTACAATGAGTACATCTTCAAGTACAATGAGTAACAAATAATTCAGCAGGTGTGCCGGCTGTGTCCTTTGTTTAACGATACTAAGATCAGCGCACGTAAAATCTCAACGCATACGACCAAGGATATTTAAGCAGAATTTCAGTGCTGTACTCATAAATTAGAAATGATTTCATTTGGTTTTGTATTTTCTAAGAATTTGTTTAAAATTTTACCAATTAGTTCTGTATCAACATTCGTAAATATAGAACTATATCTAAAGAAAACAATCTTTTTTATTCCATTTTTAAATTAATTTTTCAGTTTATCGAATAATTGATTGAACAATTTAAGATTGGAATTTTTAGTAATAATGTTTAGTACTTTAGTTTTATTTATCTTGTATTTCTTTTTAATACAAGGAATTGTGCAAAAGAATTAGAATTCTTGCAATCTACCATAGAAAATAAAGCGCAATTTGTCTTCAAGAATATATTGGGAACACTAGCGCTCCCTGGAATACGGATGCTTCGCTACGAAGCTCGCACTTCGGTGCGCACCATACCAATTAATTAATTAATTAATTTACATAGTGAATTTTTCCTTTTCTAGAAACTCACCGTTTTTATTTTTATTATTACTAATTAATTCATCCCATAAATCGTGCATTTTCTTAAACTATTCTGCTTTACAATGACAGCAATTGCTTTTGTTTGCTTTGGGAACTTGAATATCTTCATGTAACTTTGCACGCTTATGATTGGAAAGACATCAAAATTTTAAGCAAATATTCTAATAGATTTAAATAAAAAGTAAAAAAAAAAAAAAAAAAAAAAAACCTTTATTTATTAAACAAGTAAAAAAAAACAAATTGCGCTAATTACGGGCGACCTATTAAAACCCACGCGGACATTGAACGTGTCGAGCAAAAAGTTTCCAAACTTATCTAAACTTCACCTAAGAAGCGTTTGAGGGTGATTCGCCGCGTAACAGCCGACTGTCCACTGGAAAATTTTGGAAGTTTGTTTCTTCTGGACAACTACTGACTCGATCGACTTGAAATTTAGATACGCTTTAGCTTAGTGTGTCTACTATACAATCCATATTTTCATTCGGTCGTATCTATAACAGTTTCAGATACAGTCGACTATTTGTTTGTGGAAACAAACAGTCTACTATGTCCCCATTTTTTCGGATAGGCAGAGCATATTCCACACTTGAAAGAGCAGCAAGCACTCCATAATGTTACATTCATGGAAGGTGGAGCACACTGTATATTGCTATACCTGTCAATCGACTGCTACAGACGGTATTTGAAGAGAACAGTTGTCCTCAATTGAGCCTTTCCGTACGAGTGGCCACCAAGATCTCCGACCTCATACCTTGCGACTTTTGATGTAAAGTCTATTGCACATGGATCCGAAAATCGGACGGTCGGATCCATGCATCGGACGTATTCTCTTTCACATGGCCACGAAACTCTCTCCGACGTCTTCTATTCGACATGTAACATTGAAATCGTTCGTATAGGCGACGTTTAGTGGCCATGTGAAAGAGAATACGTCCGATTCGTGGATCCGACCATCCGATTTTTTATTTAGTTCTCAATTTTAATCCTGAAGAAATGTAGAGGAAGAAGAATAGTTTCTTGTTCTCTGGAACCTGATAAAGTCCTTCGCAAAGACGGACGAAATATCGTGGAAATTAAAGATGATATTGTTATATTAAGAATTTCTAGGAGTACAATATTTTTCTACTTACCTAATTTCCTATATTACAATAAAAGAAAACTAATACATGCAATGTATTCCTCTTGCCTGCAGCATTAAGAGGAGTATTAGCACTAGCTATTGTTTATTCTTTTACACTCGCGAAGTCCTTCCAGTGAAAGTAATTTTCTAGTTCTTTCCATGAGAATAAATTGGTTAAATCTAAAATGGATTAGTGTCATAATGACTAGTTAAAGAAATAGAGAAAAAAAACATAACATTAATTTTTTTTTTAAATGATTCATTACAAAAGACTACAAATACAAGTTTAACAATACTTTTATGAAAATGAGTTTGTATGATTTGAGATGAAAATAATGCTTATTATAATATAAAAATATTATGCTTACAATCTTTGGTATAACAATAAAAGGTACACTTCTGGCACTAAAGTATGGGAAATAGTGGTTAACGGTAGAAAAGTGCATAATTCTTAAAAACATATCTCCAAATTAATCATTAATATATATATATATATATTTGTTTTTATTAATTAATTTGTTCTTTTTGAAAGCTGTGCAGTACAGTCTTATTTCAAAGGCAAATTACACTTGTATATTTCAAACAACTATAAAAGGCGAAATCTTGTTAACTTTTCAAGTTTATGAATAGTATTTTTTTTTTTTTGGAGGATAAAGGAAAACCTTTATTTATCCCTAATCTTTAATGAGTCCTTTAATCTTCCAGCTTTTTTTCTTCTGTAATGGTAATGAAATACTATCCATCCGACTAAAATAAGTTAGAATAAGTACTATATTTGATAATAAGTAAACAAGAAAAAGAGAAGAAAAAGAAGAAAAAGTTGAATTTACCTCTAGAATCATGTTTTCTTGCATCTGTCACCAAAGTATTTCAAATAGGTCTTATTAGTTTCTGATCTCTTGTATCTGTCATAGGATAAGTGAAAATATAATTCCTTTTGAATTTCGTAATTTAAAAGTTCAGGACAAGACTAATGAAAGGAACTGCACAAAAGAAACTTAAGACCTTCCAGAAAAGTCTTCAGAATACTGTTTACTTGGGAACTTTATATGAGTATATTTATTTTTACTCTCGTCCAAGGACGAGAAAATTGCAATATTCACATTTTTATTGGTGGTATTGCCGATTTCACTTAGTAAATGCGCGTTTTGTGTATAACTATTACAACTACTGAATCTTATTGTGCTCGTAAATAATAAAGTTACAGAATTAAGAAATATTTCACCACTGTCTTGGAGGGAAAATGTCATATTTCCCCTTCTTTAGGTTGATATCTTTTTAGTTCTGTCAAAAGACCTGGTGGGTGACTTTTCTTGAAGGCCGTCTGCCCATTTCATTTTTGCACTGTCGTTATTTATGTTTTGTTGTATAATTCCTAAATAGCTAACTTGTGATCAAAAAGCTATTCCATTTACAACAGGAACGCACATATAAAGTTCAAGTAAATCACAGAATTTTCTTTGGAGAATTGTTCTTATTGTTAGCTCGATATAAATGAATCTGGGAAAGCTGCATAGACAGAATGGTTTGTAGGGTTTTTATCATCTTCAGAATTTCGAATCGGACGATGAAATATTCAGATGACATATTGACATAAATTAACAATGAATGTGAAATACTATTTGCAATATAAGATGCCGGTACTCTTTGTCCTTATCTCTACTGAATCCAACAGGATTTGATACACAAAGTTCTTATTCAACAAATTCATCTTAACTCTAAAAACTTTCATCTTAAACTCTAGAGATTCCTTCTGTTAATACAAAATAGCTGTAAATAATAATTTAAAATTCTTAATCTAAATGTCGATTAAAAAAGGTTTGAAAATACAATTGTACGGTTTCTTATATCGAAACTTAGAATTTTTTTTTTTATCAAAGGAGGGGAAAAAAAAATTCTCAACATAAAACTATCAACTACTTTTTAAGAGAACATAAATTTATAAATCTATTTTAAAAATTGTGCTGTAAAATTGATTTTTCATTAATTTACAGTTCGGTGACTAGTTTCCAACGTTTAGAGAAGAAATTTTTAAAGTGATCTTTGGCTTTTGGTAGAATTCTATAGAGCTGCTATAAGAAGTTTAGTTAGGGTATATTTGCTGTTTTACAAAGACGAAAATCCATCTTTTAAAAAATGGCGCCATTGTTTCAATACATTTGGAGAGAAACATGACAATCCATGAAGATAAATTTGCCATCAAAAGTCCTAAAGTATAAAATAGTTTATTTGGGTAGCTGGGATCATACTCCATTAGTTGCTGGAATCTTCTGAATTGCGTTGGTAGCCGTTGTGTAGTGGAAGGCATCCGTTATCCCTGTCTTTCCAGAGTTGGATCGGCTATTGCTGTTTGCCGGTGAATTGCTTCGAAAGCGGGAACACAAGAGGCGAGCATAGGCGTGTCGGTACTGGCGATTGCGGGCAGCGTATAGGATGGGATTGATGCAGCTGCTCGCCCATGCCAGCACCGACGCCACCACGTGGAGACTAGGGAAACGCATGTCATCTTCATCAAACACATTGACAATCATTAAGGGAAGGAAACATAAGAGGAAAGAACAGAAGATGAGAAGCATCAGCCGAGTGAGACGCAGGTCTTCGGAACGCTGGGTGGATGCACGAGTAGGAGAATTCACGGGAGATCTAAGACTGACAACAAAAGATATAATTAAAACAAATGAAACATTCATGTAATTCAAAATACAATGCTTTAATTTCGAAAGGCCATCAATTATTAATGTCAAATTGAAGAGATTATTAAAGAACATATAAATTATAAGCAAAAACAAAAATCAATTCACTTTTTCATAGACAACAAAGGGCTGCATTTGTCAAAATATTTCTATAGAAATATCAATGAAATAAAACAAACAAAAAACCTCTGTCATTGATATTCTATTTCTGTAGAAATATCAATGACAGAGGATTTATGTTTGTTTTATTTTCTTTCTTATAAACTCGACAGCTTCGTTCAATTAAAATGATAGAGCACAATGATAATATAAGAATTATTTGTAACCCGTAAAAATTGAAATGGATTTTTTTAGTTCTTTACTTCAAGTAACTTCCGTGTTCTTTTGTATTTGCCAAGTAATTGAGTTATCTAAATATAAGTGGACGTAAGTACGCGAAGAAGTGAGCGGATTCAATATTGTAAACTAATAAAAATATACTGGGTATATCAGTTTCAATTTTGCATACAGTACCAAACAATTAAATGTCCTGGTCAATTCGAATCTACTTTTTCGGATTTTTCACTAGCGCTTCGGCGATGATTTGTTGGTTCTCTTCGGTAGTGAATGTGATGTATGAGCTTCTCCCAGCACGATTGTCTTCAAATTTCTTCTTGATTGCAGTCATTGTTTCACGTTTCGGAGAAAAACCAAATTCCTCATCAAATAAATGTGATGTTGTCCTTTAACTCATAAATAAGTAACAAACAGACGTTGCTTTAATATCTATCAGAACGCACCACTTTCCCCGACTGCCATTGTGAATTAATGCACGGTCACTAACGCGAATTCAATCACATGGTCATGAGGAGCTCATGATCAAACATTCGCACCCAATTAATGAATAGCCGGAGCTACAGCGCATTGGAACCGAGCATCATGATAGTGAATGTAAAGAGTGAATCTCGCTGTGTGAATCTCCAGTGGATTTTGATTGCGTTTTCGTACCTTTACTGTAATAAAGCCTCGCCGGCGAATTCGCGGCCACTACAACTATATGAAAGAGTTTAAAGACTACGTGCTATCGGATTACGTGAGGCTGGATGGACAAACCGACGAATAGCTTGACATTTCGGTCGGAGCGATGCGGCAGTTCTACGATGCTGTCAGGAATGGGTCCTGAACGGAAGATCTCAGCGACAAGAGTGCAGTGGACGGCCTAGGACGACGACAGAAAGAGAAGATAGAGCGATTATCAGAGCAGCTGTTACAGCACCACATTCATCGCTATCAACCATCCATCGTGTGACCAGCCGGATCATTACTAGAGGACTACGGGAGCAGAATCTACGCTCATGGAGCCCATTACTCGGCCTATCACTAACCAGTACGCATAGTAAAGAGCGATTGCAGTGGTGCCAATCACTAACAACGTGGAATTGGGCTGATTGGGCCGAATTGTCTTCAATGATGGTCAACCCGGTTTAACTGAATCCCGACGACCAGCGCAGACGTGTCTCCAGACGGCCCGGACATCGTCTTTTACTGTCGTACGTCAACGGCCCGACAACAGGGAGTTATGGTCTGGGGTGCCGGACCCCCTTGGTAGTCCTCCGTGGTACCCTCACAGCACAGCGCCACGTAGACGAAATTCTACGACCCGTTGTTTTGCTGTTCCTTTCGCGGTACCCGCGTTTTCTTTTCAGCAGGATAACGCCCGGTCACACACGCCTTGCCTCTCCATTGATTGTGTTTCGTGGTTCCTACACACTTGGTTGGTCCTGTGCACACCAGCAAACCTTTCTCTTAAAAACTCTGTCTTTGTATATTTTTTTCTTTCCAAAATATTATTTACATTTAATACTCAATTAACTTTGATATTAATTTCAAGCGTTACAGCTATTGTTTCGTTTTTACTTGTCATCTTATTGACAACATTTATGTATTAGTTACGAGGGAAAGTTTTTTTTTAGAAAGTAAGTACTGTATCGGTATAACGTCACTGTCAGACAGTCCCCCGCCGCCTCCCACGCCTGAGCACTCCACACCCCCTTCAAACCTTCGGCCACAGTCATCACTCACCTGATTTCCCGGGATATACATTCAAAGCCATAAATACGCGCTGTTCGTATATATTGTACAGACACATCAAAAAGCCAGGAAATGTCTGTTTCTTTTTATGTTTCCCTTATTTTCTGATGGTAATTTCACACTTAATATTTTTGAATATTAATTTTGACTACTAATATTATACGCTATTAATAGTATTGATATTAATATTATTGAATAGTACAGGATTTTTGTTTTCTTTTTCCTATTTTTTTGCCGCTCCTATAGTTGCCGCCCTGGGCTATAGCCCTCGTGTAAATACGCATCTAGTGAGGGAAGATTATTCTTTACTCACTGGTACCTCAGTTTTGCTTAATGATCATTTACTGAAATTAGCTGAATTTTAAGCCCAAGTAGGCCTACTGAAATTCTCTTCAACGATGAAGACAAATCAATGTCTGAAAAATGATTGCATCAAAACTGTAACGTAATCTTTGTACGCATGATTTAGACGTATGTGAAGTCTTTAATCACGATAAGCTCTTTCTCAATTTAATATTTCGTGCTTGCCAACTGAGGGTAATTTTACGATAGAAGTTATTAGCTAACAAATATGTGGTAATAAAATTCCAGTAAAAAAATAATAAAGCAATAAATAATTACTAAACACTTAATGGCGGTACGTAGACGTACGTAGACATAGAGATGAATTAGTATAATAGAGACAGTTAATGTTCTTTATCAGAAATATTAGCTTAGGTCATAAAAACGTATTTGTTGGAACAATTAAGACTATCTTACCTGTGAGCTGTTACATTCAGTCGACTTTTTCTCACTTTGTAGAAGATACAGGAATAGGAAATAATTATAACAATACACGGTAGTAAAAATCCAAATATGAACAGGAATTTCTTGGGCGATCGACCTTCCTTCCTCAGAATCGTGCAGGAAAATGTTTCTGGTTTATATCCAAGACGTCCCCAAGCGCCTGTCAAAGGAAGTAGCATCATAGAATAACTGAAAATCCAAATGAAGGCAATCATAAGGGCGATATTGCGCTTCTGATAAATGCGGTCATAGATTGTGTTGTAAGAAATGAGGATATACCTGTTGAAATAGATAAAAGGAATTAGTAAAAAAAAAAAATAAAGACAAAAACAAAACGAAAATAAAGACCTATAAAAATAATGAAAATTGCGAAACAAATGATTAAAGATTCTTAGCCAAAAAAGTTTTAAGTTAAAAAGTAGGCATTTATGTCTGAAACCCTTCAATGAGTATTCCAAAGCCATATCGGAATAAGATTGTTAGAATTCTGCAGTTTCCCTTTACAACTTGTTGAGAGACTTTTACAATTTGCATTGGTAGACACCGTACATCTCAGAATTAAAAAGAGGGTCAGGTTGTGTCACTTATCTCATTATCCTAAAATCTTTGATAAGATCTAAGCATTTACAGTTCAACTTACAGTTTAAAAACCAAAATAATAACTTAAAAATCTTAAAACGAGATCAGCTATTTTGAGCTGAAGTAAATTCTTCAAAGCAAAAGTTTAAAAACGGGTTTGCTTCGGTAGCCTTTCTATTCTTATAGATCACAGATACGCTTCTACTTATATTTTATTTTCAGTTGTTTCCTGGAATTGCAGTATTATTCATTCGAAATAAATGCTATCACTCCTTCATCACAAATAATTTGCTTAAATTAAGTTTTTGAAAAGCAGATTTATAGATAAGAGGAATATTTGAAAATTTTTGGGGACGATCTCTATGACGAAATATGCACAAGTTGATTAAAAACAATTCTCACAGCATTAGAATCGAAACAAATATTAATCCAATGTCCTCTGTACTTGTTTCGTAAGAATAAAATTAATTGGCAGCTTCATTTTACCTTCACAAATAGATTATATACATATATTGATAAATTAACCCAGATGTTATGACCGAATTTACGATTCCGCTGTCTCCTTGGGGAAGGACATTAAGAGGCCCATTTGTGTGTAGAAATGTAAACAATTTGGGGGTTCATCGCAGTTGAGGTTCTAAACAGCCGCTTAATCTGCGTTCTCGTGTCGGGGCCAAAGGTGCTTCCGCTTAGGACCTTAAATCTTAATAAATAATATTGGAATGAATCCACTTGTGGTAGAAGATCTCTGAAGTCGATTATATCATTTTGTAACAAAATCAGTCAGGAAAGAAACGGCTAAAAATCTTTGCCATGATTTCATCGCAAGGCAATGTGTGAACAAAGACTACAGTCTTAAAGAATCACCCGAAGCGGGTAGTCTACTTTATCACACCCTTTTTAAAGAAGTAATTTGATTCCTTTTGATTATCCATCTTCTGAAAGTTCAGACACACCAATGAACAAGAGACTGAAGATAGAAATATCTGCTTTGCAGTCCTGTAGCCTGCACTTACAAAGAACAAATCTATGGAAAATAAGCCACAGGTTAATTCTAAATTGTAGATCAATAAACAGGAAAAAAGGTTAAATTTTAGAATAAAAAAAAAGAAAAGAATTTTTAGTTCATCAGTTTTGGAATGCTCTTATATTAAATTGTAAATTTGGGAATCTACTAACGAAGAGTATACAATCATTTTAATGTTATTCAAATGTTAATTTCTATTATTTTAATGGATATTTGAACTAAATTTACTCCATGTATTTATGATACCAGTATAGATTCTTTCATTTCTGAAGATTTTTTTTTTTTTCAAATTTATTCTTTCCATTCCTTCCAAATCCATTGAAATCATAAGATTTGATTAAAATTAAAATAAGTAATAAACAAAACAAACAAAAAATAATTGAGTAACAAATCCTAAATTCTGTACAAAACACACAAAAAAATTATACAAACAAAAAAAAATAGAGAAATTTTTGACGCGTTCACATTTAAAAATAAGTGAAAATCACCTACTGTGGACTTCGGTTTCTATGTGAGTGACCATCCAATACATTAAGAATTCTCTTCTGACTGGATCGATAACTTCATGAAATGCTTATTCCCATATCGAGTTAAAGGAATTTTAAAATAATTTGCAAATTAATGAGAATAGATGTAAATTAAGGGTCATAACTGAGTTTTTTCTTAAGCTTCTTACAGCTAATGTTATAACCACGTAGAGCGTGTCTCCATCTAGTGAGTATTTTCAAAAATGTCTGTTTCTTTGGACAGTCCACAAAAGGCAACAGCACACACTTTCACATTAAGTAATAAATGCTTGACAACAGCGAACGCGTAGATAAAGAAAAAGAAAAAGAAAATAACAATAGCAATGCTACTGTTCTTTTTTTTTTTCTTTTTCTTTATGACCGTATATAATAATGTAGAAAAGTAGGATACTGCAGAACAGAACAACAGAACAATATTCAATAGAAATGAGAATTTAGATACAAACTGAAATTATTTATTGTCACTCTTAACAAATTCTTATTCTTAATAAATCAGTTTACAGACATACTCCGGACTTAACGTACCCTCGATTTATGTAGGCTCGCACTTACGTACACTTTGTATTGGAATCCTAGCTTATCCCGAAGTTATCGTGTTTGCTTCCGAGATATGTACACTTTGCATACTGTACATTCAGCCGCCCGCGCAGCGATGACTAGACTTACGAGGGTTCAACTTTACAATAGTACGAAAGCGATACTCATTCAGTAGAAACCGTACTTCGAATTTTGAATTTTGATCTTTTCCTGGACTAGCGATACGATACTCTTTTGTGATGCTGGGCACCGGCAGCGAGCCACTAGGCTGTAGGCTAAGCTACGATGGGTTTATCGGGTCGTGGCTCCATCATACATTGAGGAGCATCTGTATAACACTACTTAGTACGTTTCATCATATTATTTTTCAAAGACAATTCACTAAACATTTCCTTTGTATTTGACTGTTTCTTTTCATGATTAAAGAAATTAATATTAAAATGTTTATAACTTTTATTTTAGTAGTTTCTTGTGAGTAAAATATCTCTGCCGCGCAACCTCCGCGGTAAGTGTATTTCCCAAAGATGAAAAATATTTTAAACTGTGTTTACAACTTTCAGATCATGCCCGACTTCTAAGTCCTGTCCCCTAAAAACCCGTGAAGAATGTCTATTTTTTTATTACTTATTTGTAGTTAAACTAATACTCAAAAAGTTCTAACACGTTTGTGGTAAAAGCTGTAAAAACAACGTCAGGATAAGGTTTTAAAGATAGGAAAAAAGTCGAAAAGGTAGAAATTTCTATTGGCCGCCATTTTAAAAAGGGTGATCCAATTTGATTGAAATACACTACCAGCCGAGTCATTAAGGTTATCTAGCACCCACAAAAGTTTTAGTTCAAAAGTTCAAAATTTACGGCAGTTATCCATATCACAACTTTGAGGTCCCCTCCACTTCTTAGGCCCGCTTCTTAAAAACCCGTGAACAGATTTCGACTTTTTTGTTACTTATTTGTAGGTAACCCAATGCACTAAAGGATCTAAAAATTTTGGGGCAAAAGCTCTAAAAACAACGTGAGTATAAGGTTTTGAAGACAGGAAAAATCGTCAGAAAATGGAAATTACGTCCTTTGTTCAGATACGGTTGAATGCAATATTGGGAAAAATACACTAATAGTAATTAAGTTAATAATTGCCACAAAGACTTTTAAGGCGGAAGTATATAGCAAGGCTTTTACGTATTGGCATCACGTTGTTTTAGTTTCAGTGAGTAGCATAGACCTAATTTAATGTAAAATGTTGACATCTTTTACATCAGTGTTTTCTTATGTTTAAGTTAGAAACTAAGAGTAGTAAGATAGGTCATTAGTTGTATATGAATTGGACGACCCAATGCTGTTACACACGTATAAGATGATCACAGTGATTGTACATTTGTAGTAAAAAAAAAAAAAACATTCACTGCTTCGAATTACGGACACTCATGAGTCCTGCGTATGACTGTAATATTGTTTTGTATATTGTTATTCCATTTTGGAATGTTCTTCTTTTTTGTAAATCTTTTTTGTAGCTCAATTTGTCATTATAATCAAGACCTTTTGAAAAGTTCTTTGGAAGTGAAATGTGGAGGTGGTTATTAGTGCATTAAATTGCAACTTACCTGTTGATAGTAATAGCTGTCATGGACAAAAGGGATGTGGCCACATTGCCATAAAAGAAGAAAGGAAAGAGAGCACATAGGGTGTCCCCTAACACCCACGCTTCATGAATGTATCTGGAAGCAGTCAGAGGAAGATTAAAAACACAAAACAGGAAATCAGCTGCACACAGACTCACAACGAAGGCTGTGGTGGCATTACGTAATTTGATGCATCGAGATAATGCCAGCATCGTCAGCAGATTGCCTTAAAAATAAAAAAACAAAATCACAAGATTAGTGGAAATATAATACAACTCATTTCGCATTCTCAGAAATTTCAAGAATATGGGTACTACTCAGCC
>JAFIDM010004315.1:40227003-40274245 GCA_023159025.1 Thereuonema tuberculata | reverse complement strand
GTAGGTGTAATGTTGTGTTCCAACTCTTCATCGTGGCAGCTAAGAATGCCGTGATCTTGGGGTGTATTTTGTAGATATGAAGAGTGTGTAGGAGCCAGGAATGAGGGACAGAATCAAATGCCTTCTTGTAATCGATGTATGCGATATGTAAGCTCCTATTCTTCGCGCGTGCCTGGCGCAGGATTACAGAGTCAATAAGGAGTTGCTCCTTACAACCCTGGGAATTCCTGCGACAGCCCTTCTGCTGTTCGGAAAGAATGTTATATGTCTCGATGTGTGTGTAGATCTTGTCTGCGAGGCAGGAGGTGAGGAGTTTGTAAAGTGTGGGGAGGCAAGTGATTGGGCGGTAGTTTGCAGGTTGCGCTGTTTCAGTGTTCTTGCTCTGTAGGTATGTGACACCCTGTGTGAGGAAACGAGGCATATGTTCTGGGTGTTGGATTATGTCAGTGAGTGTAAGCGCTAGTTTTCCATGCAGGGACGTGAACCTCTTGATCCAGAAGTTCTGGACTCCGTCTGCACCAGGAGCCTTCCAGTTGTGTGCATGTTTTAGTGCTGTCTGTATGTCTGCGAGAGTAATCTCATGGAAGGACATGCAGGGTAAGTGTTCAGTGAGTTGCTGTTCCTCTGTTATCCATGGTGCTTTATCATTGTGGGGGATAGGGTTTGACCACAGAGACGACCAGTATTCATGTAAAGCCTCGCTGTTGGGAGTGTTTGTGTTAGTTGCAGTAGAGGAAGATGTAAGGGATCTGTAGAATTTTTTCTCATTGTATTGGAAAGTGTTGTTCTGTTGTTTGCGCAGAGTGCACTGCTTGTATCTTTGTAATCTTTTTGCAAGTGCACTGAGTTTTTGTTTTAGTGTGTCGAGATGTTCCTGAACCTGGTTATGATGATTTGAATGTGAAGGGCGAGTATTTATGTACTTGAATATCTTTCTAACCTGGGACATAAGTTTCTTTGTTTTGTTTCCTGCACAGTATTGTGTGAGCCTGGCTATGTCTCCTCTAAGGTCGCTGATGCGGCCCTCAAGGCGACGTCTCCAAGGGGGGATGTATTCTTGTGTCCGTGCAGTGGGAGGTATGTTGTGTTGTTTGATTCCAAGTGCCCGAATGGTTCCCTGTGCAGCACAGTAGAGTGTTGTATGTATGTCTTCTAATGTTTGGATGTTGTCAAGGTGTTGTGGGATAGTGTGTGTGTTGAGATGGTATATGACTGTGGCGAGTTGTTTTGATGTGTGTACTTTGGGGAGTGGCGGCCTGAGTGTGGGGTCTGTGCCTGTGTATTGTGCAAGTGCAGTGTAGAAATGATCATGAGCTGCTCGTAATATTTCATTAGTTGTATTGTTGGGGCATGTGTACTGAGGGGTAGAGATTGTTTCTGTGTTTTCCATAATGGTGTCTTCTGGTGGGGTGTGGTTTGGTGTCCTGTGGTTGGATTCAGCGACTTCTTCTTTAATTTGTGCAAGTATGCATGGGAGAATAAGATTGTTTACTACAATTGAACGTCGCTGATCCGCTACCCGCTGTTCGCTAAGCCCTAACGATGGATAGCGTGTGGTGAAAGCTTGGTGTAGTGCCTGTCTGTATCCTGTTAGTTGAGTACCTAACTTTGTAACAGTGAAGAAGTCGCGCATAAGATCCTGGTTCATCTGTGGTGACCATCGGATGCGCTGGCGTGGTTTCCCAGTCTTGGTGGTCGCCTGCTCTGACACAGACGAAACACTTCCGACTGTTCGGGCTGGATGGTGTTGCCCGGGCATTGTGGTAGCCATACTACAGGATGGGGTGCCACTTTCTCCACCACCACCTGCGGGAGACTGTAGTATATTTTTCGAACGGAGGCCTCTGCCTAACCCCTGAACGCGGGTGACTTTATCCTGCGCCACACCCGATGCAGCATGATCTATATTAGAACGTGTTCTCATCATAAATGGTTGGACCCTTTAGCCTACCCTAAAGCTAGTGTAGTTCCCGCCCCCACCGCGAGGAGGTAGGGTCCATGGGGGCTTATTATTATTATTATTATTATTATTATTATTATTATTTCTTTTCTATTTATTACAATAACATTCTTAGAAATAGTTATAACTGAGGAATTAATTCTTCATACCTCATTTCGGATTGTGAGTAATGTGTGACTTTCCATTATTTCCATCGTTATCTCATTGGGATGAAAGGATATTTTAAAATGATTTTCATAACCTAATTATTTATTTGTTGATTTTATTTTATTTATTTTAGAACAGCAAAAGAAAAAAATAATAATTGAGTAAAATTTCGATTAATTCCAAATCTTTTGATTTTCCAAAAAAACGAATGAACATTTCGGTATTTGGGAAAAACATGTTATTATCATGAAATTTTTAGTTTACTTGTTTATTTATTTTTATTTTTCACTGAATCTCTTCTCCTTTCCATAATATTCAGTAGACAACAATAATACCATTTTTATTTAAAGGAAAACATATTGATTAGAATTAATATTTTCTAAATTATTCTAGTAATGGTGAATACTAAAATATTCCGTGATTATTACTATTTCATTTAATTTTTCCATTACTATTCCTTTAATTTCTTCCAATCATATCAGAAGTTTTGGAATAATTATTTAGTTTCAAAATAGAGGAATGAAAAACAAAAGTAAAAATGCAATTTTTTTTTTATTATTACCAAGATTTCAGATAATTAATTTTTCTCAATAATAATAGTGTTTTTGAGAATATAAGATTAATTCCTTTTTTTAATCAAATCTCTTCAGTTAATTTCTAAAAAAATCTTATATTTGTAAACAAACTCCATCAGAAACATTTTCCTTGTATTGTTTTGTTATGGATGGTAGCAGAAACCCAGGACAAACAAAATCTTATTTAATTTTTTTAGGATAGTTTTCTTTTAAAATAATATGTCCTCGGAAGATTCAATTGTTGATTGAGATAAAAACAAACACACACACATACAATAACAAAGAAAAAAATTATAAAGAACTTAAAAGCTTAATGAAAAGCAAATTTAACGTCCGTAATAATTCATAAATTGAGAGAAAAAATCACAACCGAACAACAAATATGCCTTGGCACACAGCCAACATCACTGGGAATCCTGAACAGCTGTTTCATCCTCATTAGGAATCATCAGCAGAATTTACCCTTGATGTTTGGCTCAGTTGCGCGAAAGCTTTAGAGCTGTTCAGAATTCCCGTTGATGTTGGCTAAATGTGCGAACATACAATCAAAATTATAAAGTCCAATATAAACAATCTGTTTTCAACTTTTCCATTTGCTGAGAATTGATTAAACCACAAATTACCAATTAAAGCTGTCAGTTAATTGTAATCAAGGCACGCGCAAAATTAAAATGATTTATTTATTATATGCCATCAAACTTCGACATAAATTCATTGTGTGCCATTATATTATGCTATTTTTATGGAAGTTTTCGTCACCTTCATGTGCTAATCTTCACAGAGAAATTTTCAAATAAAGAGATACATCATCCGTACTTAAGCATGCGAAGAGTCAAGAACAGACATACACAAAACTGCTAAATTCATGAGCTTAACTTTCGTTAGCCTTTCTGAAAAACAAAAGAGAAGATATTTTTTTTCTTTTTTCTCTTGTGATGTTTTGTGTAAGTGTCAAGACGTTCTAATTGGGAGTGTCACGTGGTCTCTGTTTCTGATCTCCGTCATAGGGAACCACTCTTAAATCCCATCTGGTAAATGTCAGTCCTCAGTTGGGGGCGATTTTGAAGGCGGACCACAAAGAAAGGAGCAAGAGATAAGGTAAAGCAGCGACAACCGCATCATTGCCTGTTATCTTAGTATCACTTTCTTCATTTAGGGAAATTAAAAAGGAGAGTGGGGAGGGGGGGGAATTGTAGTCTAAGGCGTCTGTTTCCAAATGAAACAAGCTGGAAATGTTTTGAGGACCAATAAATGCCCGTCAGCAGGACATATTTCAAAATATCGGCTTTATATATTTTATAATTGAATCCTCTATTTGAAGAAGCACTATGTTAAAATAATGTATTTTTCAGGAGACACAAAAAACTTTTTATTATAAATGTGAGAGACTGTAAAGGTTCGTAATTTTTTAGTTAAAGTCGTAGTTATAGTGGTCATGACTGATCTTGTAGGCGCAGTTTGTAGTCAGTAGATGTTGTGTAAAAAATTAAAATCAAAACATGACTGAGTGCCATCTACAAATAGAAAAGAGAAAACAAGAATACCGTGGTTGGAAAATGTATTTAATGATGATATAACACACAAACTAATCATCAAGTTCACCCCTTTTCAGTAGTAGTCCAGGCTAATGGTTCGTCATAGAACATTATATGAGGCTCAGGAATATACTTATAAAGACTTCTATATCATTAATCTTCTTGATGTTTATGGTAACGTTACCCTCTGGATATGCTGTAGTTAAATGTTCAAATTGCAATTTGCGGTTAATAGCGGCTTTCCCAATTCAAATGGGTTGCTTGTTGTACGCTCAACAAACGAAAAAGTCGCCTGTCTCGGTGGAACGATGAATAAATTCACTGTACTGTCGAATTTGAAAATGAATTTTATCACTTCTTGATATATTTCTTCATTTGCTGTTCTCAGATAGAACAGTCTTCTTACAATAATTCGACCCCAGGTCATAAAATTCAAAATTTCATTAGTTTGAACATTCTTTAGTTTGGCAATGAGTCAATTTTCTCTATTTGAATTTTGGACGTTTTAGAACATGTCTTAGTGCGTATTTATGGTCAGCCGATCGGTTAGTGTCGAAATGTCCCAACAACAACAAAAAATGTTATTTGTGCAAATTTGACTTAGTGCTTCTTTCAAATAGAGGATTGACTTACTATGAAAACTTAATGTAGAACTTTTATTTTATTAGTTATCAGACAAAAACAAAAAAAGTTTGCACAGATTCGCCTTCGTAAATAGAACAGCAAATAAATTTACTCCAGTTAGTTTTCTTCTTCTCAAACATTTACTGAATTCCAAAGCTCTCAAAATCAAAATGGCCAACCTAATCCTTCTGAAGATCGTAAAAACGATTTAAAGTTTTCATAATAAATTAAAAAAGTAATAACTGAAAGAAAAACCAACTCGTTCAAGGACTATAATTCAAATATTAATTTTCCTATCAAGTAGATTCTTACATAAATTATGTGAATTTATTAGAAATAGAAATAAAATCAAAATGAACGAAATTGGTATATGGATCAATATTGGCACTTCGTTTGTCCTTTCACGTTTTTTTAGTTGTAAAAGATGCTGAGCAATGAAAAACACTGTTATTCTTGGAAATTCATTAATATTATTATCTGGGAATTTCTTCGATTGTTTTATTATAAAGCTGCATTGTAGTCACTGCATTGTTGTGTAGTCAGTGAATAAATACATAAAAAAATTGATGAATTATTTTTAATTAGATGCTAATTCACTGCACTTTCGTAGGTTTTCTTTCAATGTTTTAATGCGAAAGGAACGTATTTTGTTTTATGTATAAACCGTGAATTTTAAATCACTGTATAGCTTTGCAATATAACAACAAAGCTAACCCGTTCGTTTATAAGATAATTAATTGTTTACTAAAGCAACTGCGTAATTCTTTAAGCTTTCGTAGTAGTACTTTCGTACTTTCCTAGTTTCTCCAAAAAATACATTGTTTATTTGAAAAAAAGATTTTGAAATTAAAATATATTCCTATAAGTAAATTTCAGGCATTTTTAAATTCGTAAATAAACATGGAGTCACATAAATGTTAATTTTCTTTTTTATCTCAATTATAACTGTTACTTTGTTTTGGGAATGTCAATAATCCGTTAGAATCAGAACGCAGAATGTTTCAGTGCAATCATATCTATCATAGCAATGAATTCAAACCAATTATCTATAATGAAGTCTCTTTGTATTGGTAACTTGTTTTTTTTTCAGTGTGTGACCTTCAGTCCCATACATTCCTTCGCATGACCACTAAGACAGTTCTTTTTTATTTTATTGATTGCTACAATGCTTATTACCTCAATAGTTACCTTGATTTTTGTCCCCTCTGTTACTGATGTCAGTGCCTATGTCGCTGAGTAATTGAGGGTGGCTGGGATCTTCTCATCAGCCATTTTGTTTCTCAGTGATTATTATTAAATGCTTCAAAAGAGCCTCCATGTCATATCCTGTCACAGTTTCCTTTCCCTGACTGGCTCTTTCTCACACGGGCTGGGATGCCAGCGTCTAGTGATTCACACTTTTAAAGTATTTTTTTTTCTAAATTTACTTAACGATAATGATTATAAAAGCTACAGCTAATGAAGAAGATTGAATCGAAAAGAAAATATCAGGAAAGAATAAGGAAGCGAAATATCCATCGGCTGATCGCACTAACAATTAAGAAGGACTTGAAGTTAACTGATTTTCCTCTAATAATTTTTTCTTTTTATTTAAAAAATTCATTTAATTTATTTACCCTAAAAGTAAATATAAATATTGCGGAATCTTTAAACAAATAAAGCAATCATATATTACTGAACAATTGCATTGTTTTTTTTTTCTTTTTTGCTTTATTATTTGGGCTAGATAACCATTCTTTTCTTTTTCTCTCTTTCTGTCTTCATCTCCTTCGTTTCTTCTTCCCGGATAATCTTTTCCTGATATTTTTTTTTAAAATTTGCAATTTTCTTTGCTTCATTTGTTTTCTTTCCTAATATCTACTTTTTTTTTTTTTATTTGTTCTGATTACCTACGATCTCAGCTCAGAGGATTTGTTATCAAAGTTGTAAGTTTCGAAACAAAATTATTTCTTTGATACATCCTGTAAATGATATTACTTCTAGAAATCCTATTAATACAATGCACTCCTTTAATTTCCACGATATTTCATTCTTCTTTGCGAGGGACTTCTTCAGATGGTACCAGAGGTCAAGAAACTATTCTTTTTCCTCTACATTTCATTAGATTAGAAATAAGAACATTATGTTTTAGGAATAAAACATTTTCGTATACAATTTAACAAATGAACATTATCGTACTCAATAACATTGTTATTAATAATGATAACAATTATCACATTATTAATAATGATGCTTCGTAAATAACATAATAACAATACTAACATTACTCGCATTACATGTTTAATATCTAAAACTTATTTTTTCATAAATTTTTTAACATATCCAAATGATGCACTACTGATTTTAAGAAACTTATTCTTATTAATACAATTTTTGCTGGTTCGATCATGAATTTCTCTTTTTCTTCAGAAATTTTTTTGCATTCAATTTGACAATTGGATCTGGGTTGTGTCCTTCTTCTTCGTAGTGATCTGCCCAGTCAGAAATTCTGCTTTTTTTATTCCTAAAAGCTCTAATATGTTCTGCTTATAAAATGTAGAGGAAGAAGAATAGTTTCTTGTCCTCTGGTACCACCTGAAGAAGTCTCTCAAAGAAGGATGAAATATCGTGGAAATTAAAGGAGTGTTGTTATATTAAGAATTTCTAGGAGAAACTTATTTCTGTTTTGTATCAATTGTATTATTTCAAAGTTATTTCAAAGTAAATTATTAAACTCAAAACAATTACTGGATAGCCATTATGCAGTAGTCCGTCATAATTGAAATTTGATTCTTTTCATCTGTATAACAAGTATTTGATGTGGATCTAACCAAAGAAATATAAATGATAGAGAAAGGATGTTGTAGGTCTCTGCATCAGTAAATGAAATTAATGCTTTCTATCTGGAATAGGAATGTAAAGAATAAATTTAGAATATGTTGCTTCGCTTGTATCATCTGGAAATATCATGCACACAATTTATGTAAATAATATAAGCTAGACCAGCAGCTGACTAACTCGAACGTGTTCTGAACTGTAGCCAAAAAAGATGAATAAGATTTCACTTTTAGGAATCGAACAAGTTTGAAATGAGGATGCCTTTTGTCTGGTCTTGAAACTTAATTTGATGAATGTTTTATCACTTACCAATGGATCCAACGATGATAAAAATAATACAGCACGTGGCTGCAAATACAGTGGCCGTTCTGGGAAACATAACAGTCCTTTGGTTCACCGTCTGGTTACCAACAACTGAAAGGAACTCTTCATCATCCATGGCTATAAAACTGAAAGAGGAACAAGAAAAACAAAAAGTGGAATTACAATGACAGAATTTAATAATACTATTTCATATTTTTTATTTTAATCAGTCCAAAAGGCATGTCAGGGTGCGCGCTGAGACTAACAATACCCAGAAGTGCAAACCGAGTGGCTGCATAGTAGGTATCACGATATTTACTACCTGAGCATTACGTTATCACGGTAGCACCGTGATACTTCTTTGCATGCGCTGAATAATACGTTTCATTTTTTCAATATACATGTTAAACTTGAAGGTATTTAAAACTGACTAATGCTATGACGCTGTAAGATTATTAGAAATTACAATTTTTTGTTTCGGTTTCAGAACTAATGGCGCTTTTGGGCATACAAAATTTCATATTTCTAGCTACTGTAGATTTTGAATAAAACGGTTCACAAAATATGATCTAGTTAGGAATGGAGAGACTCTTCGCTTGTCCAATTAGCTGCATTGGACCAATTAAAAAACTCTCCTGCGCTATGTGCTCTTAAAACTTTCAGATATCGATATAATGCGATCATAAGTTAAAGTTGCGATCAGGCCCAGAGGACCACGCAATGCAACTGGAGGGTAGGCTCCAGTGTTCAGAACCTAAGGGACAAAGTTGAGGACGGGGGGGTCGGCCTTTAACTCCCGGGAAAGAAACCCGGTACCCGTTCTATAGAGGGCTGGGTAGACCCTAGGGCCCGTTTGGAGGAGAAAGAAGCGTGGAAAAATTCCCGTCCTCCGCCGAGGCCGGGAATCGAACCCGCCACCTCCAACCCGCAGCCAAGCGCCCTTACCCACTCGGCTACCGGGCCCACAATGCGATCATAAGTAGGCCTACAAATTAGCACATGAATTTTGAAGCGCGGATTGCATAAAACTCGTCCACCCCAATAGCACACCTAACCTAAAAGGTATGTAGGATTTGATTTCGGGTGGAAAGTGGGGGGATTAAGGAACTAGCCAGCAACCAAAAAATAAAAAACGTATTTTAAAAATTTTGGGGGATGGAGGCCAGATTTTTTCCACTAGCTATCGAACTACAAAGAAGCGAAAGAAATAGGGCTAATCTGTGAACCTACATCTTGCGATTTCGGATGGAAAAAAGGGGGGGGGGATTCGGGTTAATTACAGTTGTAAATTAAATTTAACACTACATCATTAAAACATTCGAAAAACAAAATAACTTATTCTTTATTATAATACAGAATAGTTCATTTAACGTCTTATCTGATTCGTACGTGGATTATTACTTTATAATATTACATTAAAAAGGAAATGTTGTGTTTATAAAATGTTCTAATTTAGATATTCTTCATACTGTTGAAATAAAGTTCTCTGTCAAATAAAAAGCTCACATAAATGAAAAACTTTCAGTGAATCTAGTTTAATCAACAGTGCATCTACTACAAAGAGAAGAATAGAGCAGTCACGAGAAAATTCTACCTATTAGTGCAGATTCCCTGCTACGTTTGAAATTAAAAATGGACGCGATAGGATTTTTTTTTTTTTTTTTTTTTTAGTAGGAGGCCTACTACTATTTTAAAATGTCTCAAAATTAGAATTAATTTCTTTTTTCAAATGCTTTTATTTCCTATAACATTCTTCTTTTTTTCATTAATCATTTATTTAATTAGTCCCTATAGAGAAGTTATTTTTCCTGTTAACAGATGCTGTGTTTTTATTAAAATATATCTATTTAAAATAAATATGAAATTTTCATTAACTTTTATAAAGATATAAGTTTAATTTTTGACCAGTTGAATGAGTAGTGATAATGAAACTACTCGTAATATTAATATAAAGAAAAAGAAATATCATGATCAGATGTAGTAAGCATATGATAAAATTACGATATAGTTAATATTGATGATTTAAAGTCGTTCCAGTATTATCCATGTGAAATAACAATAGAAGTGCACAAACAAAAGCAATTTTAATATTTTAAAAACTGCCAAGTGATTAAATAATGTAAACCGAATGCAAAATAATGATTGATAACCAGACTCAGTGAAGAGATGTATTGTTTCACAGAAAAGCGAAACGAAACAATACATTTTAGTGGTAACAGTCAGTAACTGTGTGTTAAGTGTTAGTAAATGGACGGTTGAAGATCCCAAACTGTGAGAACGGAATTTTGGACGTAAGTTTAGTTTATAATTTGGTGTAAATAATTCCGCATTAATAACAAGTCTTCAGGAGATGAAGATTTTGTGCTTATCGTGTGCTGCTCAAAATTCAACTTTAGGAAATAAATAAACGTTTAAATAAAGAGTTGGACCCCTGCCTTAGGTCATTCTACCGCTGATACAATTCCGTGGATCAAGTATAAGATCAGTGTAAAGGTACTGTAAACTCTTTTATTTGTTTCCACAAGTGATAAATTTCAAGAAGAAAAGTTTTGATTAATTTAAGAAACTTTTAGACGATGATGAAATCTAGTATTACGTTCGAAATTTTAAAAAGTTTAACCTAAATAAATAAATAGTGATTGGAAAGCAATAACTTACTAAATTATAGCCAGAGAATAAATTGATTTTATTTTTCCTTTTCTAACTGACTATGAGTTGCAATTGTCTTACTGAATAACTTCTTGTTAAGGAAGGCTTAATCCTTCTTCCATAAATTGCATCATCGTTTAATTATCATTATAACCATCTTCAAAAAGTTATAGTTAAAATAAGATAAAATAAATTATTTGCATACATTTCCATATGAAGCATATGCATACATATGCTACAGGTTACTACATGTACGCATGTATCTCTATAAAATAATGTATATATTTAGATATAAACATATGCACACGGGCATTTACATGTATACATAGAGTTGCTGCAGGTATTAATGTAAGTTAGTGTTTACTGTGGTTTTATATATGTTTAAGATACATGTCATTAAGTGCTGTCAGGATGTGAATTTACGTAGTAAATTTTGTCAATATATTTTTTTTAATAATTTTTAATATTTTTCTTATCAATATATTTTATATTGTTAGATAATATATACTTGTATGTATTTTATTTTTTTGTATTTTTTTTTATAAATGCTTTAAGCATTTATTATTAACTATTTTTTATTTGTTTTTTAAATAATGAAATTCTTCTATGATCCTACTTTTATATTTTTATTTATGCCATTTATTTTTTCTAATGTGTGATTAATGTGGCGTTCTGTATATATGTTATTAAGTACTAGCAAAATACCCGTGCTTCGTGCGGATTGTCCTAATGTAGTTGAGGAAGAAATTATAATTGTGAAATTACAAACTTCAAACTTTCCCAGTTGGTAAAAAAAAAAAAAAAAAATATTTGATAAATACAAATTAATGTTATATTCTTTTTTTGTAAACCGAAAACCCCGTTAAAGTATTCGCCAACAAAGTTTTCTTCCCCCCTTCCCCTCCGTTTACACCCCTTTGGACGCCAATATCGAAAAGAACATTCATATCAAATTTCGTGTTTCCAACTCAGCTGTTTCAGAGATATTCCCCCCCCCCCCCTCTGTTTACACCATTTAATCCGCATCCGGGTTTTCGTCGTTCATGCATTATTATTGGATGCATGGTAAAACTCCATGCCAAATTTGGTCTAGATCAGTTCAGAAATGACGACGTTGCTTCAAGACAAAAAGACAAACACCATTATATAAGAATAGATAATCTTAGATGAATGGATAATCCACTGTCATTTTCCTGTTATCTCTGAGGATCAAAATAATTTGTTTCTCATTGTTTTGTTTTTCAGTTATATTATGTTTGAGTAATTTTGACTTAAATGTAGTAAAGGAACTTTTATTGGAGATTTAATATTTCATATTTGATTAATAGTTTGTTTCTAAAGTTATCATCATTCCTATACCTTCTATTAAATATTAATTTTAATATTATTTTTTTGAAAATTATTAATTTCTTTAAGAGATTTGTGTGTGAGATATCCGCCCATACTTGAACTGCGTAATTGATTTATAGATTCGAAGAAGGCATATTCGATATAATAAAATATTTATACAAAGTACATTAAGCAGTTTGTATATTTGGGTTAAGTGATATTTGAGTTTCAGCATCAAACCTATCACTGGTTATGGGAATGAAATGCTGCTGCTGTCGTTTTAGATATCCATCCAGGAGGCACCGTTAAGTGACAGTCAAACTTCTGTTTTGCTTTAACGAAGAGAAACTAACACTGCAAACGAAAGAAACATCCAAGCCCCGCGCCGGGATTAGAACCCAGCAGCAATAATACACCCCTAATCCCCATCGTTTCTAATTTATCAAGTAATATACTGAGACTTATGATATCAGAAGCTTTGCTAATGGAAAGAATTAGAATGTAATTTCAATTGTTTAAATTCTGATTTATTTTGCGAAAATTTTTAAGTAATTTGGTTGTACTGTTTTTCTTCTGATATGTTCGTTGTATATTTAATTTGGAGACAAACTTATTAATGTTCAACGATGTGTAACTTTTAATTACTTATTTTTATTATTATTGTACAGATAAACTAGTTACAAATGATGTGCAATCTTTCAAATGCCACATGGTTCGATCCAAAACTAGTTGAAAAAGATAAGTAGATAGTCCTGAACTTAATAGTATACATTTATCTTGATAATATATCTCCCGCGACCCCAAGGGCCACATAGGTCTGTAATGAGATACTTTTTTGTGAGAAATTCAATTTTTAATCCCTGATAAAATTGAATTAAAACTAACATCAAGGCTTTGAAATATTTATATTTTTTATTTTCATTAAAACCGAAAGTTAAGAGTATGTTCTTTTGTTTTGTGTAAGCACGTGAGAACAATGGATGTGTTGAACACAGCATGAACGCGGACGTTCAATTGTTGATGGTGAATCCTAGAGGATCGTAAAAATGGCGTTACGATGGAAGACCAAATAGCAATGATGCTAAGGTTTTAAAATGGGAATCGGATGAGTTCCTTCCGATTGTGTTATAAATTAGTTTTGATTTTAAACTCATATTGTGTTCAGTAAAAGGCGGACGGCCTTGAGAATTAAATAAGTAAGGATTAATGGTAAAGTTAAATTAATTCTTAATAAACGGTTTGGCTCAAAAGATTGTATCCCGCAAATGAGAACTGGCAGACCAAAGTGGAATTATGCCAAGGTATTATCTTCAACGTTTGACTGGAATTGATAAGAAATCGATGGATTGTTGCTGAACTTTTGTAAGTAGGATTTCTATTTTACTTCACCCATCGAGAATTTGTAAAGGAGCCATCGTTAGAATTTCGAACACAAGAAAATGGAGTTTAGGACAAAGCGGAACGTATACTAATGAACATTAAAGATTAAACATTACCAACACATAAACATTTGTTCGTTGATTAAAGAAATAGTAAAGTTATTTATTTCAAGTAAAACCATTAATGCTAGGATTTATTAAAGTCAAGGGAAATCGACTTATTACAAATGTTGGACTGAATCAACTAAAGTTAAAGAACTGTAAAGTTGAAAGGATTTAAGTATTTATACAGGAACATTTGTGTTTATTAGCAAGAGGTTTATTTTAAAGATTATTTCAACGAGGTCAAAGATTGTTCGATTATGATTATAAACTGTTTAGAGTGTTTTGGTAAAGATTATAATACTAGAATGTTTAGTCAAGAAAGGATTGGAGAAATCAAGTTTACTTAAACATTCATATTATTAAAGACTGTTATAGCACATTCGGTGAACTTTATTTAAAGCCATCTCATACAAGTTAAAAGACAAATGAGATATAAGAAAGTTCTACGTGTTAATGAGTTTATACATTAAGATAAACTTCAGTAATTATCACACTAGATGAAAATAGCCATTTATCAACGTTGTTAATTGAACAGTTGATGTTAAGAAAGATTTAAAGGAACTTTAAGTTTTAAAGTAAAGAACTTTCAGTGAACTTTCAGTGATTCATAGACTATTTGAAACAACTGTTTCACATCTTGTAAATATTTAATGATTATAAAACAAGTTAAGTTTAAATCAGTTTTGCTTTTATTTTCTCCTTACTCTTAAAGACTTAATATGCTCTGCTAAACCAGTACAGGCAAGTAAATAAATTAAAATGCCGTTTAGAAAATTTATTGTGTGGAACCTCAATGACAATTATATTCATATATATATTATCCCACACTTATTAATGTTCAACGATGTGTAACTTTTAATTACTTATTTTTATTATTATTGTACAGATAAACTAGTTACAAATGATGTGCAATCTTTCAAATGCCACATGGTTTGATCCAAAACTAGTTGAAAAAGATAAGTAGATAGTCCTGAACTTAATAGTATACATTTATCTTGATAATATATCTCCCGCGACCCCAAGGGCCACATAGGTCTGTAATGAGATACTTTAACTTATCGTGATACAGTAATAAGATTGGTGATTTGTGGCCCTAAGCTTCTGGCCCAGTTTATATCAAAATGAATAGATAGGTAACATTCATTTACAACAACTTTCTAATATAAGTTTCAGCTTTCTAATATAAGTAGATTTTTGATATCCTGATTATTGGAATTTAATAACAATGTATTTTGACGGTTTTTGGCCTTAAATGTAAGGTATGGATGGTCATTCTATTAATAATCTAGGTCTTCCATTAAAGTTCCAACTTTCTGTGATATTAATATGATTATTCCAACTTTCTATTGTATTTCAATTGTCTTGATCGCAGATAGACATGTAGTTCGATTTAAAATTACATTTGATTTTTTTTTTTTGGTTCTAACTCTGTTTTTTCTTTGTGCTGCATTAGAGACATTAAAATGTTAGCTGAAACGAGTAATATTCTTTGATAGCTTCACAGGCAATTGTATTAAATGAAGTGACAGATTAGGAAAAAGGAGAGTTGTATTTTGAATGGAATAGTTGTTTCTTAAATCATTTTCTCCCTGAATGAAAGCGTTTGAATGGGGCTTTGTCATTCACTCTTTGGTTATTCTGAGCATTGCTATTCTTTTGAATGTGTTTGAATAGATCTTTTCTGACCTTGAATAAGTGAGAACGATTCATTAATTCTTTTGAGGATGACTCAACAACCAAGCATCTGCTTTAAACTTAATTGTTTCTTCATTTGGTCTGATGTTCTTTGGATGTGATTTTAATAATTTTTAATATTTAGAATAGTTTTACAAAAAGGGAGGAAAATAGATCCCCAATGGAATAAGACATAATAACCATGTAGGTGTTAATTCTTATTATCATCTAAGAGGGGGCTTCCGTTAATTACGTGAGCTCAAAATGGGGGGGAGGGGTCCGGTAAAATCTCACCAAATCTCGTTAAAAGGGGGGGGGTTCAATAAAAATCTCACGTCAACTTGTATAATTCAGAGAATATACATATTATACTCACGAGGGGGATGTAGATACGTCTAACGACTGACTTCCTATACTACCAAAAGACATGGACGTCGTATGTCCGATCATTACAATAGAAGAAGCACATGAATGCCCATGCAGTGAGTGAAGAATTAGGGAAGGTGGTGTTGCAGCCTATTTTTTTACTTTTACTAAATTTAATTAAATTCGTTGTAGTGCACCTTAAACATAGTATCATTTTTCTCCTCTTCTTTCACAGAAAAAATGTATTTCATAGAAGACATAGTAACGCTTTAGGTATTTAGTGGTTTGAAGCAAGATACAAGAACATGTCAAATAAATTTAATTATTTAAAAATTACAGGGGAAATCTCACGTGAGGAGGAGGAGGGGG
Organism: Thereuonema tuberculata; assembly: GCA_023159025.1. Classification (NCBI taxonomy): domain Eukaryota; kingdom Metazoa; phylum Arthropoda; class Chilopoda; order Scutigeromorpha; family Scutigeridae; genus Thereuonema; species Thereuonema tuberculata. Next base: position 40,258,413 of record JAFIDM010004315.1, on the reverse strand, counting down.
GAGTCCTACCACATCTTACCAAATCTCACCAAGGGGGAGGCGGGGTCCAAATTTTTTAAGAAACACCTCACGTAATTAATGGATGCCCCCTTATGATAGAAACAACAATTTTCATTTACTTTTTAAATATAGGAGATTTCCCAAAGATTTCAAAATAACAAAACAGTATTTTTTTATAACAATATCTTCTTCTAGTTTCTTGTATCTCGTTTGTAGTTTTAAGTCATTAATTAAAGCAATTAATAATTGGCATCTTTTCTCCCTCATTTGCTTGACAAGTTCCATGAATAGAATCCATCATCATCATCATTCTCATCAGTCTCCATTCATCATTCGCTGTCAGTCAATTAATCAAAAGCCAATTTTGAGCAAAGGTTGTAATCCAATTCCCTTTTTATTTATTTGTTTACATGAATTTTGTTTCATTTACAAGGCTGAATCTCACCAGTTCAGGTTTTATTATTTTAAAATAAAATACTTGAATCAAAATAACAAAATATTATTACATAAAATTCTAAGTAATAATAAATCTTAAATCTCCAATAAGAAATAAAATTAAAATAGTATTTGAGTATAAAACCTTAAAAGGAAGAAATAAAAAATGAATTTGAAAGGAGCTACTTTTGAACGGATCGTGTTCAAATGTGATATATCCAAACAGGCTATTTGGAATATAATTTTTTGTGTATAACTTTTCACAGACACATTGGCCATAGACAGTTACTCCGCAAGGAAATCTATTTTTTTCCAGAGGGTTTTCCGATGCCAGACGAATAGGAGGAGAAATGAGAAAAATCTCACGCTCCTGAAACACCTGGGTTCAAAAGCAAACCATGTGGCAACAATTGATCAATGAATTATCATCTGGTCACAAAGAAGCTGCGATCATCCAAGAAGACGAAAAACCCTCCCTTTCTTTTCAGTCCTACGACAGGAAGCTTCAATGTTGTTATGAAAATATTATTGCCAACAATTTTTATAATTTAAAAATGGAAGCTTTTTTTAAGAGCTTTCCACTTAGATTTACTTACTGCATATTATTACTCACTGCGATTATTTTAATGAATTTACAAAAAATTACAATCAACTTCAAGCAAAGGCATGAGAAACCTTACTGGAATTCAATCACCTTCAAAATAGCACCCAAAAATGGATGAAAAATAATCGATAAATAAGCATCCTATTGGTTAATAATAATAGAAAAGTTTAGGAAAAGTAGGGGGCGAGGGTCGAAGCTAAAAACCAAAAAAATAAAGAGATTCAGCATTGATAGTGTAATGTTAATCAACTGTTGAGGATATCTGGGTTTTTGGTGAACATGAATCAATGTCAAGAGTCATTATCAACTCAATTGATTCCCTTCAAGTATCTATAAATACACTTCCCTAAATTTAGAAGGCTTTGAAAAGACGGGGAAAAAAGAAGACATCTTCCCAGAAATTCTTTAAAGTTCAACATTTTTTAGACATGCCAATAACACATATGAACCCAAAGGGGGATTTTAAATTGACAACGTCGAAGGATTTGGATTTACTAACTTATCTTTCTAGAAAAGTAGAGGATAACCTAATCGAAACAGACAAACAACAAGGTTTATAATTTATTAATCATTTTTTAATCATCGTAAAAGATAAATGAGATGGACTTGGAATATGGCGAAGGTCATTTCATTTTTACATTTAACCTTTGTCTTATTTGTTACGTTAGAACTTCTAAAATTTAACTTTAAAAAAAATTATATATATATATATATAATCGTGATAGTTTTAAATTTTATTATTGGTTAGAGATTATTCCCGAGATTATTCCCGTACATTACCTTAAAACTGCGTTTTTAAATTTTATGTTTAATTTAAATTGAAAAATTTCTAATTTTTCTAATACTTTTCAGGCAAACACTATAGAACTTAAAGAGCTAATTAATTTGATTTCATTCTTAAAAAAACTAAAAAAAATCTCTCAGTGAAATTCACGGAGATTTTATGAAAACAATACTGCCTTTGATTCGTAGAAGGTTTGATTGTCGAAATGGAATTCTGGAATGACTTGTTTCCAACGACCTTAAAAATTCTCTTTCTGCTAGAAGACAAAGTCTTCAGTCAGGAAGATGGCAGTGTTGGATGACTACTGGATTTTCGGCTGACATCGAATCCCTAACTGTTTATTTTTCTTTTGTTTTTGCTTTTTTTGTGTTCACTGGAGAGTAAGCACACAAATTGTTTGAAGGCAACTCTCCATTTTAGATTAAAATAAACACTATAACACTACAACCAAATGTTCTTATAATTTTAAATATCGTACACTCGGTTTACTTTGGTCAGAAAAAAATGTTTTTAATGTTTTGCTTTTCGAATTTAAATTTCCTATAAAAGTTTTATATATTTAACATTCTGTTATCGATTACGCACAAACGGATCCTTCAGAACTGTTGGTCTTCACGTTTTATCATTTAGGATTATTAATGATTTCTTTTTGGAAAAATTGGATCCAAGTTAACTGTCAGTTCATCTTTTTAACTGTGTTAAATCCCATTTATATGAGTTGCGGCAAAATAAAGCTGAGGAGTTTTAAGGAGAAGTAGCAAATAGATACAACACAAAAATCATAGTTTATTATTCTGGGGTTTATTTTCAGTTCAAATACACCAGAAATGATCAGCCTTTTATTAGACGTAGGGGAAAATGGCTTTCCCTGAAGCATTACATAACTGGTATACTTATTTTTTGTTGAATTTGTAATCTTTTTCAACCGATACCCACAAATTGACGTTTGCGTCCAGGATCGTCAATCAAGTTGATCTAATCATGGTCGCATATGTTCTCAGAAAGCACATTTTTGTTGTTGTTGTTTTTGTTTTTATTTACTACATCACTGAAATTGTATTTTGTGATTGTTGATTCATTTGCTCCAGACTGAACTTTCTTTATTTTAGCAGCAAACCGGATTGTTAAATTCTGGTATTTTTCAAAAATGACTTTTCCCATTCGCTACCACGATGATTTCCTGTAAGGTTTTTGACCATATGACCTCAATGGTCAAATGAGATTTTACAGTAAACCAGAAATGCAATCTGTAAATTGAACTCTACAGTGTGGTTGAAAATAGTAGAAATCCCTGTTCTTGGGAAAACTTATTTGTTTAGATTACACTATTACAAATACAAAATGCAGTTAAGCTTTCTTAAGCTCATCTGCCCTGATTGTCTCTAAGCTTGCTTCTCTAAGTTGTTCCGGAACTGTAGTCACAATATCTTAAGACTTCTAGATCGTCATTTACACAGCTGGTATTTTAAATGAAGTCGTTTGAAAAGAAAACCTCACATGGATGATTAATGAATAACAAGTGGAGCCTTCAAAAATGAAGTAAAGTAATTTTTCTAATTTTGTGAGGGTGAAGAAGATATTCTCTGTCAAAACTGAAGCCAAAATACAGTATGTATCAGAATTTGAGAGCCACACAGACGAAAATATTTAATTGCAAACCCCTGTATGCAACTATAATTCTCCGATAATGCACTATTCTGTTTCATCATAGAAATAACTGGAGTTATTTAATACTTTGCTTACTTCTAGATACTAAATCATGAAGCACTGTTTTCATGATTGGCCAAAGTAAGACCTAAGACTCAAAGTAACCCAAAATTACTTATCCAGAACATTTCACTGCTTCCTAGTAGGAATTACAAATAGACCTTCAAAGTAGGGATGGGTAGTTCGTGAACGAACTAGTTCATTGAACTAGTTCGTATAAACGAACTAGATCACTGAACGACCTAGTTGAAATGAACTAGTTCATGAAAAGAACTATAGTTCACGAACGACCTAGTTCAAATGAACTAGTTCGTTCTTTTACCACTCCACTATTGGCTATTGGAATTGGTTTATTTCGTTTTATATTAAGTATTTGAGAACCTTTTTTTTTTGGTTATAAAAGTATTTGAAAACTTTTTTTTTGGTTGTTAAGGTAAAAAGAACGACTTAGTTCATTTGAACTAGTTCAATAAAAAGAACTATCTCAAAAGAACTAGTTCAGTAAAAAGAACGACTTTGCCCATCTCTACTACAAAGCATCGTTAAATACTATAATAAACCTATTATTGGCATGAAAATAAAGTAATAATTGTAAAAAATATCAGTATAAAGTGTTGGGTTTATTCTAAAGATTTGGAAATTATAAAGTACCGGTACATCTAATATCCTCTACTTTTTTATTATTATTTCTATCCTTATAAGAAAAGTATGGGTTACTATTAGGTATGGAGTTCAATAACAGAAAATTTTATAATCTACTTATGATGTTACAATATTATCAATTGTTTAACATCTTAAAGCAAAGCGGACTGTGTTGATTATATCCAGTTCCGAACTGGTGGTTCGTTGAATTCCTTTTACCGAGATATTGCACAAAATAAAAATTGTAATTATCTACATTACATATAAACCTTTAATTTGCTTAGCAGATGCGAATAACATAGGAGTACAAAATTATAACGCTGAAAATCGCGAACGACTGTGAACCACGGTTTTATTATACTTAGTTTCGAATCTCAGAAAATATTGTAAATTGGTTGTTGTTACTATTGCTGGTTTCCAATCGGATGAATTTTTAGCTTTAGTTGGTTCAATTCGTGATTTGTCTTTTGACCCCCTTGAATGACCCCCCTCCTCCTCCAGATGGAGGGACTCATTTGGTTCTCCTCCATAAATCCCCCTTCAAGTCACAACAAGACAGGCACGTGCCAAATAATCAGGAAACACCCGAGGGGGAGGAAAAACGTGCGTTAGTTTTATGGCCTCCCAACCACCATTGCTACAACGTCGTAAGTCAACAGCCTCGACCTTCCATTGGACCACAAGACAAACTAATTGGCTGTTTTCACTAGAGTTGGACAAGTTTACAAAACATTAATGACTGTAAAAATATCTCTGAGTTAATGAAAGAAGAAAGAGGGAGGGTGGGAAGGAACACTGAGTTAATTTCAGTTACTCGCTGATAGATAGAAATGAGCCAGCAATTGAAAGAAACATCTACAAAAAAATCACTCCTAATGGCGACAAAAATAATGAAGAAATGGAAAGAGAATGAATTGAAATTGATATTGGCTGTAATCTCAGCGAATGAATTCCTGTTGACATTAGCCACATATCATTTATTGCTGTTGCTCTTTTTAGCTTAATTTCCGAAGAATGGTGAGGCTTATCAATTCAGTATGTCTGTCTGTGTGTCTTAATGCCTTTAAAGCAATGAATGGATCTTCTTGGAACTTGGCGTGGAGATTGTATTTAAGATAAGAGAGGATCTTAACTTTGCATTTCAAAACGTATCCGTATGGTTCTTTTTCAAAATTGATCTCTTGCAAATAAAAAAAACAACTGAAGATACTGTTTGCATTCGACATTATGGTTTACATTAAATAGTAAGGGATAAAATTCGTACAAATCCTAAGACAAATATATTGTATTGATTTACTTAATTATGTTTTTTTTTTTCCTTGTTTTGATAAAACGCTGTTTCGAAAATACTGTCTGTCACTGAGGTTGTTATTTAAGGAATTTATTATATCGGACCATTGTCTGAAGAACTAACCACTGATTGCAATTAATAGTTATTTAAAAATTTGATTTTTAAAAAATAAATGTTGTAGAAAATTCGCCGACGCACTTGTCTCATAAAAACATTTAAAAGAATTAAAACATTAAAAGTTAAAAACAACTAGTTTCGACTTCCTGTTTAAACAGGAAGTCGAAATTAGTTGTCCTTAACTGTTAATGTTTTAATTCTTTTAAATGTTTTTATGTGACAAGTGCGTCGGCGAATTTTCTATAATTATTGTATGCGCACGTAAAATATTCCTTTAATAAAAAATAAATAAAAGTACTTTTCAGTTAAATAAGATTTGTTTGGTTGGTTGGTTGGTTGGTTGGTTTTTTTTTTTACTATGTAGCTGAAATTAACAAGGGATTATTCACAAACTAATAAAATATGTTAAATGCTTTTCAAGATTTTGTGATGTACTAATAAAAACACCCATTGTTATACTTATTGAGTTTGCTATAGTATACCAGAATAAAATTAATTCACGTCCACACTGTATTAGAAAGGAATTGAAAGACTAAGGAATAAAATTGTCCTTTCATTCTCTCTTTCAGCTTTATTCTGATCGTTTTATTTGTTGGTATTGACTCAATTAGTCGTTGTCACAAAAAGTAAACTCCTCCGTTGTTCTATCTTAAAACATACTTATGTACTGTACAGTGCGCATGCGTTATCGTATAATTAGCAAACCTTCGCTGGATCACGAACGAGAGGATGAAGGTCCAATTGATTAGTAGGGATACAGTCATTGATAATTTCTTTCAATCAAGATATTACTGTTTTGGATACAGTAATATCGAGTCACTTTCGCAAATGTCCAGAGGATGTCATGGAGTTGTGAAAAACAACAATTACATTTTTGATAGTTTTTCCCCTTCCATCAGAATCAATGAAAGCTACAAGGCCATTCTATCAGTTGATTGACCTCCCTCCCACTTGGTGAAATCTATCCATCTACACATGACCAAGCCGATGTACAAACGACAAAGTCTTTTTATAGGATCGTTGTTTAGTTAACACTGGCATATCTATCACTGCTCCAAACACTGCCATCTTTGTATATCTTCCGCTAAAAGAAAAAGAAGCAGAAGGAAAGGAAAAAAAAAACCTTCTTTGACTCTTAATGACTTTCTGAGAACTGCCTTCTCCCTAACATAGGCAAGTGAGAAGACCATTGTTGACTCTCCAAGGTTGTTTTTCTTTTTTTTTTTGTTTGCTTTTTAATAAAAAAAAATGAGGAAAAGATTGAAATTTTATTCAGAAAAGGAGAAGAACCCACATAAAATTGTTAAACATTTCATAAAATTGTAAATTTCCCTAGGAAATATCTTCAGTCGTTTACTTTAAACTATCTCCTCTTTTTTATTCACTACATGCTATATTTCATCCAGAGAATTTCTGGACTTTCTCAGGCTTCTTTTTGAAAATTAATAATACATAGATTCAAATTGTTAATAATTATAAATATTTCCATGCGACTTTGTCTAAAAACAACTTACAGATATTTTCATGTCTACTTTGTTTTAAACAATTTATAAAATTTCGATTTATTTTTTAATATTTTTTTAAAACTTTTAAAAAATATTGAAGTATTACAAAATAAAGTGAAATTCACATGAAACTGTTATAAATTGTTTAAAACAAAGTAGCCATGAAAATATCTAAATTGTTTTAAGACAAAGTCGCAGGGAAACGTTTGTAATTATTAAAAATTTGAATTTATGTGTTATTAATTTTCAAAAAGAAGCCTGAGGAAGTCCAGAAATTCTCTGAATGAAATATAGCAAAGAATGAATAAAAAAGATGAGATCGTTTAAAGTGAATTCCCTAGGAAATATTTAAATTTTAAGCTTTTGTTAAAAAATAATAGAATGACTACTGTCCGTTTCGAAAAGCGAGAACCACAACAACATAGACGATTCTACCCCGCAAAGGGGTGATACGCTGAGATGGACACTTTCTTAAGACCTGTTTTTCTTTTAGTACCTGTTATTTTTGCAATAGTATTTATTCTTTCCCGAAAAGCGCAAATAGAATCCAGTTACTAGTAAACTAACACTATAAAAAGTAAATATCCCATCTTCCTTGCCTCTATTTGGAAGAAATCGCAGGAGACCTGACGCATGCGCAAAAGCGGTGAAGGCTCTCGTAAACGAAAACGTAACATAGAATATTTGGTCAGAATAACAAATCCACAGTGTTCAAAATAAATTATTTTTATTAATGGAGTAAGTCTTTGCAGTCATTAACAAGTTTAATGTGCGTCCTTTGCCACATTTCTAAATAAAATTTTAAGATCCTTTTGTTTTGATCACTAAACTAATATTTGAAAAACGAAACCAACTTTCAAATTTTTCAATTTGCTGAAGAAACGTTTCATTATGTAATTCGTCTTAAATTTCCCTTGGACCATTGTCAGATAGTGACGATGACCTATGCTTTTTTGTTTTTCCTATTAGGTCACTGAAACAATGAATAATACTAATTAAACTTCTATGTTACTGTGATCTAATAATGGCTTACAGAAATGAAAGAGAATTACGAAATTCTAAAACAGATTTATTGGTTGATTAAATTAACTTATTCAAAATATGCATGAAGCACGTGCTTATAGGATATTAAACACTCAAACATTTCACCCTTTCATGTTGGCTGCAGTTTAGATTCAGTGTTATATGTCAAATTTCTATTGTTTCACTTCTGATATACGTTTCCTTTCGGATTTTTGCCAACTTCACATTGAACTTCACCCTAAATCAGTTTCCTGCACATGTTCCTCGACTCTTTATAGAAATTTTAACTTTATTCTTAAGTTAAACCATTTTTGATTTATGTTATTAATATTAGATTAAGATATGGATCAAAATACAAATCTAAAGAATTTTTTAAATTTAAGACAGACAGTTTTATTGTAAATAGACAAATCTATTGCAAAGTGATTTATTAGAAAATAAAACCTCTCGCTCTCAATAGTTGTTATTGCTTGTTTTTGTAGGAATTTGCTTTAAACGAAATTTCTATAGTTTCAGTAGCAGATGATATAATAACATAGAGAAATCAGAGCTTTGATTTCATTCAGAGCTGTCTGAGACGACATCGAATACAACTGCAAATTGGTTTGAATTTAATCAGAACAATCAAAGGATAGACTAATGCCAGATGAAGTCCCGACCACAGAGCAGCCTATGATTATGTTAGCAGTCATTGTAGACGTCTGAAATCGTAGCATGGAACTGCATTTGTACCCAAACATTTATTATTGAAGCTAGAGGATAATGAAGGGCTTCTGTCTGTGACTGACTGATAATATAGCATATCAAAAGACTAAAAAAGAATGATTAAATCAGGAAAGAAACGGTAAAACCGTAAGAATGTGGTCATTGAAAATAAATTTAACTTGTGCAGCCACGGATCGTTTCTGAGACTAAAACCCCGTAGATCAGCAAATGAAAGTAAAACAAAATAGTAATACAAATTAGAAGTAAGCAAATAAAAAAGAAATATAATGGATTATGAAGAAGTTATCAAAAATGATAATAATTACATTCAAATTTCAAAAAATTGAATTGAATAACAGAATACTGCCAAAAACAATATTAGCTAACGAAAGATATTATATATAAGTTTAATTTAGCCAATCTTAGCATCCTTTAATAAACATTGAAGAGAAAAAGGGTTATAATAAAACAAAACATTGTAATACCTTATAAGAATTCGTGTCATCAAGATAACGCAAAACTATATACTCTAGGACAGCGGTTCCCAACCCATGGGCCATGGGCCATTTGACCAGCTTGCTACTGGGCCATGGATGCTGGTCGAGAGTCTAAGCCAATATAAATATTATCGGAGCTTTAGGGCTTGCCATGGGAACAATCAAGTCACTTAAGTCAGCAACAATCGAATTATTCGATTGTATTGTTCGACGATTTAATCTTAACACTTTCGGGTCGTAGCCTACTCTTTGCTCCCCTGGTTTACCCCACAGGTCGTGCTATTTTCGCACATTTTCGAAGTGTATGCATCACGGAGACAAACATACTTGTGTAATTACTTTGGATCAGTGTTAAAGAGCTAATATTTATCTTCAAAATGACATATTAGATTTAATTGTAAGTATTATAAACCCGTGGGGAACAAACAATGCCAAAAATCCCTTGAGTTTTTTAACTTTGACCACTTGCTTTTGAGTTTTCTACAGTTGTGACAGCTAAGTGAATACAATAAAGTTCTTTTCTTTATAAAAAATATTTTTTAATCCTTCTTGTACAGTATGTTTTACTAATTACTGACGTATGTGCACATTATATATATAAACATAGTCGTCATACATATATATAGGTGTCTATTTGTGTTTGTGTGTTTATATTTTTTACTTGTATATTTAGTTAGTGAGCCTCAAAGTTTTTTTTTACAAAATTGGTGGTCCGCACAACTAAAAAAGTTGGGAACCGCTGCTCTAGGAAGCAATAGATACATTTAAAAGAAAAGATCTGTACCGCAGCAGGCCTTGCAGACCCTTGGGTGCGTGGGGGGATTTAGGCTCCCAGGGATTCTCGACCAACATGGTCAGTCCGATGCCTTTAACCTCCGAATAAGAAAGACGGGTACCCATTTGGCAGAGGGCAGGGTTCACCCTAGGATCCATCTGAAGGAAAAATAACCTTGGAATAATCCACAGCTAGAGTGGGGGGGGGGGGAGATTGAATCCGGGCTCCTCCAGTCTAGCGCCTAATCCACGGACTGCCGCAAGTAGATTAAATCTATCATTTTTTTAGATTACAAAAAAAGAAAAAAGAAAGAAAGAAAGAAATATCCCCATTGAATTTGACAAATCCTTGAACAATAAATAAGGTCCTATCTCATAAAAAAAAAAAAAGCCAAAATATAAAAACAGCGCAAAAATCACGATAATTCAAGCATTATATAGCTTAGAATTTAAACACAAATAGTAGAAAAATGTAATGGGATTCTGTAATGATTGTCATAGAAATTCGGCTCCTAAGGAGTCCCAACAACCATTCAACGATTTTCCTTTAAAGCCGTTATCACTGTAAGAAAGCACAGAAAATCTGAAAGTACTTGCCTGTAAGTTTTCATTAAAATTTAGAACAACTGTTTTTGGATGATAGTAGTATTTGAAAGTTGGGACTTCAACTATATCTTGTCAGTATTTACAAAAAAAAGTAAATAAATTCTCAATGAGCTGAATAATGATTACACATGGCTTTAGGCTTCTGAAAGATGCCTTATATCCCCGGTTTGTCTGTCTGTGGACACACATCCTACAATGCTTCGCAACGGCTTCTGTTAGCTCAGTTGTAATAGCGTCGTGTTAATTACGCGAAGGTCATGGGTTCGATACCCTCATGGGCATTTTTTTTTTCTTCATTTTTTTCTCCCCATTTTAAATCTTTTCACAGTTTCTCAACTTAGTTTTTTTTCTTAATCATTGTTAGGAATTCAGTGTATTAACAAGGTTTGAGTTAAGAATGACGATTATTCCATGTAAATAGGGGTGGGTAAGATACCATGGGGTCTCGGCGCGTGCATTTTCTAGACCACCCGACGCAGTCCATTCTGAAGTAAAGGTGACTCAGAAGCCGTTGCGACGCACTGTGATTGGTTTCCTAATCACTATCCCTATCTTGTTCATTTTATACAATTGATAGTTAAAGTAAGTTGTAATGAATAGTAGATGAAGGAATTTCTTTATATATTTCATTTCTTAATATTTAAGAAAATATTAAGTAGGGAAAAGAAGTTTCAATTGTTTGTTCGTTGTCTTAAAAGTTGAATCTTCAAAGAAAGCTAAGTCTATCTAGCCTTCTATCTTTCTGTCTTAAAAAAGAAGTATAAATGATAGTTTATGATTTTGAATATTAAACATCCTAAAAATCTTTGCATTCATATTTTGAAGGTGAAAGGAATATAAGTCATGCAAAGTTTGGTGTCTGTAGCTCTGGCCGTTCGGGAAATCGAATATACTTTCTGAAGAATTTAAACGCAATTCCTTTAATAATAGCTTATAAGCTGATAGATATAAAATTTATAGTGAATATGATGGAAGTGCTTAATAGAAATATATTGTTCTAAGTTAGAAAGAAAAATACAGTGTATTTCTATATATACATGGCGTGTTTTATTCGTTGATAATCAGTGAGACTTCTCTCAACCGTCTTTAAATAACAACAGGAACACAGTCAATACATGAGGAATTAAAAAACAAAACACAACAAAAATGTATATCTCAAATTGCTCCAGATATTCATGTTTTTTATTATATCTATTTTTATTTATATCTATTCATCAAGCATTGTAAATATCGAATAATACGAGTATATATAAACTACAGAAGTGCAGTAATATCATCGGATAAAAAATAATATTTATAGATTATAATTACATTAAAATGTATCAATGTAAATTAATGGTCAATATTAAGCTGTTTCAGTTTAATAATTGACACTTCCTAAATTCATTTTTCTGAACGGAAATAATTTGTTTATTAAAGATATATGATTGCCATTTCGGAGGTCTTTGTTTCTTAGAATCACAGCTAATTCTATTAATGAGAAATAGACCATTGAATCCATTTCTTTCCCAAAAGGAACCGGAAGTTCCCTCAATCAGCGTCGGATCAACACAAGTCAAAACAAAGTCAAGCGAAATCCCTCAGTTTTTCCGGCTTAGGAACAGGAAAGAGGGATTTCAAAAAACAAGCAGAAAAACGGAAAGAGAATTTCCCCCTCAGAGGAAGTTTCCCATTCAGGACATTCTTGGAAGTTTTAAAACAAGGCAAAAAGAATCAGGTTTAACAAAACCTCATATTTCACTCACACGAATATTTGGGACATTCCATCATTTTTTGAGATTTTTTTTTTTTTTTTGCGAAGGAATAAAAAGCAATTTCTCGTTTTTCTTTTAGTGGTTCTAAATCTTCAATCTTCTCGCAATACTTTGTTCTTAAAGATATATTCTCATATATGTTAATAAAAAAAAATTTAGTTTCTTTAAATCTAGGATGTATTAAAAATTCCTAGCAAAGCGGTGTCTGTGGGTCCTAATGATTCAAAAACCGCTCAGCAGATTAACACCAAACTGGGCAGGCTTATTTACAGGTCAGACGAACTAATTTTTTTGTTTTGTTTTGTTTTTTATAAAATTGTCCGTAGAGTCGAGAAATTTGCGCGTGAAGCTGATAAAAGTTTCCACACCACAGGCTTTTTTTTTTAGAAAATGAGAAATTTCTAGTGTTTTTATTAAGCAGATATAAAAATATACGAATAAAGGGAGGGTTTTCGGTTTCTATTGTTTTCACGATTTTATTTAATTTTATTTTTATTTAAAGAAAAAAAAAACGAAATACGTTTTAAAGACAATGGGTTTAAATTTCTTTAAGGAAGTTCTTGTTTATAATTGTAAACAAAACAGTTACACGTGAACATTAGAGGGTGATATTAATAATATCCAGTTTGGATGGAAGAAATTAGTTGTCGTTTTTCTTTCTTTATTAAAATATTTGCTTTGCTTTGTAGCATGAATTCTACTATGAAAGAAAGAGCATGAATTTGTACTCTATAGGGAAGGATGCACCGTAGTTTAAGAACTACTGGATTTAAGGAAACAAGATTGAAAAGATTGTTTGTTACAACTACAATGGATGTATCATTATTTCTGGTTTCTGAAGATTAAAAAAAAAATATGGAATATTATAATTATGGAGTATTCTGAAACTAAATGACGATATTATAAAATAAAGTGAAGAAATATTTATTATATATATATATATATATCCCTGCACGTTAAGCTTTAAAAACTAAATGACGATATTGTCAGTGATTTATCTCACAAAATAAAGTATCGTAACAACAATAAAACAATGTAACAAAGTAACAATAATATTTCCAAATACAATGTTGAAATCTTCTTCATTCACTTCCTTTTCCATAATAAATGTTTTTCTCAAAAATTAAAATAAAACCTTAATTGTTAGATAATAATAATAAGAATTTAATTGTAGTTTTTTAATTACAGTGATCACTAAGGAGAAATACGGACGAATGTTACCAATGAAACCTGAAGATAACTGATGATTTTTTTGTGATCATTCATACTTTTGTTTTTAATTTAGATTTTTTGGAAATTTGGAAAATTATTTGCAATTAATTATCATAATAAAATTTATTGGCTTTTAAATTAAAATGAAATGAGTTTTTCGAGTAATTTTAATTTGAAATCTAGAAAGCAACTTACTTTTTACTTCTTTTTTCCAAGATTCAAATGGATTTGTTTTGATATCGTCTCCCTCCTGGGTCAGATCAGGCTTCCTCCTATTAATAAAAACATTTATATTAAAGATAACAGCCCTTTTTTATATTTTTTTTAGGAAGAAATGGAACGAGATACAATTCTCGTCGGAGACCTCGTTGTTTACTGGTGACTGCTCCTAGCTGATGATCGCCTTATTAGCGTGAAACAGCTGTACTAGGATGTCATTTAGTAAACAACTTGATCTCACCCATTTACGAGAAACAATTCGTTAACACTACTTTCAGTTCTTCTACTGAACATAAAAATGAATAAGAAATTAATTCATTCTTAAACTCCATTTCGTTCAAGAGGTGAAAATGACCAATGGACTGCTGATGAAGTTAAAAATTTCATCAGAATTCTGTTTGTATTAAAATATTCTGTGACTTTTGTTAAAATTTGATGCGTTGTTGTCCCAATGTTTTTTTTCTTTTATCTCGCTCTCACTGTTTCTTAATTTTTCATTTATACTAATGTGAACTTATTTATATACAGTTCATACTCAGCTCCTTTATTCAAAATAAAAAATCATACAAATTCACTAACTCTTCAACTTTTCTAAATATCTACGGAGTTTTGTTTAACGTTACCTTCTCTATTGTGTCTGACATTCGAAATATCTTCTACTATCAATGAAATCCTGCTCTTATTTCTGAAATATTTCACTAATGAGATGTTAAAATGGTTTCACATAATTATAGATATTATGAATAATCCTGTTGAGAATGAAGGGATTAATAGATTTTTATAGATTCCCTTATTATAAAGGGAAATGAGCAGAAATTGCATAGCTTTAGATTTATCTTTTAAGAAACGGATAAACTATACAAAAAAAACATCCTTGAGCAATATTTACTCAAATGTTCGCTCTGTGATTTAACGAGCTAGAAATTGAAATCCAGAAAATGATGTCGAGGGCAAATCATAAATCAGAGCACAATCTATTTGATAACACCCACGCCTACGAAGAAGTGAGTTTTTGTATTGTTAGATTTTTATCTACAGGCCCTTCCTTCCTTATATCTTCGTTTAGTTTTATCTTAAAATATCTTTATAGATTCTCTCTACGATAAAAAGGAAGTTTAAATTAAAGCTATCAAACAAAATAATAATCAATCGTTAGTTCTAGGGAATCCCTACGTTGCTGGGAAAACTGGTAGCTCTGCTGGCCCCTACTAATCTTGTGATTTCTCTCTAAAAATATCTTACTTACATGAAGACGCCGTCACTTATCAAATGCGATTGGAATGAGTAGATATTGGAAACCAAGTGAAAAGCTTCCCTTCTCTCGAACATAAACAACTGTGAACTCAATACCAGGAAAAGAATAATACGTCATACAAGCTTCGAAATTCAAAACTACAAATTTAAACACGTAAAATTCTAAAAATAATAAATATTAATTATTTTTTCATAGCTACATTATAAAATTGTTTTTGGTTTGTTTTTTTTTTAATCCTTATAGGTCACGAATCAGTGCTTACTAATATTCGTTGGACGTTAAAAAGAATCTAAATGGAAAAATTTTGTTTCCTGTTTCTTTAAGTCTTAGATTAACTCTCTATAAAATTAAAATAAGATATCACAGAGTAGTCCTAGACAATCTATTTGTTGATTGAATAAAGGAAATTGATAAAAGTAAATAAAGCTTCATTGATAAAAGTACATCTATTGACAATTTTAATGATCAGTATATTTTTTACTATATATAAAAGTTTGTACGTGTTTTATTACATTTACAAGAAATGGAAGCGTCTTAATCCTATTCCGACAACACCCACGCAATTCAATATTGGCCCGTTCCATTCAACGCTTGAATGACATTGCCTATACATACGGGGCGAGTGTAGATGCCCTATCTTCCAACGAATAAGAATATATATAACAATGAAGTTAATCAGTACAACAAGTTCACTGGCAGTAGTTTCGGTGCACGTAAACAGTTCACACGATACAGATCTTACCCTAGAAATGGAATGGTAAAACACTTTGTAATTTACCCCGGTTTGAACTTATGTTATTCTTTGCTGTGCTTGTTTTAAATTTCTTGGAATTCATATTATTTCGAATTTTTATGTTTAAGTGATGAAAATTCCCTTAATTCAAGTAGATACAAAATGGGACCTAATGAAAGAAATGAATGATTGCTGTGACTGCTTTCATAGTTTAAGTCAATACGGATAAAAAAACCAGTACGAAACATTAAAAAAAAATCCGTGAATTCTTTAAATTACATAAAAATTTATGGTGCTTCGACGTAAAGTGAAAGATTGATTTGAGTTGCAGACAAATATAAGAAAAACAGAGTATACTACCTCTTATATTTGAATACTGGCAAAAAGCCATAGAATAAGAAAATGTTAATCTATATTGTTCTTTAAGAGAACGAATTTTGATTTCAATGTTTAGTTAGCTCCTTCAGTTCTAAAATTACTTAATCCAAAACGAGGCCATGCAGTCAATCCTTCTTGGGAATAACGTGAATGGATTTTAATTCATAATTCGATCATAAAGAAACACGTAATAAAATTCAATTCTCATAACTTAAAAAGTTATCAATGTCTCGTCTCACGAAGACTCCGAACAACAAAGATAGTGTTATCAATACCACGCATTGGGTTTAAATACGACAGGTGATTCTAGGGACAGGAACTACCTCACTTCAGAAAGCAGTGTTATGACTTGTCAACAGTTTTCCATCACGGGTATTTTTATCATCACTACATGAGCTCACTTCCTTCCTCAATTGGATATATTTAACAAGAATGATTTCTTTCAATTCCTTTTTAAACTGTTTTTAATTAGGGCTGTTTTTTTCCGTCTCTAAATGAGCTCAAACGTTAGTCTATTCACCCCTCTATTTAGGAGTGGGTATCTTTCGCGGGGTTAAAGGCATTTGCCGGCACACCTCCACTGAAATGTAGGAACCCTTCCTGCTTCCCTCTGTCCTTCCTTTACCCCCACGGTGTTGGAGTCCTTTAACTTCACGTTATAAATCTCACCTAAATTAAAGTAGCTATATCCTGTCCTAATTGTTTGTAATATCAAAGTTCTTATTATTTTAATAAAAAAGAAGGAATAATTTTAATCTTCTTCATTTGAATTGCTTACAATTTTAGAAATTATTAATTCAAATCGATATTAATTAACCGTATCAAATTGAAATAGAGATCATAATAAATTGGATGTATTTACTTGTTTCAATTACTGTAAAATTTTATTGTCGTTGGATGATTTAAACTCAATTTCTTTGCCCTCGAAATTTCTTTATCCTGTGGATTCGCCAGCGAAGATCAGTGAAAATAACTTATTTTTGTGATAATATTAATGACTTGATTTATTATTCATTACTAGATGAATTTGTGGAAAGATTGGAAAGTTTTCTATTTGTTGTCGAAGCTTATTGATAAGGACACTATCACATTGCACTAACAAGTTGTGTTACCAATGAGTGCGATGTTTGTAAGTTTTGATAATGGTAACGTATGCAGTAAGATGTATCGTAATATTAAGGTAATTTCGATATTTTATATTTTTCGATATTTAAGAATATCACCACACCAAAACAAAATACGGAATCTAACTAAAGTTTGTAAGTTTAGAACTGTCTTCAGTGCAGATAATTTGCAACACGACCTTCAATTGTTTGTGCTATTTTTGTGAGCTTTAGAATTTACTTCAGATATGGAAACACTGAAAATCCTTTCAAATCTTTTCTACATTTGGTAATGGATCCATCGTCTAATTTTAAACAGTGGAAATGTCGTTCTGCAAAACATTTATTCCCAGTAAAAGAAAAGAAAACCATCCGCGAAGGAATCCTGAACAACGTCTTAAAATTGTATTAAACGTTAAGTGTTTCCCTTGGAGAAATTTAAAAAAAAAACAAAACAAATAATTATAAGTTTTTTTGTTTTTTTTTAATCGTTCTTGAATGCTTGATTTAAGGCCGACATCCAATCAGTACAGTTTGTCTCCGTGTCATTTCGGTCGTGAAACAAGAGTGGATGGAAATGACACTTATTTGAAACTTCACCAATTGACTCCTGGCACAAAGGGGTCTCCTCTTCTAAATCCCAATGAGTCAACGTTTTGTAAAATCATCCGATTAAAAAACAATTGAAATTCTCTTTCATCGCACCACAAACAAATTGAAATGAAATCGTACATTGTTATTATACACTGATTTGAATAAAGATTAAAATTACCATTGATTATCCAATAATAAATTTCAGTGTAATTTTAATACAGTAGATAAAGGCAATCGTCGAAACTATCTCTGAAATCAAACGATTATTTTTTCTCTATAAGATATTGTTTTTAAACTCATCTAATTGACTCTTCAATAAACTATAATGAAGGTTAATTTCATAAGTCATTACAGTTGAAAAAATAGATAAATAGTCATTATAGTTTTAAGTCATTATATTTTAAAAAAAATAGACATCTTAAAACTTTCTTGTTTATTGTGAATTTGTTATTTAAGTTGATAGTCTTCAAATGGAGCCAATCTCTTTCGTAATGAGATCTTTCTTTTTTCTTATTAACTCGCTCGTTTTTCTTTTTGTTTCACGCACCAATGCTTGTTTTTCCTATAATTTATTTTTTTATGGATTTCTGTATCTCATTGGCAACTTCGCCCTTTCCCATTGCGATATTTCCGATTATATTCTTGTAATTTATGAGAAAGGATTGAAATGTAATACGACGAGTGAAATGAGCTAATAATATTGAAGGAAGAAATTCTTGTCTATTGTGAACAGGATGTGACGGGTAACAAAACCGAAACGACTCTACTACAAGAGGCTGACGTTAATGATTTCATTAACAAAAAGGTTTACAGATAACAT
Organism: Thereuonema tuberculata; assembly: GCA_023159025.1. Taxonomy (NCBI): domain Eukaryota; kingdom Metazoa; phylum Arthropoda; class Chilopoda; order Scutigeromorpha; family Scutigeridae; genus Thereuonema; species Thereuonema tuberculata. Next base: position 40,239,655 of record JAFIDM010004315.1, on the reverse strand, counting down.
CAATCGATGAGAAGAGCTTAATTCAGAATTACATAAAAGTATTTTGTTAAGATGCTTAGAATCTATTGTAATCTGCTATCTACAGCCTAATATTCAGTTCAAAAGTCTTGAGTTCTATGGACAAAGTGGCCAAGAACCGTGATTTGCACTGCGTAATTACACTCTATATTTACGATGTAGGGCCGCTTTAACGATCAAGGCTTTATGGAAATTAATTAATTTTCTATCTGTTTTTCAAAACTTCACTTCCGTTTTGAACATGAAGCACTGTATAGTTGTTTTTGTTTCCAAAATAAGTACAAGTTGATTTATTCTTCATTAAAAAAGATTACGGCCAACACACTAATTAAAAAGGTATATTAACACATTTAAAAGAATAAAATTACTTTTCGGCTGGGCTCAACCAGCCGTTTACTAATATTATTACTATTCGGTTACCAGCCGAAACGAAATTTTATTCTTTTAAATGTGTTAATATAACGTTTTAATTAATGTGTTGGCCTTCATCTCTTTTTAATGATTATCAATTTTACACACGTCAAATCTCAGTTTCAATTATTCTTGTCTAAAAAAATGATCAAAAAGAAAAGCCACTGAAGAAAAGAACGCTATTTGATTTCTTTTTGATTTCCGTGAACTTCATTCTCACGATTTCTTACAATTTTATAGTTGTCTCGTGGTGGGCTGAGAACTCCGCTCTGGTTTCATCAGTAGATGATGTCAAAGGAACACTGGTTCATTCATTGGAGTGAGGAATTCGATTCCAGTCATCAATCCAAGTCAGAGCCTCTTAAAGTAAACTTAAAGAGCCATTATTATCAAACAATTCTTAGAAATATCTAATTGTGTAGTCGCTGATTTTAATTAAGGACCAGTTGACTTCGTTTTTCGAAGGAGCAGTTCTTTTTCTTAAAGAGAAGTGAAGTGATTTTTTAGGTCTACTTCGTAATATCTTACTCCTTGAGTTTGCCGCCAAAAAAAAAAAGATGCTTTTCGTAAAATAATCGCTTTTGCAAGTGATTAGTTTTTCGTTCTCAACTTCAAAACAAAAAAGAACCGAAATTAATTAAATGCTACCCTATTTGAATATGTGAAGTTGAACAACAACTTTTAAATTTGAAATCTTTATTTGATTATCCTTCTCGTGGTTATTATGTATTTCGTTGAAATAGCAGACATATCATTGATGTAATTTTTTTTAATTAATTAAGCATTTTTTTTTATTTTCTTTTTACTAATTTTTATTTTTAATTCTTCGAAACTAAGAACTCCGAAAGCGATATTTCGCAGAATTGGTATCGTTCTGCTTCTTCAAGCTAAACCACAACTTGGTAAATAAAACTTATAATAAAAGTTTGCCATTTATGTATATATCGCTTGGCTTTTATTTTTACTAATTTATTTAATCTTTTTACAACTATGGTAAAGAAATTAACGAAAAACAACCATTGACGTTTATTCGTATTATTATTATTATTATTATTATTATCACTACTACTACGAAATAAAAAACATCTAATATTCTGCTAAAGAACTTAATAACTATAACTAATATATATTATCAAAACTATTATTTTTTAATCCTTATTACTAATTCTCTGGTTAATTCAACTTTTATCACAAAATATTTTCAGACAAAAACTTTTTTTTAGGATTTATTTTTTTCTGAGAAAAACAAGACAAACTAACACTTAAACAAACTTATTCCTAATAATAATTAATTATTAAATAAATTTAAAATCTTCCAAATTATCAACTTTGCTTTGTTTTCTATATTAAAGGAAAATTTCAAAGTAGAATTACACTCAACTAAAACTTTGGTTAATAAACAATGAGAAAAAAAGTTTTTAAAAAATTAAAATGAAGTAAAGAAATGATTTCACAGGAAAAAGATAATCAAACAAACTATTTTTTTTTTTCTTTAGACTCGCGTCAAAGAAAGTATAAATTGGATTAGGATTTGATAATTAGCAGTGAATTAGACCCTTTATCAGTGATGACATTTAATGACAGCTTTTAAAAAAGAGTTCAACAGATAACAAGCAAAGAACTAGTTCTTACCTTGGGGCAAGCAGCGATGTTGGCTCGTGTCACTCTGTCTTGGCCTATGATCTGAGTGTGGGTGCGTCACACACACCACGAACCACGGACCAGTCTACGTCCTGCAGCGAGGAGGGGAAACTGGAATACTGGATACCCAAGAGATAAGATGAATGGAAAAGAAAAGTGGAGGAGGATGCGGAAAATGACTACGTTCATCAAACGAAGAAGTAGAGATTAATATAATTGAATAGAAGAGAACAAATGACTTTGGATGATTAGAGGCTTTTATCAAGATTTTTCTTGATTGTAATAATAAAAATTAAAAAAAAAAAAAAAAACTTCTTTTAGTTATTTATATTTAGTCACATAATGCCTTTTTTTGAGTCGAGCTGATACTCTGAGACGGCCGTTTCGAGCTTGTTGGGCTCTCCTCAGCCAGAGCTAATCAGCTAGTGCAAGACTCAAAAGGCGTACGAGGGGAGGTATTGAAAATACAAGATGGAGACAGTGACCCCTCAATAACTAAAAGTAAGAAAATAAAAAACAAGAATCAAATGTGGAATTCAAATCCTTGGATAGCGCTCAGGCTACCACAAAAGGAATTTGACCACAAAGAAAAGAAAAGAAAAAAATAATAAAGAAATAAAAAACAAACCCCCTAACGGGTAAAAGAAAAGCAATTAAGTCACATAATGCCTTTTTTTTTTTTTTAGTCGAGCTGATACTCTGGGACGGCCGTTTCGAGCTTGTTGGGCTCTCCTCAGCAAAGCTAATCAGAGCTATTTTTAAAGTTTTTAATTTTTGATGCTTTTTTAACTTAAGGAGTTTAAATGTATTAATTTTAATTGTGAATAATTTTAAACTGTGAGTAGGCTGAACTTAGGACTTAATAGTAATATAGTTATGTTTGCACAGTTTGTCTGAGTAAGTTGATAAAAAAGTTACTTGTAAAGAAATATTTTTTGTTTTGTTATTACCACTAGCATTTTAATCATCAGGTCACCTCCAGAAATTTAAAAAAAAAAGAACAACAAACACATAATAAAAAATGATTTGAGAAGCTTTTTCTTATATATCTGTTGTCCTTTTGTATTTTCTGGAGGTGTCAGACTCTTCCTGATTATTATTCCTCTTGGCCTCGTATTGAGACCTCGTTGTTTACTGATGACTACTCCCAGCTGATGACCGTGAACAGCGAAAACAGCCGTCCTGGGATGTTATTTAGTAAACTATTATTTACTAACATTTTAAATTTATACCGTAGTCGAAATTTTATATCTTGTTTTCAATAATAATCCTATATTACGCTGTCATATTATAAAAACTTTGAGCTTAATGCTATTAATCCGTATTATATGTATTTTTAATATCAGAAACTTTCCTTCAAAGTTATCCTGCTTTCAAACCCGATATAATAGATAATGATTGATTTATTCTTTTAACCTAACGACAATCAATTCAGTTTCCATTATTTATTTTAAAAAAACAACTTAAAGGAACGAAGCGTTTGAAACAGAAAGTCACTTAAGAAAGCCCAGATAATGACCTTATCTCTTTAAATAATTACTCTTCCATTTCTCAAAGAGTTCTTTAAGTTCCTCCATCTTCTTTAAACAACACCAACGCAAATAATTATTACGAGAACAGAATTTGTTTTTTTTTTTAGAAAGTAATCATGTGCTAATTTTAAAATCGTAATTTATCCATCCGTCATCGTTAACAGCAGAACCATTTTCTCTTTAATCGTTTGCAATCTGTTGGGTTTTTTTCCTTGATAAAGTGTTAAGAACTTGGTAATAAAATACATCAGAGAAAGCGACACATTTTTACCAATATCTTTTCATTGCTTTTAGTCGAATTCATTGAATGCTACTCAAAACCTCAGCCAGTAGTTGGGAAACAAATCTGCATCCTTTCAAAATATTTACGACAATATTTTCTGTAAGACTATTCAGAGATTTGATTTACACAGATCATCCATGAGATAATATTTTTTTCCAGCTAAAGTTAAATTGGAAATCCTGCAAATCATGGTCACTTATTCAAATTCCCATTTAGTTTTTAATGTAAAAATACCGAACATGTACTTATATTTCTCTGTTTTTAATGGTATGTGTCTTGTAGATCAGTAAATCAGTTTTATTAAAGAATTTATGTAACCTTAAGAATTTTTACCACATATATGTATAATTATGTGTCAGTAAATATTAAAAAAAAAAAAAAAGACCTATTCGCATTGATGTGAATTGATGTCTCTGATCTAAAATTTTAACTTTACCTATATAATTACGTAACAGTGATGGGAATATCAAAAAAAAGTCATTCTATCATTTATCTGTCGTGTGGTTGAATCATTTATACACTAACTATTTCGTTCCGATGTTTTATAGTAAAATTGAAAAGTGGCCGTGCTGGCGTGGTCGTGCGGTCTCGGCGGCGGCCAGCCGTGGCGTCCAATGCGCCAGTACCTGGGTTCGAATCCCGGTCGTGGCATGGTTGTTTCTTTCGTCTTCTTCTGTGTGTTGTGTCCGCTGGGGACCCGAAATCTGCTCTGTAGGTAGTGGTCCCCATTTGTCTTCTATATGTTACAGGCTATAGTAAAATTGAAAAGCAAAATTTAGCGTCCATAGTAATTCATAAATCAAGAAAAAAAAAACACAACTGGACAGGATTATTTTTTATTGATTTTTTTTTTTTTTTATTTCGGCGGCCTATTCCCGGATCATGAATGCTTTCCCTTAGCTTTCGCACAAACTGATCCAATCATCAAGGGTGATTTCTGCTGATGATTCCTAATAAGGATGAAATAGCTCTTCAGGATTTCCGTTGATGTTGGCTCAATGTGCGAAAGCCTATTTACTGTCCAGTTGTGTTTTTTTTTTCTTGATTTATATAGTAAAATTCACATGTATTTAATCTTTAGTGCTCAAAATATCAAAAAAGTTTTTACAGTATTTTTTCTAATAAAAAAAATGAATATTCAAGTTGTTACCATTTTTAACTGCAATTCAAGGTTGAGATTGCGTCCAAGAAAAAAAAAAATTATTGAGAGGGTTAAGATGGTGGATTTGCCATCTATGCTGACACGCATGAATCCAAGTTCGATTCCCAGAATCGGTTTGGATGTTTCTTCTTCTTTCTTTGATAGTTGAATTCTTGTTTAAAAATTAATCCTTTCCATGCTAAGCAATTGCTAACGGGGATTAATTGATTGGCCTTTTTATTCTTTATTTATGTTTCATGGTTTTTTAATATGAAGGGCTGTTGTTGTTTCTACTTTTGTTTCTTTATATGTTTTCTGAGTTCACTGAGCTGTAAGATACTGGGCGGATCCAACTGATGATGTCAGGAAACCTGAAAAAGGCTATCTTGGATTCCCGGTATCACAATTTCCACAAACAGATCAGTGAACTCTTAGTCTTGTGCGTTTTTGTCTTATATTTCATGCAAAAGAAAAGAAGTTAAGAGAAACATTATATTCACAGAACTACAAGAAATGAAAGATAAAAATTGTTAATAACAGAGACCTTATAATCCCTAGTACATTTATTTCACGCTTTTTGCCTATTATCAGGTAGAATGACTCACTGAAAAAATACCTAAGCTCAGAGATTAAGGAAGAATATACAATGTATTCTGATGTTTATTGATAAACGGTTAAGGATTTAATGAGCCTAAGGATAAGAGCAAAAGCTAAAAAAAAATATTATGTGTATTATGAACGTTTTCTGTGAAATTCTGTGTTCAGTTTTACGGTGTTACCAGTTATATTCAGTAGATACCAATAAAATTAATCATGAGAAATGGATATCAAAAATGACTTACGATATTACTTCAGTTGTAATTTATTAGCGGTAAATTCCTTATATCTACGATTGTGAATATAATTAGTTTAATAAAATCTCACAATAATCGTTTCCTAAAAATAAAAAAGCTTTTACCCCGAAAGAGCAAGAAAGATAGAAGTAAATATAGATCCTTAGGTTGTTCTTTTTTTTTTTTTTGTATTTGAAGGAAGGACTATGTTTTTCTTAGGTTTCTAAATCAAGGGTTTTCAATTTCTTTTTTGAAATTACGAATGATTTTTTTTAATGATTGAGTGAACTGATGAGACTCTTTACTCTGATTAAAAAGCAACGTCATTGGTCGTAGGGGGGAGACAGTGGGTTCTTTGTGAGATGAGATCCCTCAGATACTTATTCACTTCAGAGATCTTTTACTCAGATAGAAACCGAAATTTCAAGGCCTCTAAGTAAAACTCCCAACAAATGGTGTCCACAGACGAAGTCTTAAATAGGTTTAAAATAAAACGAACAAGGGATTTCTTCCATCACTCTTAGACAATTTCAGTGATCAAAGGAAAGAGTTAATTTATTCTATTTGGAAACCAGAAAGAAGCGGGTGAAGTTAACTATAGTTGGAGTCATCCTCGCACTCAGTCAATGACTTTCTTGGTCGGGTCCTCATTAAAATGTTGTGCAAATTGTGACTTAAAAGTATGTATAAAATATAACGAAACTGAAACATTAGAAACCGACAAATTCTCCTTTTGGTAATTAGTAACAATTTAATCCAATCAGAATAAGACAACATCCTCCTCCAAGTGTTCTTCGCTGTGTCGACAGAACAAAATTGTATCGAGTTTACAATTATTAACCTTTTTAATAAATGACGAAAAATAAGGTGACAAAAAAAAAAAAAAATTAACCGTTAACGACGATTTCCAAATAAGAAATATTTGAATAATATCCAACTTGCAAAATGTATTGATACGACATTGATTTTTCATTTCAATTAAAATATCACATCTTTATTTCAAATAAATTCCATTGAATTCTGTTTCATTTCGTGCTTGATTTTTTGAAATAACTAATGAAATTAATTGTAAGTAATTTATACCAAAAAATCCATAGAATGGGTCATAAACACAGGGCCCCCAAAAGGCGGGGGAGGGATGTCAGTTGGTACCTCAGCATCGGGGGCCCAGGCTGAGGTCTTAACCAAAAAAATAAAAATATATGAATTAGCCTATCACTTTTAAACTTTTTTTAATAATTACGTCTACATTTTAAATAAACTATTTTTCTGTTTTAACCATCTCCATAGAGCTGTTCTGCATTCAATGTTTGCATAGAGCAAATTTTTTCTAAACTTCATTTCTAAAGCTGGAAAAGTAAATGTTGGTGTTGTCACTGTTTTATCTTAATTTTTTATTTTCCTTTCGTGATGTTTTCCGCCCTCAGCCCACACTTACACCTTATTTTCTTCTTCTTTTTTTTACGTTTTATATTGTACCCTCGTCTCTTGTTTTGTTCTGTAAAAACAAACAAGAAATTTTATTGTAAAAAAAGAAAATTGTAAAAAGAAATCAAAACCTCCGGTCTCCGGTCCCTCTGGCTTAGAATCTTTTTCTGACCACAGTTCTGACGTCGTGTTTCATGGCCACGAGTGTTACACTCGTGGCCATGTATACACGTATACACGTTGGACAGTCACTCCTTGTATACACGTTGGACAGTCCACTTCGAAACACCAATAAATTCGACAACTTCACTCGCTGTTTGGTCATGGGCACAGCCAAACACGATTGCCGCTTTTGCCACTATGTCATATCCTTGCATTTACCCATCTTCACGAACAATTCCGACATTGAACAACAACTTCCTCACTCAACGTTACTGCTTTATCATTTCACAGAAATAATCCGTGGTCAGTTGACCATATGAGCCGTCTATTACGCCATCTGTATCGGTTTCACGAAACCTCCGTGCATCCGCGTCAGGGTGACTAATTTTTTTGTCCGGTGAGCTTATATGGTAAGGTGACCAGACGTCCCGATTTTGGCGGGACAGCCCATTTTTAACAATTTGTCCCGCGTTCCGCGGCGTTTTAAAAAAGTCCCGATTTTTTTTTTTTGGTTGTTGAACTGGAGATTCCGTTTTTTTTTGGGTTGTTGAACTGGAGATTCCGTTTCCCCCCGATCAATGGTGTCCCGCTTTACCAATATTAAAATCTGGTCACCTTATATATGGTCCCCTTCACCCTTCAAAAAATTATATGAGGATATACAAAGGATTTTTTATCTGGTTAGTTAGTTTTAATTTTAACTAAAAAAGTGAATACAACATAATATAATGAAGGGTGAACAAAAGCAATATATAGCTCAAGAATTTAAACGACTTGAGTATTATGTTTTATTGAAATAAGTTAAGGATATTATGATTAGAACTTGCGCTTCATACTAGTTATGCAATGTCTAAAAATAAAGGTAATCACTATTTTTTAAAAGGGAGAAATATGAAATTGTGCAGTGTTTTCGCGATATTTTTGGCTAAGAATCTATCATTTTTATCATAAAGTATATGTGTGAGAGGGGGAAGGGGGGCGTTACTGCATTTGGTACCTGGTCCCTGAATTTGATGTGGGGGGACTACAAAAACACATACAACTTAATATAATACATAACTCTTACATGTTTTGGATGTTTTTGCATCCATTCTCAAAGATATGAAAAACGAACATTCAAATATCACCACAATAATACATGAACATAAAATCCAAGGATTTTTGCCAATAAAGTTATAAGCATAACAATTTAATGTTTAATGATTTTGTTACGAAATCTGATTTTGTTTTTCGTCTCTCTATTAATTAGTATTTTTATTAACATTTATTAGATCTTATTCTCATATCAACATTCAATTTCAAATTGTCACACATATCGTTTTCCAATTCTCTGTGTGTATTCTTCTGTGTGTAACACAAGAGATCAGAATGCTGTCCGGCAAGTCTCATATCTACTGCAGCGCAGACGTAGTAGTGTCGGGTGATTCAAGTGATGAACGAAACTATCCTGCAGAGTTTCAATCACATTTTCTGGCATGCCACCTTAGCAGCTAAGCCTTAAGAAAGGGTCAGGTATGGTGCTCTTCGCAATCTCAATCCAAAGAAAGGACTCTGTAGTGGCACACGATTGGACGTTAAGGAGTATCATCGCAATTTAATCACAGCAAAAGTTCCTTCGGAAAGAAACAGAGATGATTTCGTCACTATTCCCAGGGTGATGTCAATTTGCGTTTCAATTTGAAGCGCCGTCAGTTCCTAGTAATGCCCGCATCAAGGCTTTCAATAAACAAATTTCATTTATGTTCCTAGCAATACATTCATTTTAATTTTCTATCCATTATAATATACGACGGGCAAAAACTCTAGTTTAATAATAATACTGCTCAGAATAATAACAAAACAATAATAATTCTGTCGGAATCAAAGTGGAGTGTCTTCCACAAACACCATTACAATATTCTAAAACATTTCTCTTAAAAACAGTGTTGACTGAATGATTTGGGTTACTATACTAAATACAAAATTATATTGAGTTCCTATGATATTAATACATTTGTTCTATTACGATTCCAGTAATTTCTATTTCATAAAGTGAAACTGTTGCCAAATTAAATACGGAGTATTTTTTTTTCCTATAGTATATTTTTAAAGTCTTGATCACTAATTTATCCTATCTTAACAATAGCATTTTAGAATTACAGGAATGGAAATATTTATTTTATTCCCTAGATTCTATAAAAAAAAATGGGAACCTGATGTGACAGTAAAAAAATATACCAGATGGCGTTGCTTGAAAATATAAAGGCCAGAATAAGACTAATATTCCAATCGTTTTTTAAATTGTGGTAGATGTAAATTAAAGACAGATAAATATTCTACGGGCTAAGTCTCTATAACAACGTTCATCAATTTTTAAATATTAATTCTCAATTTTGATAATTTAAATTTTGATAATTTTCATTCCATCCAAATGGTCTTTACTAGTTTAAAAAAGAAAGAAAAGATTTGCAATGCAAACCTAATTATTGAAAAAATTTATTGAATCTAAGAAAAGTCAACTAAATGTTATTTTAGAACTTGTTACAACAAGGTGAGAGTGTTTAAAAATTAAAAAAAAAAGTCAAATCTAGGGCTAAAGTTTGTAGGTGATGCTAAAATATCCCTAATTTGAATGGAGATGGAAACCCTTAGAATATGTGAAGATATTTTATAATTTTACTAGGATAATAGGCATCCTTAATTTTACCTGTCCTTCAGTGAAGCTGCTGTTTTTACTTAGCAAAGGTTAATGAACTCCCGTGTGATAAGTCAAGAATTTGCTTTAATGCATGTTAGGGTTATCCAATCATAGTTGATAATAGATATATTTCTGAAGCATGGATTGATAAAATTTGTAAAATAACATATTTTTGTATTCTTTTAATATTGGTAATTTTTCAATAAATTAATGAGATAGATAATACAAAGATTTGTTGTTGCGATAAGTTAAATTAAATGTTGATTCTAAAGCCAACATGGTTTGAGATTATCAGCCAAGACTAACCCAGAGGTAAATCCTACAAAGCTAAAAATAGAAGCTAAATCTCTTCGTTGAACCGTATTTATTATGGCTAAATATCGCTGCTGGATTTAACAACTATTTTCAATTAAAAGTTAAGAGTCATTGTTGCTTATTTCAAATGAGGGAAAAAAACTAAAACTTTTTATTAACCTTTTTTATTGAAACTTTTTATTTTCTACAACGTCTTGATAAACTTGAAACCGACTGAATCTTTAATTGATAAATGCAGGGGACAGAGAACGGAGGAAGATCTTGGACGCAATTTTAGTGTTAGTTCCACTTGAGCTCAATTGAAGATCAGTTGATTGCCTTTGAGTAAGATTCATTTTTGAATAGGACTTAGGAAGCCATCTTGGAATATTGATGACTTCTTTGCTTAGAAAAGATATCAATACATTTAAATCTTTCATGAAAGGAACAAACTCACTAATCTTTTTTATTTACCTTTTTTTAATCGGCATTTTAATTGATTCATCCTTTTTTCCCATTCTTTTATTTAAGCCTTGTTTAACAGCAGACTAATAGAGAAATGGATTTTATGAAAACGGAACTGTGTCAAAGGTCAGTGTTTCTATTTGAGATGATTATCTGTTGGGGGGAAGACAAAGGCATCTCTCTTGTCACTGCGACACCACGACTCCTTCGGTCATCGTTAGACGAGACATTTATGAGACCCAAGAGTTTATAAAGAAGCCTTGAATCAATAAACTTTCCTTGCTACTGAAAAAGAGAAAGATTAACTAAAAAAAATAATAAAAATAATTAAAAAGCCTCAGTAATTGGCTCTTTGATAGGAATTGATTGAGAAACGAACATTGCGTTTCGGTTTCATCAATGAATGACATATCAAAAACTATTAAAGATATCCGAGAAGCTGTTAGGACAAATTCATACCATCTGGTGTCAACTTTTTTTTAGATTCTGTGTATACAGTAAAACACTGGTCAGACTTATCATGGAAGAATCCTCGGTTACCATTGAATAGAAAGCTGGGAAGATGCATCATTTATATTTAATTTACGGAAAAATCGACTGTAAAACTTTTTTTTAAAATTTATTATCAAGGCAGAATTTGATGTTTCTTGAAATATTTTGCAAGTTTTTTTTTGAAGATCCCCAATATGAATTGATGAATTCGAATGAGGTATTTTTAAATAAGTATACTGAATTCTTCATACCTTATTCTTGATAAACTTCAATTCAATCTTATACCATAAGATTATGGATAAGATATGGATAAGATTATACCATCTTATACCATTACCATTATATACCATAACTATACTATCTTATATTATAAAAGCGTTATTCTGTCATAAGAATTTACGTTTCCCAATTTTGTGACCAAACTATAAGAGATAGATTGGTCATGTAAATGGATAAAATGTAGATCTTTTTAAGACAAACAAAATGCTACAAAAATCTTTCGAAAAAAGTTTTTGGTTTCCAAGATGGCGCCTTTTAAAGGGTTAAATTTTGACTTTTTCTCAATTTAAACGAAAAGTATAAAAGACGGAAGAGAACATTATATTCAGTAAATGTTAGTATTTGAAAGTTCTATCGAACGATGTATCACTTATTCACAAACGCTTAAGCGTTTGCAAGATACATTCAAAAATGTTAATTTTGGGTGCGTGACGCCGACCCGCAATACATCAGAGTTATTCGGAGAAGCCACAACGGGCTGGGAAGTTATATATTCTCCGGCGATCGCAACATTAATTTGCTAAATAAATAAAGTTTGTTTTTTGAATGCTATATATGCAAGGGTTCCGGAGCGAAGCGACGATACCAGGCTATTATTATTATATATTATAAAAACATATATTATAAAAAAGGTTATTCTGTCTATTATTCTATAAGCAAAATGTTAAATTATAAATTACTAAAATGTCGGAGCAAGGAAATCTTTTGGAAAATGATTCAAGAATTTTCACAAAACACGTTATTTATCATGAAGTTTTGTAACAAAACCTCATATGTTTCGTTATCAAAAATGTATTTGTGTTATCAAACACAAAATATTAACATTTTAGCCCTATATAAACCAACAAAACACAATTAAAGGTAAATTTACTGAAGAATTAGAGAATCTATTCATAAAAAATGAAAATATATTAAACAACTGCCCAACTATACTAATTGGCGACGTAACTGTAGATCTTTTCAAAATGAATAAAAACAATGCAGTAGCCTACAGAA
>JAFIDM010004315.1:40191794-40212003 GCA_023159025.1 Thereuonema tuberculata | reverse complement strand
AGCAATGTGAGCCCTGACAGCGCCATCTATCGGCACATTTTGGAACTATTTTTTTCCTTCGCCAAACAAAATTCCATTACCTAACGATTGTTCCGGTAAAATATCAAATCAATCTGACCGGTAGTTTTAAAGTTAGGGCGTTTTGAATTTGCAACTTTAATTATAAGCACCCTGTATTATTCATCCTAATTAGTTGAACTTTTCATAATCGAGTTTATTATAAGCGCAATTCCTCTTGATCTTACTACAGTCCCCTCTTTAGAAGCAAAACACCAAACACTTCATATAAAGAATTATGAATACGTTAATTCAAAAAAAAATTTCAGAACTCAATGTGATATTCGTATTAATTTTCATACAAATGGTCGCATAAATGAGAACCTTAGTCTCACAAAGCGCATTTTAAACTGTTGCCATTAAAACATTATTAGTATTAGAAAACTCCTACGATTATTTATCACGTGAAGTCGGAGGATTGATGTATCCCCTGTATGCTACCATTTGATTTTGATGTAAATGAAGTCCATACTTAAAGATAGAAGACATGTCTTGTTTTAAGTGAAAATTTAAACGACAGATTAAAAACACACAGTAGAGAAACGCAATCAAAAACTTATGTATATTAAAATATCATTTTAAAAACAAATTTTCGGGACTTATAAACTGTGTTCCTTTCTCAAGCTCATTCTAAAAGAGATAATGGTTTAACAAAGATTAAAAACCCGTTACGAGAAATAAGAATACGTAGTCAAACATTAAACAATATACTTTTTAAGCATTGTTATGGAGAGTTCAGAACATTTCACTAGGAAAAACTTAGGTAGCAAAGCTTTAATTTTAGAATATTACAGTGCAACTTGGATAATTCGAACGTCTTTAATTCGAAATCGTGGTTAATTCGAAGATTTCTCTTGGTCCCTTGAACTTCTTATTAAATCAATGTGAAAAAATCTTGGATAATTCGAAGTTCAACTTCCTTAATTCGAAGTTTTTTATAAAAAAATTTCAACCATAACGACTTTGCGGCATTTCATCGTTATGAAATTCGACACGTGACAACTGAAATCCCCTTCCCGCCACCGTTCCACATGTGACGCCAATTGACATGTGACGCTTCAGACGCCATTCGAGCTTCCTGCTATCAGTGTCACCATGTCTTTCAGTAAACCACGCGTGTACAAGAATTTAACGTTCGCTGAAAAGGTCGCAGTCATTCGCGAGGTGGAAAAGGGTGTGAAGAAGAAATGCCAAAACGCCAACGAGTACGGGATAGCGCCGAATTTCGTCGGTACATTGAAGGACAAACCAACGTAAGTGAAGCTGTTTTCCATTCACTAAACATGCTTGATGCTAACCTTTTGCTAACCTTAAGCGACTGAATTCTACAAAACAATCTGACATTGCACAATTTTTTGAAAAACTATAATTTTCTGTATTGAATGTAATATGTACTGTAGCTTATGTAATATAAATCTTATTTTGTTTACATACATATAGTGTTTAAGTCTTTCATACCATGATCTTTCTAGATAAATATTTACTTATTGACAGAATGATCTTTTCAAGCATTCAGTGGACCTGAAATTAAAGTTAAAAGATGTAACCTTTTTAATTCGAAGTTTTGGATAATTCGAAGTTTTGTAGTGGTCCCTTCAGCTTCGAATTATCCAAGTTGCACTATAATTATTACTTGGGGTGAATGTGGGTGGCAGGAAAGCCAAGCACTGTGACCTGAAAGATCTATTGTACCAACCCACGGAAAGGAGGACAGACAGAGAGAAAGATTGAGAAAGTACGGTGGGGGACTCGCAGGGGAAACGGGAGAACCCCGAGAAAAGCTGCCCAGTGCTGATCATCACGAAACCCATCACGAAACCCACATGAGAACCGAACCTCGGAACTCAGAGGTGAGAGGCCAGTGTCTTAGCGACAACACCAACCGCGCGGCCTAGAATATTATAAAGTCTAACTATAAATGTTAAACAGATATATTAATTTTTAAGTAACTCACTATACCATCTCATCCATTGATATGAATTATCTTATTCCTATCAACGATTTTTAAACGATGATAGTTAACAAGTCAATGCAAAGTTTTATGGTAACCGATCCCGTAAAATTTACAATCTAATTATTAAACGTTGCGTTGGTATGTTACATTAATATTGACTGGCACGCAAAACTCATTTATTCAAGCCATTGTAATTCAACTACAATTCCAGCGATGCCCCCAGTGAGTTTATTTAATATGTCTAGATCCCTCCTCTTTCTCCATCGGATGACTCTTAAGTACGAGGCCAGAAGCCACCTTTATCTAAAATTTGAGTCGATAAAATCATATTCGTTCTCAGCATAGGCTATTCTCTATAGATAGACCTCAATTTTGACCAAAAATCCCAATTTTCGTGAACCGCTCAAGGAAGCCACCTAAAACCGGAAATAGCCTGGACCGGGTGTCAGATTTTATCCAAATCTCCAAGTCATGGGAAGTCCAACAGGAAATTCATGTGGCTCCGACTCCCGGTTTGTACTGTGGACGTCGTTACACACATGGGAACCCTAACAGCTCCTCCCTAAGAGGTCGTTAAAAAAGCTTGATAAATAACTTAGAAAACAATTTTCTGTGACTACTACCATGGAAAAAAGTGATGCAGTTAAATATATAAGAGTGGCTTATTTCAATGGTATCTACTTAGCAAATTGCTGCAGGTGTCCGGTAATGGGTTTATTTACTTTACAATTACAGAAATTTGTCTTACCAGTAATTTGTCTTGTCAATACAGTGACAACTGAGAACTTTGTACTTACTGAGACCTTACCAATATTCTCTTTCGATGGCAATACTTTATATCACTGATATCCATCCCATTGAATACTTAACCTCCTTCCAGAGGAAACTGTTTATTGTGTGACTACGAATGAAGGAAAGAATTAGAAAAGACAGTAGCTGGTGAATGAGATGCTTAAATGTAGGTTAGACCTTGGGTTCCCAAACTAATTTGGCCTACCGCCCCCTTTTTAGAAAAAGAAATTACCCAGCGCCCCCCATCCCTCCCCTGGAAATCTACCTTCTTTTGTGAACAGTGGAAGGATGCAGTGACAAATTTGCTTTCTTTTATATATCTTTATTTCTATTTACGTCGTCCTAGAAAGATATTGTTGTAAATAAGACACCTTGAAGCTTCAAATTATAAAATTATTTATTAAATCCATCATAGTAATATTCGCCCTACATAGAAAAAATTAAGATAACGAAGGATAATAGTAAAATAAAAAATTCATTGAGGCCGCTCTCGCTGGCACATGGATTTTCTCACTCGTTTTTTCATTGGTTCATTGGTGAGTTTTTCATTGTGTATTTTTTCCTTTGAGGCACCACTGTGCTTCCGATATATAATTAAATGTTAACAGTTTTCTTACGGTTTCATTCCTCTGTTTTCGTTAATATTATAATAATAAATATGACAAATATCAATATATTGACCTAACACTTGAAATAGTATTGTACCGACACAAGCATGCTTCGATTTTATTATTAGTAAGTAATAGAAGATACAGAAACGTACGATAGATATGTAAGAAAATGTATAAAAAAATCCTCACTTATCAATTGGTGTTTTATTGAGCAACAATAATACAATTGGCTTTGGATATGATTCGTAAAGATCGAAAGCATCGAATATGAATTAAAATTTTTAAATACTTATTGCATTTGCACTTTCGTTAACTGCTTGTCACACAATTCAGAAACAATCTAAATTAGATTTCAAACATGTCGCCTATTTGTAATAATCTATCGTATTGTAAACACATCATTGGCTGGATTTCCCGACAATGCGCTCGCTTGCCAACACTTGCTTATGGGGACCTGTCGGCGGACTTAACCACTGATCGATGATTACACACATTTTGTATGTTTATTTGGAAAATAAAGTAATCACTACCACTTTAACTCTAACGGATGAAACACGTCCACTTTTTCAAAATTCTCGTATCTTGTTTTTTTTATGCTTCCATCACCCCTTGTTTTTTTATACAACATTCCCCAATTGAACCGAGTCAACTACCGCCCCCTGGTTCATTCCAGCTTCCCCAGGAGGCAGAGTCGCCCACTTTGGGGTACAGTGGCTTGAGAGTGGCTCAAGCCACTGTACTTCGGGAAAGTTAGACGATGCTGTTGTGTGTGACTTTTGTCTTTTTCTTTGTGTGAGAAATGATATTATTCGAATCTGATGTAATGTTTGCAAAGATCTACTTTCACAAAGACGTGTGAGTGTCAAGTGTTTGAAGTGTTTGAAGAGCATTTTAATGATAATATCTTAAAGTAACTTCATGACATTAATATCATTTAATTACGTGACAGTAATAATCTGGCATTGCTAAATGATCAAGAGATAATCTTTCATAATTACTTCACGGAAACTCTCTTTCTAATTCAAATCGTATTAATCCTTGAACCACTTTACTGAACTTCCTTTTTACATTCGTAGTAATTTTGTTTAGTGCCAAACTTGCTGATTTTGCTTTGAACAAATTGACGAGTTTCGACTGAGTTCGCTTTGTTTGAACATAAACGAGTAAAATAAGAATTAGATAAATGCATCACATTAATGAACAGTTGCTGTAATATTCATCTGCTGCTTTTTTTTTTCCTTTTCCCCAATTGTTCATTTGATTCACATCGACCTCCTTTTAGACATGGCGTCACTCTCATGAAATCCAGTAATTTTCTGCTAAATTTACCTCTTTTTCTTTTTCTGGCCATTCTCTGCGGAATGTTGCTGATGATATCGAGAGAACGTTTTACTTTCTCATATTTCGAGTACGATGATAACCTTTGGTGCATCATTCTGTCACTGAAGAGTCCATTTGAATCCAATCCAACTCTTTTCAAATTTCAGTTCATATTTCCTGGAGAAAAAAAGTCCTTCCATCAGTGGTTTCTTCATTTGACTCTAGAATTTAAATAAGATTTATAATTGTAA
This sequence comes from Thereuonema tuberculata, assembly GCA_023159025.1. Lineage (NCBI taxonomy): Eukaryota > Metazoa > Arthropoda > Chilopoda > Scutigeromorpha > Scutigeridae > Thereuonema > Thereuonema tuberculata. The sequence goes on along the minus strand of JAFIDM010004315.1, from coordinate 40,207,018 downwards.
TAAGTATTAAAATAAAATATACATAAAACGATAGAGTTAACGTAGAATTTCTTTTTAACATCTACCAAAAATAATAATAATAAATACATGAAGTTCTTGAACGAAATTACAGCCTATTTCCTTTAAAATGTTTCCCTGTAGTTTTATTTATCTCGTTGAATTTTTTTTAAGTCATAAAAATAAAATAAAAGAAAAGCATGTTTAATTTTAATTATAACATTTGCTGAATATAAACATTTAAAAAAATTTTCATTTTCTGGAAATCAAAAATGAATTTAATCCACTTTTAAGTTGTATAAAATCTCACTATTTTTAATCATATCAAAGTGCTCAAATTAATGGATTAGCTAAAGCATTATTACCATTATTAGGCATGCTGTTGTGCTTTTCTGTGAGAATTTTTAATCACGTTCCGGCGCTAATTTTCCGAGCGAAAATTCAAATATAGTTAGATTGTCTCTTTTCCTTAAATATACATGTCAAGTTTCAAGCAGATCTATCCAGTGCACAGTTGTCTATTGACTAATTTACGAGGACATTTGTCTCAAAACTCAACTCGTTGAAATTCACAAAACCTATTGTAGGATTATAGTCACAGCTACCCTATAGGATTTGATAACAACAGGCCGAATTCATGGAAGCCCATTCATAGTGAAAATTTCCACCTAATCATGTTTGCTGGTCCTTCAGTTTAGTTATTAATTAACTTTTATGCAGGGCCGTTTCTACCATTAGGAAAGACTAGGCGGCCGCCTAGGGCGGCAAGATTTTTAGGGCGGCCGAAGGACGGATTCAGTTTTTTTTTTTTTTTTGGTTGTTTAATGGAAGATTGTTTTTTTTTTTTTTGGTTGGGGCGGCATTTGAAAGAGAGAGGGCGGAATTTTTCAGTTCTCGCCTATGGTGGCAGAACACCTAGAAACGGCTCTGCTTTTATGTGTAGTTAATGTTGCGATGACTACATTCTAATTTCTTTCTAAATTTCAAGAGAAAATACATTTCCGTAATCATTGTTCAGACTTCATTTAAGTATTAAAAAAACAGTACCCTTTATTTCGAGCTAAAACCAGCTTAGTATTATCACGTACTTTGTCTAATGACACTATTCCTAAAATGCGTAGGTCTGCGGAAGTTGTTTTTTTTGGTTTGCTTGTTTGTCTCCAGATGTCAGGATGGGAGTGAATGCAGTTCTTTAAATTTCTTTCAAACGAAGTTCTTCTTTCTTGAGCAAATATCATAGATGTAGATTAGATTAGATTAATTAAAAGTGGGTGGCATGACTGCCGAGCACGTCGACCTGAAAGATCTTTTGTACTATCCCACGGAAAGAAGGACAGACGGAGAGAAAGACTGAGAAAGGATGGTGTGAGAAATTCAGGGGAAACGGGAGAACCCCGGGAAAACCTGCCCAGCGCGGATCGCCACCATCAACGAAACCCACATGAGAACCGAACCCGGGACTCAGAGGTGAGAGGCCGATGTCATAGCGACATCGCCAACCGCGAAAACTGGTATTTTAGTTCGTTTTATTGTCGTTTGTTTGTTGTTTGTTTAACTTGCTTATTCACAATTTTGAGAATACCATTGATAGAACGGCCATTGGCAAGATAAAAGGAGATATATTGTATTTATATAGATTAGTTTGTTTTCTTTTTAAGTTTCATATGAGAACTAAGAATCAAGAACTTAAAAGAGATGGAATTATCATATATCTTTAGTTACAATATTTAAAGATAAAATGATATTACTACTATTTATATATAAGAAAACTACTATATATATGAAACTAGTAGTATATATAAAGTACTATATAACGAAACATTTGAGGATTGAAAAAAAAAAAAAAAGATTTTCGGCATACAAGCTACATTAAAATGAATATATATATTCTGAATAAAACCTCCATGAAGCTTCGACTTAAGTTATGTGGTGAGTGTGGGTAGCACGAAAGCCGAACACCGCGACCTTTGGTTTATTGTGCTTTCCCACGGAAATAAGGACAAATGGAGAGAAAGATGAGAAGGTCTGGTGGGAGAAGTTTAGGGGAAATGGGAGAACCCCGAGAAAACCTGCCCAGCGCGGATCGTCCACCATCACGAAGCCCACATGAGAACCGAACCTCGGTACTCAGAAGTGAGAGGCCAATGTCTTAGTGACAACGCCAACCGCGCGGCCAAACTTCGATTTAGTAATATCAGAATTGTTTTCTAACAAATGGTTTCAAAGTGTACGCTTGGTTTCAAAGCAGTCCGTTACATGTTTCCTGCAATACAAGTGCATGCAAATATGCATTGAATACTTTTTTTAAAACACAAAACGCAATCATTGCAGATCCAAGCTTATTTTTGACCAGACGCAATACAGAGTTTAGTAGGAGCCTGGTAATGGAATGACTTCTTCATTACATCCTTGGCACTAAAGTTTGTGAAGGCGGATTAGGCATTCCGTAGGGCTACAATTGTCACATCGCATTGAAAATGAATATTAATTATAATTAAGTTCTACGGTTTTCAAACACACATTTTGGTTAGAATAGTGTGTGTTTCACATGAATATGTTACTTTAATCACGTTGATTCGAATATATTTAGTTTGTATATTGACACTTTGGTCAATTTTTCGGCTACTTCCGGTTTAATAGTGGTCAGATTGATCTGGGACATGCACAGTGTTGTTCCTCTCCTCATAACTACTAAACAAACTTGGTTCCTTTTTAGGCGACTTCCTCTGAGACAGGCAGGAATCAAGATACCGGACAGAAGAGATCCAATAAAATTCGACTAATGTCTGTGCAACATATAGTTTGGCTGTAGACGGATGGACGGACAGAACGAACGTAAAAGCTCCTTCCTTTACACAGCTTCCGTGTACGGGGTAGCGAAAACATTAAAAATTAAAAACATTAATTGAATTTAAACATTTTATTCAGAATTTATAGTTATTTTTATTTAAGTAGTTATATCAAGAATAATTAGAGTGAACTGCCTACGTTAAACTAATACAACATTAGGTAAATTATTATAGCAAGTAAAATAAACAAAAATAAAATAAAATTGATATAAAGGTTAATAAATCTTTTCCAGAGGTTCATTAACTGATTAAGTGTGGAAAGTGAATGGAGATGCTTTTATTTGCCAAATTTTTTCGAACAATTTAGTCTCGTATTCTGTTGAATCGCCTTTTTTTTTTTTTTTAAGAAACCTGTTTTCTTATAAATTGGAAACAATGACTTCCTTTCAGCATTGCATCCTTTCATGAAATAAATAATATTAATTTATCCATGTTTCCTAGATATTTAGTAGACAAAAAAAAAATTTTAAAAATGATAAGGTATGTTTTTTTTTTAAATAATACATTTGAAAAGTTATCAAAGTTTTTACACCGAAGAGAATGCTCTGAAAAGATGCAGAGAAGGGATGAAATACTATATTTAGGGAAATTGTAAATGTAAAATTTAATTTAAACTGTTTTAATGTGCATCTAAAAAGTAATTAAACATAGAGAGCATTATGCACCTTTACACACATATGCTATATTAATAATTAAAATTAAAACAAGGCGACGTTTCAAAAGTCCAGTATTCGAACTTTTTCGTCAGGCAATGCAACAAAAATGTATACAAAAATTTACAAAAACTCCACGTACTTCATTATAGTATTTAAAATAGATTTATTAAAGATACTGCAATACTGTTGTAGAACATGGTAAGAACTGTTGTAGAACATGGTTTTATCCGTGAAGAATAAAAATTTGGACTCATGAGACATAGCCTACCACTGTCTGGAAAAAGGGCATGTCATGGATAGTAATGTGAAAGTATTATGTAAAGAAGGTAATTTAAAACTAAGGAAAATTTTAGAAAGAAGCATCAGAAAAAAACACTAAAGAGAAAAATTTCAACAGATACGAAGGAGTTCAAGTTGACCCTTCCACTGTCATATTAATGAGAGACTTAATAAAAACAAATAGTAAAAAAACGGCAACAATTGACGTTTTTAATTATCAAAAATTTTCTGTTTGTCATGCTATTATTTTGTTTTTATTGTTTTTAATAATTAAATGATTTCTTATTGATGTATTTTTGTAACAACAACCAAATTATTTGATTCGCGAGTTTTTAGAATTTAAGTCATTTATGCTTTTGTTACATGTATTCCACTCATGTTATTATGCTTGAGAAAGTGAAGACGAGTTAAACTTCTCGAAAATTCGTAATTACAGTATTTTTAATAAATCTATTTTAAATTCAACATTATATGTGTAAAGGTGCGTTATGGTTTCTATGTTTAATTAAATGTAAAATTTAGATTGTTCTTTTTAGTTCACTTTAATTCTGAATAATCTCAGATGATTCACAGGCATAGGTCATGAAATCCTAACTGAAGTTGTGGATGAATGTAATTCTTGTTTTAAGGAAAATGAGAAAGAAATTGAATATTGATATTGAAATTCAGAACAAGCCAGATAGAGTAACACGTTTGAAATTGCAGCACTGCCTTGAGAGCGCCCTACTAGATTCAGTTTCGTTTTGATTGCGTTTCAGCTGGGTGACTTTGGTTGCCACTTCCGGTTTACCCTGCTTCCCCCTCGAGATGCCAGCGAATGGTTGGGTCGGTGGAGGGTCCATGACTCACGCATTCGCCAACCCTCGGTGAAGGCAGCCGCGAATTGTGAAAGACAGTGGGTCTTATTTCGATGGTGTTGCTAAGAGCCCAGCACTGATCCCAGCACAAGACACCGAGCCAAGATGGACAACAGCAGTCTCCTACAACGGGTGTTGTTTGTGTTCGCAGCCATCATCGTCGATTGCGGTAAGGACTGCAGATAGAAAATAGCTTTCACCTTAATTGCTCTCACCTTGTCTCTTACTTTTTGATTGTCATGTTGTGTGTAGCGGTGGCGAACTCATGTCTGTGTGACAAAAAAGGTCCATTAGCACTTCATCATGTGATTGTTAATCTATCACAAAACCCTTTTAAAAAAACAAAAATATTTACTCTATCGTAGGCTTAAAAAATGTTTGTAAACCAAATGTGCTTGTTTAACCAAAAATTCATTCTAGGGAAGAAAAAAACAAAACAAACAAAAAGAAAAGAGAGGAAAAAAAAAAAAACATAAAAGGAATACTGAGTTGAGTTCTGTCATAAACTGAAGGGAAAATGTATAATTATTTTCTTTTAAATTTAAAACAGTGTGGGGAAAAATGTTGAATTTTCTGTCTTTACATATTTTAAGGTAGTAAATGTAAACTAAACATATTTAAAAGTTTGTATTTACCTATCTTAATACATATTATATGAATTTCGTAAGACAAGTCATTCATTGATTTTCATCAATATTTTATATGATTTCAATTTTTCACAAATTTGAAATTTTATCTATGATTTCTAAATATATATAAATAAATTCTAAAATAAATATATTATTATATATATGTAAAGAAACATATTAAAAAGAGATACTTATTAATATAATAAACCGGAAACGAGTAAAATGAAAGGAATGAAAAAAATGTGTCTTCAGAAAAATACTCATATATAATGGTTAATGTTAATCTTAACAATTTTTTTTTATCTTAGAAATGAATAATTACTGTCCTGAAAACTCATAAATTTTATGTTATTTATTTAATTAAAAAAAAATCGGAACAATTCTGGAACAATCAGTTTCTTTAACTATTTATTGAGTTTGAAATTACACATTTGATCAGTCTTTTCGCATATTTTTATCGGTTTTCACGTTCTAGATAACTGTCTATGAAAAAAAAAAGGAAATGAAGTATTTAGTAGTTATGAAGCATTTAATTATTATCAATATTTGCAAACAGACATCCATATTTCCTACAGTTAGGATCGAATGAAGATGTTACATAATACGAGGGCGGAAAAAAGCAACTGGGAAATTTCAATAATTTTATAGCGAACGTAGCGAGCCACAATTGTCTTTGAACAATGCCTTAATGATGATTGAATATTTATTCAGAGATGAATTTGCATCTAAGAGAAAGGAATTGCTAATAGCCACATAGAGATCATCATTGAATATGAAAATACTTTATTTAAGGATCTAGATATCCATAAGATCATCGTCATTTAGTATGAGATCGAGTCTTTCATTAGATCACTTTAGTTCTAAACTAGAATCCAGTTTCATATTAATGAATGTTTCTTTATTTTCATTAAAAGCAATTCAAAAACAGTCTCTAAATGTTTTTTTTTTTTTTTGAATGTGTGTGGTTTTTTTTTTATTTTGTTTATTAAGAATAGATTAAAGTTAATTTTCTTACGACATAAAAAATTATTGTCTTATATTAATAATTTTTTGTAGTTAGATAATTTTTTGGTGTAATGGGATATACATAAGTTCTAGTAATTAGATATTCGATCAAGATATTTTGTGCTCCATATTTATTTATAATTTTAGCAGTTTTGCTTTCTAATGTGTGATATTTACTTGTTTAGTTACTTAAAGGAAAATAAAAACAAAAAAGATAGTTCTTATCTGGTTAATCTATCTATCTTTTGAGGTTTTTTTTCGCTATTCGTAATGATAATCAAATGGAGCTGTACTTTATGCCTATGTCTTGTGTTTTTTTAGATGAATTCTTTTGTAATTGCAGAATGAGAAATTCTCTATCTGGCAGTTTTGCTGAAAACAGTTAATTTATTGTTACAGGGAGAATAAATGACATCGACAGTTCGCCAAGGAAATCAAATTTGACTAACGTTAATTTACACCAAAACAAATTAACCGAGAGATATGAGGAAGTTCGATTTTTTTTTTTTTTTTTTTTTCAGACATCTGATTGTATTGAAATATCATCAACAGTTAGGGTTTATGATAAATAGAAATCATAATCTAGATACTGATGATAAGAGATCATTGACGAAACAGCAACAGATTTGACAACAACGCCACTCTTTGGTTTTACTTAATTCGAAGTTTTGAAAAATTAGTTCATTGTTACACAATAATAATCTGCCAAGAAGTTCAGTGGAAATCTCCATTTTCTTGTAAAAAGCACTTTAATCAAATTTACTGCAAAAAATATAATTAATGTTAAAAAAATGATTTCTTCCTCATTTATAAAGTCTGTCATAGATTTAATAATTTGGCAAATCAGCCTTTGAATAAAATCGGACTTTTTAGCTTAATTTTCTACGAATGTGTCTGTCCTTCTCCTAACAACTTGAAACAAATTTAACATGCAGGGGAAAAAAAACTCAAAGGCATGATTTGTTTATTTTATGTGCAGTCTTTGGTTTTTCATTTCATAAGATTCGAACCTGTTTCTGCTGTAACTTCTGTATTTTTAAGAAAGTTCCGTGTAAGTCCCTACCGAGAAATTTGCGCTTGAAGGTGACAGAAAATTTTATAATTACAACCGAAAAGGAAACTATGTTTCAAATTCTTTCAGAAACTTCTTGTTAAACGAAAAGCTTGGATTTACAACGAAACAGTTTTTTCACTTTCTTTCAGATTTTTTTTAATTGAATTCCTGTTTGTTTTGCTTTTATTTCTGGATTTTTATTTCCTCTCTCAAAGGATTCACAGATGGAAGAAAGCGAGCAGAGGCACAGACCCCCTATGTTTTAAGATGGTGTTAACATATAATGATGATTAATTAAACATAGACCATAATGCGTCTTTACACATAAAATATATTAACAATTAAAATTAAAACAAGACGACGTTTCAAAATTCCAGTTTTCGAACTTTTTCGTCAGGCAATGACAACAAAAATGAATATAAGATAATGATGATGATCTTTAAACGGTTTGACATTAATGAATTATTTCTTTGTTATTTGGTAAATCGCTGTTTTCTCTTATAAATATGTTCTTTTTATTACGAATTAAATTTCTAGGTTTTAAAACGGAAAAAGGCATCTGGCTACTACCGAGAATTTCCAAACCAAAAACAAAAACTACCAGAAATTTAGTTGTTGCCGAAGGTCTTTCCACCCGCTGAGCCACCAGATGTGGTGAATACGATATCTTGAGGAGGGGTTTGTGAGTGTCCCACTACAGGAAGGTTTCTCAGTTTGTAATTCCTTTCACAGAATAGTTTGCTAATTAGTACAATTTGTTTGCTGAAACTGGTTTAAATAGATCCATAGAAGTACTTTTTTTTTTATATTTGTTTTACTAATTCTTTGAGGTCATTTTTAAAATATTTATTTGTTATAAATCGTCTGCTGAGGTCCATCCTTCTAAGATTGTAGCTGGAAAATTGCTTATTTCTTTAATTCATTTCTTATTACATAAAAACAAAAAACGGTATTTTAGATGTTATGATTTTACCGGGATCTAACTTCCCTTTTGTAAATCATTCCTTATTACTTGATAAATTGTCTGATGCTTTTCTGAAAGTTCAATTCCAAAGTTACAACCGAAAATTAGTGTCGTAGTCTTAAGGTGAAAACATCGCCATCAGTTGAAGAGTTGATCAAAACATGATTAATTGAATTTAAACTAAGCTTTTCAAAAATCCAAGAGAAAATTCATCTTCCAAATGTTGGTGGAAGAGTTTCAAAAAAGCCTTCTTAATTAGAGTAGAACAAGAACCCTCATTTGGCTTTTGAGATAAATTACTAATTATTACTAATTCCGTTTGTTTTTTTTATCTAAATTATTCTCTCTTTCAATACCACTGTATCTTAATTTCCTAAAGTTGATAAAACCAGTATATCTGGATCTGTCCATTGCACCTCCTGCCCTCCCTAATAGCTTTGGGATCACTAAATGGATCCTTTGTACTTATCTAAAATATTTAGGAAATATTCTATTTTTTTGTATGGATGCTGTGGAAAAATTTGCAAATGTCAAGGTGAAATTCACTTATAAGAGATTTTTTTTAATTAATTCTCACTGACTGCAAACAATGAATTTTCAGCGAAATTTAACATTTTTAATTAAAAATGAAATTACTGCGAGTTTTAAATTTAATTAAAACTAATTGGAGTTAAACGACTTAAGTAGTTGAGGATTTAATCAATTTTTAGCAAACTGAAAATTAGAAGATAGATTGTTGACACTAAATAGGTATTTAATTTCAAAAGACTTTATTAGTCTTCCGTCAAGACTTTAAAAACAAAGAAAAATAAAAAACGCAATAAGTTATAAAGTAGTCTTAAGTTCTTGTATTTAAGTTACCATTGCTTTCTTATTATTGGAATCAAAAATTTCAAATTACTTGAAAAAATCCCAAAAATAAATAAATAAAAAGATTATATACATAAGATTGATAATGAGAATAGAAATTAACTAAAATAATTTTATTTTATACAGTTTAATAATTAAATTCCTACACAAATGAAACTTACAATTTTACATGATATCCTTTGATTAATGACACTTGTTCTGTTAATTTGGTATGCTGTTATTTTAGTACAGTGTGAGAACGTACTTTGCTGTGTTTTCATTACTTGTTCTATTTTTCTTTGTTCTGTTCATGGATGGCTTCCGAGTCACTGAATGATTGGGTTTGTTTTCAGTTATGGTCTGAGTCATAATTGAATGGACAGAAGCAACTATTGTAATTTCAACCCAAATGAAGATGAATCATAATGTAACCAGAAGATGAATCAATGAAGACAACTGCAAGTACCTTTGTAAATTCGGAACAGTCAAGATATAATTTTTCGTAACAATTCTTCCCAGACAATCGTTATTTCTCTCTGAACTAGAGAACTAAGTCCCATGGAAAAAGATTCTTGAAGAAAAAGCAAGCCTCTTTCGAAAACACGTTTGAAGAAAAACGAATGAGGTTATAAATATGGCGACATACAATGGATAGATTTGGGTAAAGGGATGTCTATTAAACAATCAACTGTTACTCATACAAGATATGTGGACGAAGTTCACTTCTAAGGTTCTTCGGATTTCGATTTCTCTTTATTGAATGTTAGGTTAATGGATTAACTAACATTCATCGAATTAATTGGGTGTGGTTGTCTTTCCTGATTATCCCTCAGTTAATACACACATTGGCGAACTTCCCTCACCTTGGTTACGGCATTTAAGAGTTGATATTTCCCAGTTCTAGTTAGTAGGTTTCTCAGCAGTCGATTAAGAACATTGTGTTGGCAGACGGGAAAAGTTCAGTCATGTATCAGAAAGAATTAAGTCAATTGAGAATTTCTAAATCCATATCAGTCATCTCTAATTGTGAACCTGGTAATCCACCGTCGTAACACTGCAGTACGAAAACCAATCAATCCGAAATGAAGTAGTCAAGAATGCTATCATCAACTATTATGCTAGTTATCACATATAAAGTAAGCTACAGTCAGATCAGGAGGAATCCACAGACAAAAACTTCTAAATGAGATGCAATTGACAGATCCCGTATACCTCAGACCCTTTCTGTAGGGATCCTGTAGAGCTGTGCGCCGTGATCAGTTGTACCTATTTTAATATGTTGTTCTGTTTATCGATATCCCGTCTTAAAATTCAATCGGACGAACAGTTGTCTTTTCACGAGAACCATTGTTTCATTGTTCTGTTGTTCAGACTCAGTAAATCAACCAATTCTTTAAGAACCATGGAATCACGTGCTTGTCGTTATCTAACAGACGTGATTTCGGTTGACCATTTGTAGAATCGGTTAAAAAAATATTCCAGACCCCGTATGTGCAAGACTGCATAATAACTCTGGTCCAAGAAGATATAAATGAATACTGGAATTACTCCTACAAAAAGCAGCTGTTGAAATATATTAGATGTTTGTTTATTTTTATTCAGCCACTTCTGCTGCAAATGAATACTGTTTTTCGAAAGACAGACCCACCACTTGCGGACGATTTTACTCCGCAGAGGGGTGATACGCTCAGATGGGCACTTTTCTAAGAAGTTTTGGACATTTTTGCTTTTAAAAAAAAAAAATAACGGAGGAGTATTTTTGCAACAGTATTTATTCTTTCCATAATCCTTTCCCGAAAAGCGCAAATAGAACGCAGCTACTAGTAAACTAACACTGATAAAAAGTAAACATCCCCTCTTTATTTCTCCTCACCCCTATTTTAATGAAATCGAAGGAGACCTGACGTGTGCGCAAAAGCGCTGAAGGTTCTCATAAATAAAAACGTACTTTGTTTTTCTTTGTAGAATGTTTCGTTTTATTAAAAAGACATGTTTCTTCATTGCGTTTTTCACAAGTTCAAAGTTCAATATACAATTGGGGAATTGAGAAATAGTATGTGGGTGGTTCCAAACCTTTTTTTTTTCCGTATATGTTAAAAAAATATATATATTGTATAAAAAAAAAATCACTTGAAGGATAATTGGGGCAGTAATATTTCAAATCCATAAATTCGTTTACGTGCATCACTTACAATGTTTGTTTAACGAGTTATATTTTAATTTAAAAACTACATTCAATAAACCTTACTAATTACTTTGTAAGTACAACCCTTTTCTAATCCAAAGTTGTTGTTTTTTTCTGTAAACTGCGAGCGTAAATCCCTTGTTTCAATTGTTCACTAAAACATCAGCTGACTTTTAAGTTTCGATTTGAAATAAGAAATTAGCCCTAATTTCAATGATCATTTGATATTTTGTTAGGAGAATGTAGAGTGTATTTGACACTTGTTAGAGCTTCGGGTTGCTGCGGAATAAAAATAAATAAATAAAAAGTTGTCGAGGATTTTGTTGTCATCGGATACACGAATAACAAATGAGAATTAGTTGAATATTTTTTTCTTTTGAATTTTTATTTTTTTTTTGCCTCACGATAAATTATTTATCTAGAGATGTTGTTACGTTATTAGAATGGACCACTTGAGGTTCACGCCCCTATCGACGTCACGTATGACATGTTCTGTGGGATCATGTGGGATAAACAAACATATAATTTAGTATAAATTACTCAAAAAAAAATCGTCGATTTTTTATATTTCAAGACGGAATGGTTCAGTACTGTGCAGTTCCTTATTGTAATAATTCTGTAAAACGCTTGGAATATCCTTCTTTAATATAATATTTCTTCTAATATCGAGTTAAAACAAAGCACATGGCTTTGTTTATCCCACAAGCCAAGCAGTAGCCTGGTGGGATATTTTGGAACTACGAAGCCCCGCCTATCCTCAAGTGGTCCATTACGGTAATAAACAAACCCACAATCGTTTATTGTCTAAAAACGTGAATTCATTTCTTACAAATTAATTCACAATCTTGAAAAAAAAAAAAAAATAATTACAAACACCAAATTACATTCTGTCATATTTTGCCAGTTTAAATAACAAAAAATAACTTAAATCAGCTTTTAGATAAATGGTTCGATTTGTAATTTAATGTGTAATAATAGGATTTATAATTGTAGTTTTCATATGTTAGGATTGTTTGTCGTGTCTATTTTTTAGTTTTGTTTATTGCTTAATTTCATTTTCAACGTATTGAATGAAATTCTGTTTATGTTAATAATTAAATTGTGAATAATAGTTATCAAAGGTAATACAATGTTAACAGTTAAGGAAATCCATTTTTTACAACTGTGTTGGCGTAAATGTTTTTTCTTTATAGTTTTTATTCGCTTTGACGTAAATTGTAGCCTCTACCATTAAGTGTATTTTTATTATGAAAGTAATACAAGCGTTGTTGCGTCGGTCACGAAAGTCCAACACAAGCGTCTTTTGACAAAAGCTCTGGTTTCCAACAATTGTCGAAATTCTTTTGTAACGATTTCAAAAACGAGAGAATCCAAATAAATATGATGAGCAAAATGCCATCATTCTTCTCAGTCGAGTGTTTTTCTAAAATACTTAGGATTTTGTTATAAAATTCCGTTTTGAATAAACCAAATGGAATACATCGAAAACTTGTACAAAATTAAAAGGCTTTCAATATCGAAGTAGAAATTTACTATTTTTTCGTAATTTCAATAAAATAGGTTTTCACTCTTAAATCAAACACTCGTTTAAGAAAAGAATTTGGGAAGTATCGTGGACCAATTTGTTTCTCTCTTTGGAATGTTCCTAAGGAAACTCGGGTAGTTATATCAGCTTTATTTCTATTTATCTTTTCCTAAATAACTTTTGAAACTGAGTGAATGGAACATTCTTGAAGTTTGGCGTATATAGTTATGGACATGAATTTTTTTTTTTTCCGTCTTCTGTATTTGAAAATTTCCCCGTGTGGATTTTCTGCGGAGAAATCTGCGCTCCAAAGTGGAAAAAAAAACCAATTCATTATCATTTTTACGTTGTTATCAAATTAAACACAGTAAGTATCCTTCACAATAAGTAGATACCGTATTTATCACTCGCCTTAATTTTAAGAATGACGAGTCAAAAAACTTAAAATTTAAAATAAAAGTAGTGTACAGGTACAACTCGGAGATAGAATTTCAGCCCTAAAGTATAGGAAAAAAAGTGCGTATTAATACGATAATTACGGTAGTTTGTTTTTCTTTTTAAAGTTCTTCGGCTCTCTAATCTCAGCAAAGAATTAGAAACCAGGAAGTGGTTCTGAGATTCTAATGAAAAGAATTTGATCACATAAAATAATCTGAGGAGAGATTAAAGGGATTCTTTTTCTTTCTGTCTTTCTTTCTTTTTTTATACATAGAAAAAAATGACGAGATGGTGGATTCCTCTCTGTTGCAGGTAATCAGGAAAGAAAAGTAAAATAAGAATTTGCTAGAAGGGCTTTCCAGATGGATGTTGTATGTTTGCACGGACAAAGCAAATACATGAAATATATCCAGAGTTGGAACCAAGACCATGTGATTGACCGTTCAATCACCCATCGGAGAATACAGCTATCTTTAGTGGGTTGAGAATTAACTTATTAAAGGATTTAATATACTTTCCTGTTTTAGTAAAACTTCTAATAAAGAACATAAATCATCTGTATTCATCTGGACTAAAACATTTGAATGATTTTGATTTAGTCCCTGATCTTATCTTAGAAAACGTCAAAGTTTAAACAAAAACTTAAAAACATTTTTTTTTTTCACTTAATTTGTAAAGAATAGGATAAAAATAGAAGGATGTTCTATTACTTAAAAGGTGTCATGAAGACAATTAATGCGTCTTGCAATCATTTTTAGAGACTTGTTTAATCAGTTTCAGCCAGTTAAAATTACAGACATCTGTTGATGTTAGATTGCACAGGCTTTGTTTTCATAATTTTTAAGTAAGCGAAGATATCGGTCTAAAAAACATTAACAATAAGTAGTAATTTTACAATAGTGTTTAAGAATGGATCAGGATGAAAGGATTACACCATCTTTTCAACTTCTCTTCTAAATGGGAAAGAAATAGGCTACTGTGGCAGTCTCACATTACCTAGCGATGGTCGAATGTTTAGGCCAGTTATTCTACATCTTTTGATCCCTAATGGGAGTTTGTTCATTTTATGCTGGTAGTATCCCTTTGAACGATAACGGTCCTTGAAATTCGTGGTCTGACTGCAGAAGACTCTAGAAAAAGAAATTAAAGTTTATTTTCCTTAAATTCTATTTTCAAATTCTTACAGAAATCAACTCGTAGCACTCGCCAACAAAATGAAGTAGCATTGAACTCTATGTTTGTGGACTGTAACAGAAATTTATTGTTGGTCGTCATTATTGAAATGTTTATTTTTTACGCGCAGGTTTCGTGACATTGAAAAAATACAAAAGATACAGTGTTGGGTAAAACAAACAGTTGTTAAACATTCCACATCCCCACGCGATAATAGGGCGTGCCCGAAAGTCACGTCTATTTTTGAATATAAACTGGTATTAGGTTTTGAATCAGTGGAGGCAATAACGGTTCTGAGAGCAGAAGAAAAGTTGTATTTTAGTCAAATATTACAACTGTTTCCAGGTCCTGGACGAAAAGACGGACCCAGCCTTGCCTATGGAAGGAGCGGGATTGCCACGAACCGTAATAACAAATGAGAGTCGCGGCCGTCTCTTGGAATAGATGCTTACGTCGCCGCGCCGTAGTCTGAACAAAACAGCTTTGAAGCTTCAACTCTCAAGGAGATCACTGGGACGGAAGAAACTCTGACTTTCTGTATAATATATGGTTTTCAGATGAGGCACATTTTCACTTATCAACGTTTATTAACAATCAGAAGAATCGTTTTATTCGGTGAGGCGGTCATGGCATCATACGTCCTTATTTCATTCAGGAAAATGGGAAACCTGTAACGGTGAGCCAGTTACGTTACATGCAGAGGTCGCCGATCTGCGGATCTTCTAAGGTTCACTGACCAGTATTTCCAACCACCTATCACACAG
>JAFIDM010004315.1:40169225-40187486 GCA_023159025.1 Thereuonema tuberculata | reverse complement strand
GGGGGGGTCCGGCAAAATCTCACCAAATCTCACCAAGGGGGAGGGGGGGTCCAAATTTTTTAAAAAAAGACCTCACGAAATTAATGGACGACCCCCAACCCTATTTTCATGAAATCCAAGGAGACCTGACGCATGCGCAAAAGCGTTGAAGGCTCTCGTAAACGAAAACGAACAGTATCTTTGTATTCTGGTAAGTTTTTGGCCTTTTATAAGCCCAGACAAGCGAGGGGTGCGGGGAAAGTGTGGGTGCTTCGCTAGTAGACTTGGGTCTGATCCCTAATGTAAGTGGGACCTTACTGTATTTATTCTATAGAGAAAATAAATAAGAAATATATTTGCCCTCGTGATTCAATTAAACGATAAAATAAGTCTCTTAAATAGCTATTTTCTTTACCCAATAGTAAAACTAAATAAAGAATAGAAGGTTTGAAGTTTTTGAGATCGAGTAATTTCTGGTAATTTTAATTCGTATGATTCACATGGAAGACACTTAATGCAGAAGATACTTAAAAGAAATGAAACAATCGCAGATGAAAAATAAATACTCGAATAGGAATTTGAAATACGTGTTCAAATGAAGTCAAATGACAAAGTGGATTTAATGGCTGGTTTGTATTTTTGTTTTTTTGTTGTTGTTTTTTTTTTTTTTCCCCTTCATTCTTGAGCTAAGATATTTATTTTCCGAAGAAGAAATTGGAGAAGATGAATCAGTTGTTGATTACAATCCATAAGCGATATTTTTTTCCAGAAAAGTGAAGTTAGCCAACTTCTCCAATAGTTCACAACTTTAAAAGTTCCCTTGATCCCTTCAAACACTGTCCTACAATTTCATCCTTTTTTTTTAATTTGAATCGACCCTTGCCCATGTTGATCAGTAACTTTGAAACAGATGGCTCGTAACAACCTCCATATGCTGGCTATCACCACAGTAAGATGAATATCAGGCCGCCTGGTTGGCGTTGTTGCTAGGACATCGGCCTCTCACCTCTGACTACTGGGGTTCGGTTCTCATGTGGGTTTCGTGCTGGTGGACGATCCACGCTGGGCAGGTTTTCTCGGGGTTCTCCCGTTTCCCCTGCACTTCTCCCATCATACTTTCTGAGTCTTTCTCTCCATCTGTCCTTATTTCCGTGGGGTAGTACAATAGACCTCCGGTTGCAGTGTTTGGCTTCCCTGCCACCCACATTCACTACGTAACATAACATAAGATGAATATCAATGCGATATTGAGCTACTGTACAAATAAGATAGCGATTAGTAAACCAATCACAATGCTTCGCAACGGCTTCTGATATATATAAGAAAATATCAATATAATTGATATTGCTTTAATTTCCTTGTTATTTTAAATGTGATTGTTGCGAATGCAAAAGATGCAGTTCTTGCGATTATTGTGATTGTTGCTTAGCTGATACCTGTCCACAGACGGACAGACAAAGCGGGGGATATAAGGCGTCTGAAACGTGGTATCAGAAGTCTAAAACCGAGGAAGACCATATTTTGGCTGCACTACATAAGATTTTTGAATTACAAATGAAATATTAAGAAACACACAAATACCATAAATAAATGAATAAATTATATTAAAAATGAAACATTTAGGAAAATCAGGAATACCTCTAAGGGATTTCCTGTTTTTAATTTGGACCATTTTTCTTTATATATAATAAATACTTTGTATTACTTAATTTTCTTTTTTTTCATTATGTTACTTTGTAGATATATCGTAGGTATATGAAAAAGTTACTTCATATATAGGACAAGAAAGAAATTTACAATGCGTGATTTTTAAGGGAATTCATTGTTTATTACAGTTTTCCCCAGTTGGTCATATAATGGCAGAAAATAACAAAAACCAAACACGCGACTGAAATTGACAATTAGCATTGCTACACGATTCGCAAAGTTTAATAGTGAATCTGTTGCTGTTTGGGAACAGAGGATTCGCCTTTTAATCTTAGGCTTATTTAGATATTATTCAGTGAAAACAGATGATTACGTTAATTACAGGTCTAACGGATTCACTTAATGCAGAAGACGAAGTTCAATTATGTATTTAAGAATTCCCCAAAAGAGTTTAAGACATAATTTCTTTTAAAATACAGAGGGGAAAATAAAAATTAAAAAAAGCAAACATTCAGAATCTTCGATTATCTTGAAATGGTATTGGCCTAATTCAAACAGAAGCTTTAGATTTTTCTTTTTCAGAAAATTAAGATAGTTTAATTACTACTTCTGTTCGGAAAGTTGGTTAATTCCTGTCAATGGGTACCCTGCTTTAATACATCAACAGAAATAGAAAATTTCGATTGAGTTTTTTTTTGTGTGTATAATCCTCAATAAGTTTTGATCTAAACTTTTATTAGCAGTCAGGTGCGTGAATCAAGAGTTCAGGGCGGCACGATTTTAGAGGAAAAATATCGGTAACAGAATATTGATTCTGTTTCTTGTATTCAATTTCCTAAAAATATAAATTACGGAATTGTATGCTTTCGTCTATCTTTTTTTTTTAATCTTTTTTTATCAGACAAAAGATTTAGCTCGGACTGAAATTACAAACAAAAAAGTATGTGAATTTCTCACAACAACCATTTTGTCGATTATTTTTATTTATTGCATTGTTTATAAAACGACACACAAAATGGCCCAAGGCTACAAAAACCTTAATCCGCCCCTGAAATACTGTAAATTTTCGGCAGGGGATGGTGGAAATCGAAATATTCCATTTATCTTAAAAATAACTGCAAATCTTATATTATTCAATTATCTTTTGTTATTGTTGGTGGTTTATTATAATTATTTATGTTTTTTCTTACCACTGCCAATAACCATCTCAAAAAGATAAAGAAAGTAATTAGTATTTGCATTAGAAGGTTTTCCTAAGACGACTTTGTCTGTCTAATGTGGTTTCTCGTTCTCTTGTTTAACGGTTTTCCTCGTCGTGAACTGAACATATGGAGCACATATGACCCAAGCTGGGGGTAAATTCCTGGGGGTTATTCATTACCAGTAGAGATCCAATTACCTCTTTAACCAAGAGTTCCATTACTCGGACTCGCGATTTTTATCTCCATCCTGTAATATTTGTTTTTTAAAAACAAGTATTTCGAGATTTATTACTTATTAAATGAATTCAATTTCACCTTTTTTTTTTTTTTTTTTTTTTTTTTTTAATTGTAAGATTAATACATGATAAATATTTTTATCTACAGAACATTTTGTCTCTTCTGCTCCGACATTTCCAACAACACTTAAAACTATGAAACTTTCTTTGAAAAAGAAAAATCTTTTTAGGGAGTTCCATCTGTATCAGATAGTCTTTTGTCTGTAAAATCAATCGAAGTATTACAAAGGTTACAAACTTCGTTTATTAATTCAGACGATTCTGAAAGTTATTTGGAAAACACTAACCACGTTTTATTATTTAAGATACTTACTCTTTAAAAATATTTTTCATTGGAAAAGCATACAAAACAAATTAAATGATCAAATCGTTTTAATTTTACTTCAACTGATCAATGAAGACAGCTTTGAACTTTTTTTTTTTTCCCCAGTTTTTAGGATGATACTATAATTTTCTCCCTCCTTTATTGTTTACCTTCAAAACCTTGTTGGATGGAATTCAAGAAGAATGTAGAATCCACCAACCTTTGACCTAATGTTTAATTTGAGTCAGTTCTTCACTTATTGAGAATTAAAATAGAAAATGCAGATACCACTACATTGTTGTTGTTGAACTAAATATAATTGTTCTTCATAAAATATTTTCAAAATGGAACAGAACATTCTGGATTTGATTCAAAAAAGAAATAATAAGCTTCTTTTGTTGTAACAATCTGGAGTCATTTCAGCCTTTATATGTTTGGATTCTTTGAAAATCCAAAAGTTCATGTTGGTTTATTAATTGAACTTCCATTTATCCGTTCCTCTTTTTTTATTCTAGTCTTTAATTCAAAATTTCTTAAATCATCTTAAGTCTGTTTTGTTTTTCTTTGCAGGCCATTCCTTTTCTGAAGAGGACTTCCCTTATGATCTCAACTCGCTCTTTCAATTGCCACCAAATGCTACATATCCACCTTCTTGGCTGGAGAGATGTGGAGATGGAAGCGGTAACATTCCTCTTTTTCAACAGGAGACTGACAATTTTCAGCAGTGTTTCAGAAATCATCTGAATGTCTCGACAGTTACAGAAAAATTCATTGAAGCATTACAGGATGAGAAAGTGCCCCAGTTCATGAAACAAAAATGCCAGTAAGTTGATTTATAACTGTTTTTGTAAAGTGTTTATAACACTTTTGTGGAAACATTAATTACAATCACTTATTTCTAACTAAAAACAAATACATATTTTATTGCTTTTTCATTTATTTTATTTTTTATTGAATGTTAAATTTTCAAAACAGTAGGAAAGAATTGCAATTCCAGAAGCTTTCATTACTTTAAATTGAGATAATTATTTCATTGATCCAAAAACTAATTCCACTCTTTTAATTTCTTAAGATTGAATTTTTTTTAATTCAGAGGAATTTTGGATAGTTTAGTGTCCTACAGCATTTAAAGAGGTTGGTATCCAAACATATAATAACAAAACATATGTTCAAAACAAATAACTTGAAAGTTAAAATGAAAACATAAACTTGCTCAGTACAGTGGAACCTTGAACTTCGAACACATTCCATACCAGGAGACAATTCGACTTTCGAGTTAAATTTCCCCATAAGAAATAATGTAAATGGAATTAATCCGTTCCAGACCCCCAAAATTTACCCATTATAAAACATTTTAAGTGCCTTTTTCAAAAGATCATATTGGTAATAATGATAAAACAAGTATATTTAATTTCAAGAATTGAATGTTTTTATTTATAACTAGCTGGGTATCGTCGCTTCACTCCGGAACCCTTGCGTATATAGCATTAAAAAAAAAAAACTTTATTTATTTAGCAAATTAATATTGAGATCGGAGAATATACGACTTTCCAGCCCATTGTGCCCTTCTCCACTTAACTCAGTTGTATTGCGGGTTGGCGCCACACACCTGGGGTTGCCGCCATACACTTCATCGTTAGTTTGCCAGACTATTCCCTATCCCGAATTTCGAAAAATCCGGCCTTATTCCTTGTCTACATCATAAAGGAAACCTCTGTGCAAAATTTCAGCTTTCTAGATCCAAGGGTTTGGGGTGAGCGTTGATGAGTCAGTGAGTGAGTGAGTCAGGACTTTTCTTTTTATATATGTAGATTTTCATGAATTTTGTTTTGTTAACATCATTGATTAGTTCTTTATAGATTATATTTGGATGTGTTATTTTCTCATTTTCAACTGTTATCCGATTCGTTCTTTACATATTATTCCTGGTGTTTTGATAACATGTTTATTTATGAAAATATGATCTATATTTGTTTCCGTATTTCCATGAATTGTACAGTTTCTTGTTGTTCCATAAAGACGATTTTTGAAACCATTATTGCACATAAGTTTTATGTATTTCTGTACTACATTGTGTTTATTCATTTTGAAAATATCTATATTTACATCGCCAATCAGTATAGTTGGACAGTTGTTTAATATATTTTCATTTTTTATGAATAGATTCTCTATTTCAGTAACATTTTAATAATTTGTAATTTAGCATTTTGCTTACAGAATGACAGACAGAATAACGTTTTATAATATACGTTTTTATAATATATAATAATAATAGCCGGGTACCGTCGCTTCGCTCCGGAACCCTTGCATATATAGCATTAAAAAAAAAAACTTTATTTATTTAGCAAATTAATGTTGCGATCGTCCGAGAATATATAACTTCCCAGCCCGTTGTGACTTCTCCGAATAACTCTGATGTATTGTGGGTCGGCGTCACACACCGAAAATTCACATTTTTGCATGTATCTTGCAAACGCTGAAGCGTTTGTGAATAAGTGATATATCGTTCGATAGAACTTTCAAATACCAACATTTTCTCAATATAATGTTCTCTTCCATCTTTTATACTTTTCGTTTAAATTGAGAAAAAGTCAAAATTTGACCCTTTAAAAGGCGCCATCTTGAAAACCAAAAACTTTTTTCGAAAGATTTTTGTAGCATTTTGTTTGTCTTAAAAAGATCTACATTTTATCCATTTACATGACCACTCTATCTCTTATAGTTTGGTCACAAAATTGGAATAACGTAAAGTCTTATGACAGACAAAATAACGCTTTTATAATATATAATAGTACATACATACATAAATAAAAATATTGTTTAATAATCAATCAATAATGATAGTAGAGGAATATTACTATTCACTGGAAGGTGAGAAAAAAAATAAGCACTTTAAAAAAATTAATATGCAAGATACTCACTCACTGAACCAATCACAGGAGAACTGACTGAGTAACTGGACCTGCAACCAAACGGAGAGAAGGCGACTATGTGACGACACCACATGATTCTTTGTTTGAGTTTCAAGTTGTTTGATCATCAAACTGTTCCAAGTTCAAGGGTCCACTATATAAAGAAATAGTGGATCTCCAAAAGTTTTAGTTCTATATTCTTTCCATTATCAAAGAATGGACTAAAATATACAGAACAATACTAAACACATGAGGACCAATTATCAATAATAGATGATTGGATTATACTTTAATCTTGGTTAGGTAGAATAAATGAAAAGTTCTCCATTCAGTCTGTTGTGATGGGAAAGCCAGGAAATGGGGATGCACAAGTCACAGTTGGACCATATATACTTCAGTTTTATTCTAAGAGTTACCCTGCATAAGCAGCTGGATCCTGAGTCCCATCTCATAAAAAACGAAGATACATTTCAGATCAAAGACCCAAAGAATCATATACACTTTAACTTCCATGCTATCAAATCTTTTTCCTGCTGTCCATTGTCTTTTTGTAAAATCTTCGTCTAAATCCAGCCTAAATCCCCAACACTGGTAGGAAAAATGGTTGCCATTATTGTTCCTCTCAAGAGTCCTCACATTTCGTATTGTTCCTCATTCCTGTGCCATTCTTCACGCAATTCCCTGATGGAGCACCTTTAAGCACTCCAAAGGCACTGGAATGCCATTGTTTCTGTATGTTTACTGATTAAGTGTTTTTAATTCATAACATTACAACATTAGCAAATGAATATACAGGTGATATATAAATAGATTTTAAATACAGTGAAACTTTCAATTTTCATCTGCTGGTGTAAGTAGTAGGAATTAATGGTGCTCTTAGAAATAGTAGGTTTTGAGATCCTGGTTATTTCAAGTATCACATTTTCAGGATTGGAGGACACAAAAGGGACAATATAGGCATTGGAACAGGACAGCATGTC
The DNA here is from genome assembly GCA_023159025.1 of Thereuonema tuberculata. NCBI lineage: Eukaryota > Metazoa > Arthropoda > Chilopoda > Scutigeromorpha > Scutigeridae > Thereuonema > Thereuonema tuberculata. Next base: position 40,180,166 of record JAFIDM010004315.1, on the reverse strand, counting down.
TTTATTTCCCCACCTGAAACCTCTGAAAATAGGATTTGGTAAGGATCTTGAAACCATAAAGATCTTATCAATTAGCGGTTTTGACTGACCTCTACAGAGTGAAACTACTCAAGCAGAATTAATAAAAAACTTCTATGAACAAATCAAAATGATAGTTTTCTCTTACATTTAAATGCCACCAATTCAAAATTGCATTTAGAAAATTTAGCAAACTTTATTATAAACAGTATCAAAAAAGAAGAAATAGAAGGCAAAATATTGCTTAAAGTTATATGATGTCACATTTTTCAAATATTGATTTTTCATTTAAGTCAAGATCAATTTGGATTTCAAAAAAAGAATGGATTTAAAATTGATTTAAATGGATTTATAATTTAATCCTTCACAGGCTAAGTTGATTTTAGCGGGGATTAAATTTCTGCCCTTTTTTATTCTTTATTTATATATTGTTTTTTTTATTATGAAGGGCCATTTTCTTGTTGACTTTAGTTTTTCTTTAGGTGTTTCTTGGAATCGCTGGTTTGTCAGATACTGGGCGAATCCAGCTGAAGAAGGCTAGGAAGCCTGAAACAGCTGTTCTGGGTTCCCGGTATCGAAATTTCAAAAAACAGATCAGTGATTCCATTTTTTCTTGTGCGTGTATGTTCCTAATTTGTGATGTTAACCTAAGTTCCGCACGTTAAACTTGTATTTAAAATTGACATTAACTGTTTATTTTAAAGTTATTTTAGTTTTTAAAGATGCTGACTGAAAAAATAAAGTCTTGAGACATCATGACAAATTGTAAAAATCTTGCTAAAGTTCTCAAAGTAAAATTAAATATGTCCGTAAATTTAAAAATATGAAGAATCCAAATGACAGCTACAAACTTAGACAAGTAGAACACATGAAGAAGTTGAAATATCTTAGTGTCATCTTTGTAAGAACTTCTGATAAGAAAAAAATATTGTTCATAAAAAAAAAGGCTGAAATTCTGAAATAGATCATAAGCATATCCTAAAAACTTAACTAGGAAAGTCATACAGTTGTAATACTTGTACTGCATAACTGTTGTTACTAGGTTAAAATTGAAGCGTACACATTAAAAGCATCTGAAATGCAATAAAAAAATGGATGAACACTTTCCAGTAACTAAATTTTATGATAAATTAAGTTGCTGTAATAATATGCTATGAAGTAGAAAGAGTTGGTCACATTTTAAAATAAGGTTTTGGAAAGCGTATATGAGCAGGGTGTCTACGAAATCAGGGAAACCGGGAATTATCAGGGAATTTTGTTATTCTGGAAAAAGTCAGGGAATTATCAGGGAATTTTGCAATTATTAATTAAAATCAGGGAATTTTTTGGTTGAACAGATCTTTTTTTTTTTCTTTTTTGGTTGAACAGATCGTTTTTGTTGAACAGATCACGGAATTTTTTTATTCAGATTTTGTAGACACCCTGATGAGGGTTGATCAAAAAGTAGTGGCAACAGGTTTATAATAGATAAGTTTTGGTAGTTAGCTTTGAATTGAACATTACTGTCCCTCAATATAACCACCGGTCATACAAATAACCTTTTTCTAAATCTGTGGGAAATGGTGGATGCTGTTAGCGGCAGTAGTGCGATCTACTGTGTGAAGTACCTCTGAATATCATGGAAACGTTCTCTTCGAATGGGTGCGTTAATTTGGGAAACAGATTAAAGTCACAGGGACTATGTCAGGGGAATAAGGTGGGTGCTTCAAGGTTTTCCAATGTCGTCACGTCAAAAGTTCCTTCATCGGTTGGATAACAAACATTATAGTGAATGAGTAATTGTGGATTGCCTTTAATGAAATATGGGTGTTTCTTTCATAATGCAGGATGGAGATGTTTTTCAAGAAACCACTGATAATACTTGGCAGTCACAGTATGATTCTCCTGAACAACAAGATGAAGGATGACACCATCCATTTCATAGACAACAATCAATAGTATTTTGAATTTACTGGGCACTTGTTGTAACCAGGAGCAATTTTCCAACAAAGAAAACGCTCACCCGCACACAGCTAGGGTTTCACAGGATTGAATACGTCCTGTTGCGATACTCCCTTGACCTACCCGCTCACCTGATTTGTTGCCAATCAATCATGTCTGGGACCAGATGGGACGCCAACTGTCGCCATGTAACACTGTTTGTGATCTGCCATAAAACATGTAGCGTCTGTTTGACTATTATGCCCAATTGTATCACTGCATGTATCCAGGCGCGAGGTACTAAAGATGACCTTATTGTTTACTGCAGCTCCATGGGTTATCATCCTGCTGCTGTGATGTACACTTCCGTGCAGCTAAATCGACTCACCCCTTCAGAGCGCACAAAAAGGCGTATATTTTTTAAATGGCTTAACCGATTTTCAAAAAACTTTTTTTTTTGAAAGCCTAATGTTTTTGCTTTACAATGACACCATTATCATTAAAATCTGTACAATATTTTGTTTTATAATTCATTTTGAATGAAAACGCAAGCAAAATGCATGCTTAGGAAAAAAAGTTGGGGATACTTAAAATTAAATTACAACAAAAAATTCAAGCAAAACAAGGAAACTTTTATTAATCAATACTTGGTATTGCCTCCCCTTGCCTGTATGACGGCTTGCATGCGGTTCCTCATAGACCCTATTAAGATTTTGACAAAGTTTGGGGGATCCCATTCCACTCCTCCTCCAGTGCAATCTTGAGCTCGTTTTTATTAGACGGTGCCGGATTTCTGGCTCGGACCCTCCATTTGAGCTCGTCCCACAAATGCTCAATCGGATTCATGTCGGGACTGAGGGCTGGCCACTCCATCGTCTCGAGACCAACTTCCTCCATGAATTGCCGAGTGGTTCGTGCTGAATGACACCGGGCATTGTCATGCACCAATATGAAGTCTTCCCCGATATATCCTGCGTAGAGCACAACATGATCCAGGAGAATGTTCTCAATGTAACGTCGAGCAGTCAGACCCCCCCCCTCCGGCCTCCAGCAGGTATGGAAACAAGATCTGTTTTTCCCTCAAGAGATATGCCAGCCCACATCATGCAGGAACTGCCGGCGTACGAGACTTTTTCAGCAAAACAGCACTGTGAAAATCACTCTCCTGGATGCCGGTAGACCCGGCCTCTCCTATCATTACCATGGAGACACTTTCTGCTCTCATCAGTGAATAGGACGGACCGCCATTGCTCGATGCTCCAATTGACGTGTTCCCGAGCAAATTCGAGTCGTGCTGTGCGGTGACTTACGGTCAATTTTGGGCCTCTAGCGGGCCGTCTTGGAGTGAGGTTGGCTTCCTTCAAGCGTCTTCTGACTGTCCACTGACTAACAGCTACTCCACAAACTTGTCTCAGCTCCTGTTGCAGATCGACGCCCGTGAAATGGCGATTTTGCAGTGAAGTTGAAATGATAAAGCGATCGTCCCTCTCAGATGTTAATCGGCGCCGTCCAGTATGTGGTCTCCGAGTGAAGGTACCAGTTTCCTGAAACCTTCTGAATACTCTTGAGACAGCAGATTGGCTCAAGTTTAGTTGACGAGCGACTTCTTGTTGACTGTAGCCTGCTTGCAACAAAGCAACAACTTGTGTGGCGTCTTCTGGCATAGTACCCATGGGTTTTTGAAAACAATGAATTAAACTTGCAGAGATGTGTATAGATGAACGTCTGATAAGCGACTGATAAGAAATATCGGTCTACGTGGGATTTTATAAGGGATTTTATAACGGAGTTGGTGGTTTCCGTTCAGACTGCATTTTGCTACGCTTACGTTCAGATCACATTCATTTGGAAAATAATGTACAGATTTTAATGATAATGGTGTCATTGTAAAGTAAAAACATTAGGCTTTCAAAAAAAAAAGTTTTTTGAAAATTGGTTAAGCCATTTAAAAAATATACGCCTTTTTGTGCGCTCTGAAGGGGTGAGTCGATTAAGCTGCACGGAAGTGTAGTAATCACTCCTGTCCTTTGTCTCTACGATCACCCTAATAAAATTTCATTTGCATCCAACTCTTTCTTTGTTGTGTGCATTTTTTTTTTTTTTTTGGTCAATGAATGTAATACACAAGCTTCAGATTATGGTGAACATTGTGATTCTATTGTTGTGATTTAGAATAACTTTTTTTTTTTTTTTTTTTGGCTTTCTAGTTTTTATTCTGTAGAGCAGGATGAAGATGCAATCAAATCCTATGTCAGAGTATATCTTACTACTAATTTTGTAATTTCCAAAAGAAGTTTGTTCATTGAGATCACACAGTAATCGTTACATAAAAAGAAAGAAAAGGTTATAATGAATTGTGCGTGTTTAAAAGATCTTTAGATTAAAAAAAAAAAGTTTGATTTGTGTGGGGAATGGAGCTTGGAATTCATGCAGGGTGTTCTCATTATTTTATATGGATTTTAATTCCCCCTACCAATTCCTGGTTTCACTATTCTTCATGAATTTTAGAATGCATCTTTAGCAATTATTGCCAATTTCTTGTAAACATCTGTATGTGTATATGGTTAACATAATTTCTTACATCATCCACTGATATAAGAATTGTAAATTATAAAAACAATATTTTTTGAAATCTGTCTTAAGTCACATAATTACAACTATTTAGTTAGAAAAATGCATGTTATCCTGTAATATTTTAATAAGAATCTACTATTCAAAGCTATTCAAAAAAATTGCTGTCTATAAGTGGAATTCATAATAAATTACAGAAGTACTTCATTACTTGCTGACATAATCCCTAATCTTTATATTGATATTTATTATTTGTTAAAAAGTTCTGTAGATCTAAAAGACTTGCATCAAAGAGCACAGAAAAAAAAATAATGATAAAAAAGTTTCAAATGCTATCTTCATCTTAGCTTATCAGAAAGCAGCACCTGAAGTATTTTAAAATACATTTTAAATAGTTTAGTTGTAATTTCAAGATTCATTCAAAAGTAAAGAATATTGAAGTGATAATTAATGCCTTAAAAAAAACCACTGGAGAAATGACCAACTTTTTGTTTTAAAATAGCATAAGTTTCTGACAGATTTTACTCAGCTTCAACTACACGAATAAATAAATCAAATTTGCTTTTTATTATTAATAATTATTTTTTTCCTTGAGTAAATGCAGATTAGATATTTTCTAAGGTTAATTTCTGATTCATCTAAAGTTTAATTTATTTAATTTAGGAAAAACTTTTGATATTCCATAGTATTAATAACTAAGTAAATGGCAGTATCAGCCTCTTCTGAATTACAGTTACGATTATTCTGTACAGAAGTTGAATCAGCATTTATCAATATTGGTGTTGCTTTGTCCAAATGTTTTTCTTTGATTCTCAGATAAACAAGAAAATGTAATGATTTTTTTTTTATTTTTACTCTTATTTTAGGAAAGAGAAGCCATTAGGAGAATGTTTAGACAATTTCCAAAAGAAGATAGAGCACTGCCTGGATCCACCTCAACAGCAGGATTTGCAGACTACAATAAAAGCCATTAAGGCTGCCATGGATTTCATTTGCCACCGAGATGGGGAAAGAGTGTTATGTAAGATTACTCCTTTGATTATTTGAGGATTTCTTATTGATATAATTAGGAAGGGATAATTACATATATATTTTAAGAATGGTAATGAACTCTTAAAAGAAGTTAATCTACAACTACGGAGGAAAATCATTTTAAGTTATAAAATGTGTTTATTTCACATCATATATTTATGAAAAGAACATTTGGGAAAGGAATTAATGTACTCTGTTCCATTACTTTGAAATTGAGGATATTCAAAAATAAATAATGAGAGTAAGATATTTAGAATTTGATTTTAGAATCAGAAGCAACTTATGACGAAACATAAAAATTTCACTATAATAAAAACGTTATAAGAAAAGAGATATCTCATGTATTTATTTTACGAGATGTTCTTAATAAATATTACATGAAGTTTTAAAATTCTTGTTATTCATAGAGAAAATGTTTTGTCTCAATACAGGTGAAAACCTCATTTTAAGTCACGCAGTGAAATTAAGTCAACTATCAGTCTGTTGATAGGATAAGAAAAAATACTTTGTTTAGTTCACAATTTTAAATGGTAGCATTGTTAAGGCAATTTGTTAAATGCATTGAGAATCTGATATGGATTACTGGTTAAAGGTAAACGTTCTTTCAGGTAGGACAAGTAGACTTTCAAGTTCCAATGTTGATTGCATAAAGATGATTGTTGGTTTTCCATCCATCTACAAGCAGTTTCTGTGATTGTAATGCAAGAAAGCACTTTTTGTTTGAAATAAACTGAAGAAACAGGGAATACATTTATTGCAAAGCTCAGCATTTCAGATTGGACAAAAGAGTTAAGTTTCATATTTTAAAAAAAAAAAGAAAAAAACCTTCATCAGAAACTTGTAAAATGCTTTTTGAAAGGACTGTTATCTGTGAATTTCACATGAATGAAATAATGAAAGCATCAAATAATAAATAATACATTAAAATACATAAAATACCAGTATTTTTAGTACATGCCACCATTTTTAGTCACTTCCATTTTTAATATATGCCACCACACCCTGAATTAAATGATATCTTTTGCAATTTAAGTACATATAAAGGCAGATATATTTGCAATCCATTGTTGTGACAATCACACTGTATCACGATTTAAGTGACTTTCAACAATGTGTGATAGAAGATGCCAGAGAGATGAGTTGGTTAATTTCAAAAATCAAGAATAAATTTGGATTTTCATGTGCAACATTCCAAAGTGTAATGCGACTACACAACATCAGGAAGACACTTCCCAAAATGCGAGTGGCCTCTGTCTATGAAAAATTCTGGACAATTCCTAAACAGTGTAGTCTGGCATGCATTTGTCTGGTATGCCACATTGCAACAGATGACAGAACAAATTCAATGCTGGGGCCACATGTAACGTCAGTGTTTCGACAATACAATATTCTTTCTTCCATGGGGCACAGTAGCAGATGGCCCACTTTGGTTCCATTTCTGGCCCGACAGTACCAATCTCTAATCCTATTGGCTCCTGAACACTGCACTTTATGAGACAGATGTCTCAGTTTCACTGATACATCAGTTTATGATATTCTCAGTAAAAACTGTTTTAATTCTTTTTATTTTCACTCATTCAATTTACAGGATTGTCTTTCGTGTATCCATTCTGTCCTAATAACTATTCATAATTTTAATCTATGGGGGTGAGGAGATTTTTCTGAAAAGAATATTGTTGTTAGTATTAAAGCAAGCATTTAATAGAACATAAAATAAGAAAATGGCAACTATAGAGATAATAAAAATTCTTTTAAATTTATGTTAAAAAATCGTTGAATTTTGAGAAGTTTCTTTAAATGATTCTTATTTTGTATGATTTAGTATTCATGAAGGACCAGGGAATTGAATGCTTTTCCAATCAACAAGATGAACTTTCAGCTTGTATCAATAATACATCAGCTGATGATTTTATCAACTCCACTGACACAACTGTCAATATTGCCAGTGTTACATACAATGAGAAAACTTGTGGGTAAGTACATTTTTTATTTAATTACTTAAAACCTGATATCAAGATATTTAGAAAATATATGTAATGTTGGAGCATTCTGTCAGCAGTTTCAGTAATTTTTTATCTTAACAATTGAATGAGAGGCAAGCAATTTTTAACTGCAGAAGTAATTGTCGTACAAAAATACATTACGAACTTCAAAAAGACCTTTCATTGGACAACCATATTAAGCAAATCGCCTACTGAAGAGCCTGGCTTTAAAAAATCTCGTATAATAGTGACATGACATATAGTTTGGTTTTAATTGTTGTATCGAAATAACTACACTTTTTAAGTTTTACTGCTATTCATTAAGGTCCTGACTCGGGCAGTTCAGGTGACTGCAAACCTTTTATTTCTTTTATATACTTCTTTTACCTATGCACCTAAAATTCTGAAAATTTAAATATGAACTCGTGAAGCATGTGGGGTTTGCTTGTTTTTAATTTTCAAAATATTCTTTAAGTAATTAATTTAAAATTCAAAAAGTCAATTTTTAGGGGGTTTCAATGTATTTCTCGGTATTTTCAACTTAAAAAAACTTGGCAAAAGACTGAAATGATAAAAAATTTGTAAAATAATGATTTGTATTTAAAATATTTGTATTTATAATATTTAAAACTATTAGTGCAATAGTTAATTTTTAAAAAAAAAATAAAAATTGTATTTTTTAAAATTGTTTGAGATTAAATTATTATTTTTTTTTTACATGCTATAAAATAATTATAATAAAAAACCTTCTCATTAAAGGCTTCTAAATATCATGTAAATTCATTTGATGCTGTTTGTTTCCAAAAATAAATTTGTTTTGAAGCATTTTTTTACAGAAATAGATTTTAATAGAATTATCAATTTTTGAAATTTACTGAATATTTTGAAAATTAAAAACAAGAAAATATAAATCCCACAGGCTTCACAAGTTCATATTTAAAATTTCAGAATTTTAGGTGCATTGGTAAAAGAAATATATAAAAGGTTTGCAGTCGCCTGAATTGCTTGAGTCATGATCTTAATAATAACAGAATGTGCCATATTAAAAAGTTGGAAAAACATGAATGTAAAGCCCACACATCTCCAGTAATTGGCATTTGAGCTTTGTAAAACACCTATAAACATATTACTAAATTATAAATGAAAAAAACCTATTTTTTACGTGGGCTAAATTCTTGTAATTTCAAAACATATTAAAAGTTGCCGTCGCACAAACTAAAAATAAAAAGTTAAAGCATTTAAAAGAAAACTACTAGTTTTGGCTTCAGTGATAGGGAAGCCATCATCTGGTTAAGGAGTAAATTAAAAAGTGGCAATATAAATTGCCAAAGTATAAATAAATTGACAAGAAAATTAATTTTGTTTACAGAACAAAACAAAAGATGAAAATGGTAACTTTATGCAAAGATAAGATGTTGATGATGGGTGAAAAAAAAATGAAGCTGGCATGATTATTATTAATCAAAAATAAATAATGAAGTGGTCTATGGAAGTTCTATAACAGTCTTTCTATAGGCTTTTTGTGATAATGGTTACTAAAGAAAGAAGTCAAAATGCATGAAGAAAGGAAAGCATCAAAAGATGATGGAATTACATAAGATGCTACAGAATAAAAAGAAGGAATTTTGGCAAAATATAAGTTTATTTAACTTCTTTGGGGTTGTACCTTTACAAGTTATAATATGGATTCCAAAGCTTATGTATATTTGTTACCTCAGCTGTGTAAATAATTATTAGTAAATTAATTGCATCACAAGTTAAGTTTAAATTAAATTTGTTTTCACATCAATCCTTCCTATCATAATAATAATTAAAATAATATAATAATAATAATTTATTTTACTTGTTGTGGGTGTTAACCCTTTACAAGGGGATTCTTCCATCTTTTTTTTTTTTTTTTACAACATTGGTAATACATTTTCCGTTTTGTTTTAACTTCAATCTTCTCAAACTACTATTAACAATAATTATATCAATACAGATAATACTAATATAATACAAATATTAATAATACAATTTTTTTTTTACATCATTGGTAATACATTTTCAGTTTTAATACATTTAACTTAAATCTACTCAAACTGCTATTAATAATAGTAATATCCTTATTACATTATAATCTTAACATCCTAAATAACAATAACCTTATTAATATATATATTTATTTACACCCTTATTTATTCTTTCTTTTCTATTTTAACTAAAAATACCTTAATATATTTACATATTTCATTATTAATTCTGTTTTGATTTAACTGTGAAATCCACCATCCACCCCTATTGGAAATCTTTTCTATATCTAACTTCTTTCTTTCTTCTTTCATATTTTCACATTCAAAAATTATATGGTTCCAATCCTCTAAATTATTGCATCCTAATCTACAATTCCTTTCTTCTTTAGTTAACCAATATTTACTTGCCTTCCAAATACTACCACATCTAATTTTAAAGTATATTTCTCTCCAGTAGGGGTGGATCATGTTTTCACATAAATAGCTGGCCGCTTCTATTTGAACATCTAATTTACAATAGTAATTATTAAATTTCGATTTCTGTATTTTATTATAATTACATTGCATATTTATTTCCATCAATTTTTTAATAATTACTGTTTTACATTCCATCCAATAATTACAATCCATTATTTTTTCCCATTCTATCCCCAATTCTACTTCATTAAATGTTTTTTCAATCTCTTTTATATATTTACATTTATTCCCCTTCTTTGCATTTTCCACCATGTTCTCTAATATTAACTTTGGTAATCGATCTTCATTTAATTCTACAATTTTGATTACATAGTCTATACTCCTTTTAATACAATCAATTCTTATTGGATACAATCCTAATTCATTTTCCATAATATAATTTGGAGTAGCTTTTTCCATATTAAAATATAACTTAATAAATAAATATTGTATATTTTCTAATTCCTTTTTGATTTTCCATCCTTCTATTTCCATTCCATAGCAAATAACACTTTTAATCATACTATTAAACATGTATTTTATTTTTTTCCAATCATTTATTTTCGCTCTTTTAATTAATTTTATTAATTCCCATGTTGCTGCTATTCCCTTTTCTTTTCTATATTTTATATTTACATTATTGCTATTTTGTGATGTGAACCATTTTCCCAAATATTGATATTTATTTGTTACTTCAATCTCTTCATTGTTCCACCCCCATTTTTCTAATTTAGCTTTCTTTCCACCATTTCTGAAAATAATAATTTTCGTTTTCTCTAGATTAATTTTTAGACAGTATTCATTTACAAATTCTTGTAGAACTTTTATCATTCGGCTAAGTTCTGCTTGTGTTTCCGCTAATATTACTAAATCATCTGCATACATTAGACTAAATACTCTTTCCTTTTTTAACTTGATGCTGAAGAACTAACAAATAAATTTATTGGAAT
>JAFIDM010004315.1:40154274-40168825 GCA_023159025.1 Thereuonema tuberculata | reverse complement strand
TAATTTGGTTTTTAAATTTCAGAAAGCTGTCCGGCAAATTTTATATGTTTAGTAATGTAAGTTAATTTTATTCTTATATTCTTTACATTCTGAATTTTAAATTGCAAATCATTGAATGAAATATTTGCATCACGAAACTTGAAAAGATGGCGATTCAAGTTTTGTCATTTGGATTTATATATATATATATATATATATAATAAAAAGGGATATTATATCATCCATTTTTCATTTACACATTTACTAAGCTAAACAGTTAAAGGAAGTTAATAATAGTAACCATACTCTTACAATTAATTCAATTACAAATAATTCTCTATTAACTCCATTTTTTTTTTCCTTTTTCAATAAATCCTATTATAATTTACATAACTTTTTATTTACATACTGCAAAGACAGTATTTTGGACCACCAACTTCTTCTATCCTTAGAAATATTGGAAATTAATAATGTTCTTTCTTCATTCAATTTCTTGCAATCAAAAATCACATGTTCCCAACCCTCTATTACTTTACAACCCAACCTACAAAATTAATCTATTTTTTTCCAGTATTTACTTTTCCTCCATATGAATCCCATTCTTAACTTAATATGTACTTCATTTTTTTATACATATTTTTCATTTTTGTACAGATATAATATGATCTGTTAATTTACCAATTTATATATAGAGTTTTGTATTTTATTATACATTTTTTGCAATGCTATTTCACCAATTCTCTTTATAACTTTTTCTTTATTTGATACCCAGTAATCGGCCTCTAAAGCTCTATCCCAGTCTACTACCCCTCCTGCTTCATTAAATATTTCATTTATCTTTTGAGTCCAATTATTTAATTTTCCAATTTTTGCTTTCTCAACCATACTATCCCAACATATTCTCGGCAGTCTTGTTAGATTTAAATTCAAAATTCTTTCCAAATAAAGAAATGCACTTTTTAACATTTCGAAGAGATACTAATTCTGCATTCCAGGAACATCTGTATCCATCGTCCACACAACTTATATAAAAATATTTTGTATAGAATCAAATTCTTCTCTAATTAACGATCCATCTATTTCCATTCCATAACTTAATATGCTTTTTATCATTGTTTTAAATAGAAATCTAATTTTATCCCAATCCTCTAATTTTGATCTTTTTATTAATTTAATTACTTCCCAAGCCGCAGCAACTCCTTTCTCTTTTCTATATTTTACGTTTTCATTTATACTGTTTTGTATTGTAGAAAACCTGTCTAAATATTGATAACTATTTGCAATTAAAATTTATTCATTATCCCAGTATCATTTTTCGCTCTTTTTCGTCCTCTCCTAAAAATAATAAATTTTGTTTTCTTTAAACTTATTGTTAGTTTATTAACTTTCATGAATTCCTTAAGTATCTTAATCATTTTATCTAATTCTACTTTTGTTTCTTCCATTAATACCAAATCGTCCGCATACATTAAGCTATAATTATTTTCTTTTCCTATCTTAATTCCTCCCCATCCCTCTTCTCCTAATTTTAGTTCTAAATTATTAATCAAAATTATAAATAAAACAGAGCTTTATTAAATGTAATTTTTTCTGTTCCTTTTCCAATTGTAACTATAGTTTCTTCATAGATATTCCTAATTATTCTCCAAACTTTACCATTTATTCCCATTTCTTCTAAGTATTTTAATAATATCGCCCTATCTATGGTATCAAATGCCATTTTAAAGTCTACAAATAATGCATACTTTTTTTTTTTTTCTTTTTTCCATTAATCTTATAACAAAAGATGAAAATGGTAACTTTATGCAAAGATAAGATGTTGATGATGGGTAAAAAAAAGAAATGAAGCTGGCATGATTATTATTAACTAAGATTAAATAATGAAGTGACCTTTGGAAGTTCTATAACAGTCTTTCTATAGGTATTTGTGATAATGTTTACTAAAGTATTGAAAGAAGTCAAGTGCACGAAGAAAGGGAAGCATCAGAAGATGATGGAATTACATAAGATGCTACAGAATAAACAGAAGGAATTTTGGCAAATATGTTTTAATAATAAACCTTAGGAATGTGCAGATAGTTGGAAAAATGTAGTGGTCATCCCACTATTCAAAAAGGAGAGAGATAAGATAATGGAAGTTATAGGTTAAACAGTCTTTTTTCATTGTTATTTAAATTATTTATGAAATTATTAATTATAGATTTGGATTCTGCTGAACCAGTACAGTAAATTTCAAATTGAATGACACTTGGTGTAATTAAGAGAAATCAGTTAGAGAACCAATGAATATAAAATGTCACACTATATTGGCTTATGCAGTTAACAAGTCTATCATTATAATTTCTTTAAAAAATCAAAGCAAGGACAGTAGAGCTCCTGAAAAACATTTCTATAAAGATACAGTGGGATACCATTCTCCTAAACTGCTTATGACAGTAATCAAGAGTACTCAGGAAAGTAGACTTAAAAAAAAAAAAAAAAAGTGCATTGAAATTAATGAGTATAAATTGTTGTTGTTAAAGATATGAAAATACTTGCCGCTAAAAGCTTAACCCTAAAGAGGCCCCATGTCGGACTGAATAAAAAAAAAACAGTGCTCATAGAAAGGATAGAAGGGATGTATAAGACATACTTATTGGATTATAAACAGAGGATGTGTACCTAATTATTTTGAAATACACTCAGTTGTATATCCTTCTTTCAATTTATCTCATCAACACGTTAAGACTGCAGAAAATATTTAATGGCGATTTAATCTTGCACTTCTAGTGTATTATGGTTAGAAATACCTTTCTCTTTTTTGGAAGTACACTTATTGATTATATTACAATTAAGATATTTTTTAGTAATTGAACAATTGAGGATTGTTTAAAGTATGAAAATGACATGAAATCTTTATAATGGATAAGTAACCAATTTCTATGGCATAAATGTACAACAGCACATTTAATACTAATTAATAAAGTAACTGGACTCAAAATCATGCAATTTGTTGACTACTTTTCAATTATTAATTTGTTTACCTATAAAAAATATAGTATAATGTAACTACTATTTTGTGGAAAAAAAAAATATTAAAATTTGAATAAAACAATTGTCCCTCATTTTGACCTTGAAAGAAATTGGACGTGTTGGAGTGAAGCAACAAAAAATAGTGGACCACAAAGGAATGAATTTAGATTAAAGATAAAATTAAATTTGAAAACAAAGATAAGCACAAATACAGAGAACTAGAGGATATCAGGAATGTTGCGAATAAGTTTAGCGTATGTAGATATAGTTAAGATATCAGGAGTTAAGGAATATCTTGGACAGCAAGTTATTATAGATGGAAAGCATTAGAATTAAATGTGCTTGAAATGTCCTTTGGCAGAAATACTACACTACTTGAAAGAGCTATGCTGCTGTACTTAGAAATAGAAGTACTTATTGAGCAGACACATGGACATTAAAGAAAGCAATTCCTAGATTACAGCCTATGAAAAGATGCACTCCTAGAATTACAAGATAAGAACACGAATGAAATGTTTGGATAAGAGAATAAACAGGAGTGGTTGACACTGTACACTGCCTGCTCAGTTGAAAGTGGGCACCTGTGGTATGAAACAGACTCTTTATTTATAGCGTGTCTAACAGTGCGTACTGTGGCCTTTTGCCCTAAGCACAGCATCCACACGCTGTGGCATGCTCTCCACCAGTCACTGATAGCAAGCAACCGATATTTTTTCCCACTCCTCCTTCAAAACCTGCACAAGTTGGATGCATGTAAGCGGTCACATTGGAAGCGCACGAATCCGGTGCTCCAATTCATCCACAGGTGTTCAATAGGGTTGAGGTCCAGACTCTGGGCGGGCCACTGAAATTCCTGTTTGTTTCTCCGGAAAACAGGTGCTGACAACACGAGCTTTACGGTTCGACACATTGTCGTGCTGGAACACAACTTAGGAAGCATGAAATTGTCTAGAATGTCCAGATACTGTATGGATGCCATGTTCCCTCGATCACAACCAACGGACCACGTCCAAACCAGAAGAAACATGACCACACTATCACACCACCACCGCTAAACTTCATTGTTGGGATGACACATTCAGGTAGCATCCGCTCCCCTGGCAAATGCCTCACCCAGATGCACTCATCCAATCCATAGAGTGTGAAGCATGATTCATCACATAATGCTCTTCCAGCGGTCCAAACACCAAGACCTCTTTACATCAGGCCACACGACGCTTGGCGTTCACAGGGGTGGTGTTAGGTTTGTGGGCAGCAGCCTGACCGTTGTACCATAAGGCATGGAGCTCCCGACGAATCATCGTGGTACTGACAGTTGTTCCCATTGCCTGATGGAAGTCCTGCCACCGTTGTCCGCTGGAACAGCCCTGTTCTGCCATACCAACCGCTTCAGGTCCCTCCAGTCTCTTATCGGTCAGCATGGGAGCTCGGCCACCTCCATAACATCATGTTTTCACTTCGTGATAATAGTACCCACAGTCAACTTTGGCAGGTTCAGTGTCGTTCCTATGGCTCTCACATACTGGCCACTAATGTGGCAGCCTACGACTACTCCACGTTGAAAATTGCTCAGCTGCTTTGATGGTGACATTTTACATGGTTAGACACCAAATGACTCCAATTCACATGATCAAGTTGTTTTATAACGAATATATTCAAATTATTGCTCGAATTTTCATGGGTTATTCCAATACGGGAGGTGTCCATTTTCAATTGAGCAGTCAGTATATTTACTATTAAGATCTGTGAATGGGATGGACAAAACAGCAACACAAAAGATCATAGGTGGACTAATTATACACTGAAGTTTCAGAAAAAGGAGAAAATCTGCAAGATAGATGATTCGATAAAATTAAGTTTTTTGAAAACTTTCTAGTAGTTGAGAACTTTTTTTTTTATCAACCCTCACATGTTTTGTGTATGGATGTGCCTAAAGCACTACATTTATAGATATGCTTATATTTTTCTCTTCTATTGCTGATATGTAAAGAAAATCAAAGGGAACATTTTCTAGTGATATGGAACAAGATTTATACGATCTCTTCTGTGCTACCAGTGTTGCACTTCACATCATTGGTGCCGCAGTTGACTGTAAAATAATGATAAGTTTTGGTATTTTAGTTGAAAATTTACTAGAATTTAATTATACTAGAAGGTATTTGGGAATCTTTTTTCCTAATGATTCAGATTAGCAGATTTTAAACTAAAATGCTTAAAAAATTATAAGTATTCCATAAATTAATAAAATATGTAAATTCTTAGTTGCTTATTATTACATTATTTCTATTTCCTTTTCCAGAAATATCCGCAAAGTGTCTGACTGTCTGTTTCATGCCCTTGAGAAATGCCCTAAACGAGGCCCTTCCCTAGTTTTGGAAGCGCTGATCAAAACTGTGATTAAAGCCACTCCATGTTATACATCAGCCAGCTCTCGTGTTGAAGTTACAATGGTCGAATCCATACTTCTTGCCCTCTTGGCTGTTCTATCATTATTATACGTGGAAAAAATTAGTGAATTATAATCACAATCATTAGAAACAATCATTCCATCACCTGTTCCATCCCAATTACCATCCAATTCCCAAAATATTTTATATGTGATAAAAATAAACCATAGTTATAAGGAGATTCAACATAAAAGATAGATTTTATATTTATTCTAAAACAGTTCTGAAAATTGGTTTTTTTTTTTTGTTTTGTTTTTTTTTTAATTGTAAAATTTGTTAAGTTAACAAGAATTTTGACATCTCTCCTTATATTAACTTTTTAGTAAAACTACACCTGAGATCAATTGAATCTGGAATATTTCCATTTAGTTGGTTAGGACTTTTGATCAGAAATAATTAAGTCCTGTAATCGGTTACTATATGAATCTGAATGCACCAAACTTTGGTCAAAATTAACAAAAGTATCATTACAATGGGGATAATTATTTCACAATTTAAGTGTGTAGTGGGAGGGGGGGGGGGCTAATATGTTGTATTCAGTGATAATGAATGTTGTTGCTTTCTTGGCAATTTTTTTGCACAATTTACAGACTAAAAAGATGGGAAAACTCAAAATGCAAGTTTTTTTTCAGGAACCAATGCCTGGTGTTTTTGCATTAAATGTTGTCTTTACAACCTTACAAAATGTTTGAACTGAATCTCAGTAATTATTTCAGATCATCAGATTTCTGGAATGTTAATATTACAAAAGAAACAAGGTTCTGTGATTTTTATATTTCAATAAGAATGATATAAAATTTTAAAGCTTTTAATGTTTGATGCCTCCTTGCCATTTTATTCCAGAAAGTTATTAATTATTTTTTTAATCTCATTTTTTAAGATTCTACTTAAATATTCATTAACTATTTCTTTCCGAAGATGCACAATTTCTAAAGATCTGACAGCGCAAAGTTTAATGTTACTAAATAGCCAACGATGAAATGTTCAGGGAAAGAATTCTTTTACAAAATGGAATAAAAATAATAAAATGAACGTTGTAATAATTACAAAAAGCTGGAAATGTAACAATGAACTTAAATGCTCAAATTCATATTTATGATTTTAGCATAATAAAATATTTTTGCTGCTAATGTATTTGTTGTATTTAATTTTTTTAACTTTGTTTTAAGAAAAATACTGTCCCTTTAAAAGCTACTAAACTCTTAATAAGGTGAGCATTTTTTTTTAGTTTCTTTTATAAACCTACAAAAAAAACAAATATGCATTCTATAAAAAAAATAAAAAAAAAAAATAAATAAATTGTAGTTGCTAAAGAACAGGGGTGAGTTTGGTTAACAGAGCACGCAGTTAGAAAGAGAGGACTATTATGCTCAGAATACAATCAGTGGCAGAACTTTCCTACGATTGTGCATATAGAAAAATCCAATCACTGTAATTTCAATATTTTTTTGTGGAACAATGTTTGTTAAATGCCGATTTAGACTATGAGTTCAAGGCTGGCTTAACAGATCTGTCTCTCTCTTTTCCTAATGATTCTTATAGCTTTTTATCTGTCTTTAAGAGGAGTAAAATTATTCCTCGGATCTACCCCAACCCCATTCTATTAATTCTTATTTAGATTATTTCTTTTGGTATATTGTTTCGTTTAGCATCATTATTTTATGAAACAAAATTCTAACATAAAATTAGAATTGTGATGCTACGTTATTATTATTTTTTTTTTTTCAAACCGTTAAATTTGTCAATTGTTACTTACCAGATTACATTATTCTGATAGTAAAGTTTTGAGATATGCATATTGAGTTTAAAACTACAGTTGTGGTCTATTTTGTACTGATTCAACAAAAATAATGTTCAACAGCACGGGACCAAACACGTAGCTGCACAGACATTCCTGGCCCAAACCAGATTAAAATTTAATTAGGAAATATTCAACAAAATAATATAAATACAATATGGATAATATTTTCTTTTAAAGCTTAAAATAAAAAAATGTATCATTTTACTTTGGTTTATGCATGTTCTTTAAGAAGGCAAGCAGCATTTTCCCTTCTTGATTGTTGTTGTGCTGAACTTTCATATATTCTTGAGGTTTGAATTAATGGCAGTTTTCTTCATTACTTTGCAAATTGAAAGTGAGCAGCAAGATTTAATTTAATACACAGAAGTTTGCTGACTTTCCTATCATAAGGTTTTGAAGCGATATTGGCTACTACACCAAGAAATCAAAATATTTTTAGAAATGAAAAACGAATCAACAGAACAATCTAATGATAACATCTGGTTTCAAGATTTGGCTTTTGTTTTTAAATATTATGAGATATTTAAAAGAATGGAACTTAAAACTTCAGGGTTGAGACCAGATTGGAAGGATTCATGATAAGTGATTTCGTTTTTCTTTTTTTTTAAAAAAAAAAATATTTAATTCTCCATTTTCTTTAGGTATTGAAAAGTAACATTCAAATGGAATTTGTTGAAATTCAGTGTAACACAGTATTAAAAGAGAAGTTGCTGTTCCTGATTTTTATTCTTTTTTGCCAAGACATTTTTGCTGCAACAATCTTAGATCTGTTTGCTACTAGATACCATTTGTGAGCAGTTTGTTTTTTTCATTTCTGAAGAGAAGTAAAACTTCACATAGGAGCACTTTTCAACCACAACTTGCATTATCACAAAAGCTTGTACCTAATATTGATAAAATAGTTTCTTGCAAAAGATATCAAGTTTCAAGCAAATAACATTAAATTAATTTTTAATCTTTGTTGTAATATTTTTTGTTGTGATTCATAATTAAAATAAAATTACATGACTATCTGATTTTTATGCATGTATGTATTAATAAATAAATATAAATATTGGAAACCAATGCCTTTTAAAGTCAAGTAAATATGCGACCTGCGCTTATCCTCAAACCATGGTTTAGTGGCCTCCATTCTATTTGAATTGACATCACAGAAATGTCTAAACTTAAGTCTTCTTTTCTATACTGTTCTATGTAAATGCATTTTATTTATACAAATACAAAATGTAAACAGCCAAGGCATCCAGTGGCCAACAAGAAAAAAGTATTTTAATATTTCAAAATGGCCTCTTCAAGAACATCCCCCAAAAAAAGCGCCGAAGATCATCGTAACATTATTCCTGAAAATTAAGGGAAATAAAAGAATAAAGAAAAACTGCCAAGAACTCATTAATTGGAGTGTGACGATAATTGTGGTCATTTTCATTCACCATCTTTATCGTTAAACTGACTTACAACCATCAAGAAATTATGCAAAGAACTCAAAAATACAAGTGCATGATAGATGTAACTGATCTCCAAGAACCTTTCAACTCCTTCAACTACCTCCCTCACATTTTTATCCTGCTTAATTTATTAAGTGTTCATCTTCAAGTTTCTAACAGTGTCCCATTAACATCTAGTTATAACAGCTACTAACTCAAGATCAGTCACATCAGCATAATCTTAGAGCCATTATAATGGTGTGAATGGTATATAACTTCTTACTATTACATTCAAACTGCATACATAAAAAAAAAAGCCAATTATTTAATGATCACATAGATGTATGTATGTACACTGATAAAATGTACATAGCTTGAATGGATGTACAGTGTAAGAAAAAGATAAAAAAAATTACACAATAAAAATTAATATTAAGTTTTCATAATTTTGATTAATAATTTCATCATTTAATTTTAATTCCCTTCTTTCCCTTTTCTAACTTATAAATAGTATTACTTTTATTGTGAATGATCTCCTAATAAACTGTAGTTAATATCATTTTTAAGCCAGATTTACTTCAAAACCAAATTCCAGCATAAAAACTTAAAATCGGATTCCAAATTTAACATTGACATTGATTTTATTTTTTTTTCCTTACAGAAACTGAATCAGTGCATATTATGTTTGATAAAATAGCAAAATTAAGAGAATGAAACTTCCTTAAAATATAATCTTTACTAAGAAATTAAATTAATGAGAAGGCTTAACATATGTTGGTAATTAAACAAATGAATAATGTTTAAAAGACACTCAGTAATAACAGCAGAAGCTGTGAAATAGAATACTCAACATAATACCTTACCTTAATAAAAAACAAACTCACTCAACCTAAACCCCCATCAAATACATATCTTTCCCTTCCTAACCACCCTTCAACAATTATTAGACAGCTCTGTAAATGTCAAAAGAACTCGATTTTATAGTAAACAATAAAAGAGACAACTTAAGATTCAATACACTATAAAAGATTTGTAGATAAAAAGATTTATGAAACTTGCTTTCGCCAAAAAACTACATTTAGTTGGGATCAGAGTTGCCAAGAGTAGGGCAAAAAAAAACTAGGTTGTCAAACTTTTTAACCTTTGATACAGAAGTTTGCCTGACCAAAATTTTTGGAAAAGATATTTTAAAATAGCTACAAAAATAATATTAATATCAAAGATAGCCACTGGGATCAGAAATTATTGTGTCTCTCTCTACAATGAACGTATGATGTAGAAATCAAGGTAAGGGAAAACGAATTTCTCTTATTTTCTGGTTTTGATTTAAAATTTTAACTCTGCAAAACTTGTTCCCAGAGCTACTACAAGATTTTGATTATCTTATAACTGTTTTCATTGTAAATATAATCCATTCTAGTTTCGTAAATTAGTAAATTAGCTTCATAAATAAGTAAGGCTTATTTATTTTTGTAAGCCTTACTGGTTTTCCAAATATATCTTACATAAATAACTGCTCAGGCTGAACTCTGTGCGTATCAGCTCCAGACTTTGTGATTTATTTATTAAAGAAAATCAGAATTCACATTTGACGCAGTCGACAATTTAGTATCAAAGCCATATTTTTGTGTAATTGTCAATGTAAGCCACATTTAGCACAGTTGATCAAACTTTATTAATGCTTGTTATTAGATTAGCATACTTTAAAAATATATAATACAGCTGCTTTGTTGCTTCAATATTTTGAAAGCAAATGGCAGCGGAACACCACATGTGGCATCAATAGCATTAATCCCAATTTTCAAAGACTCACCAAAATTTAGTGTTAAAAGAGTATGTTTCAATTTCTAAAGAATTAGGGCAATTAAATAAATGGAATTATCGATATTTGAAGATAATAGCAGAAATGAAGCTAGTGAATTTATAAAACAATCTATAGATTTAAAAGAAGCTAAAACATTTGATGATTTCTCTAAAATTTTAACTAACAAGTAGACTTCGCCAGTGGTTGCAAGATGAAATTTTTACCATTGGTTGCAGAAGGTACGAATAGGCTATAACAAGAATATGAGCTGCTAATGTCGATCCCCTGCATAGCAGTGTGGGGGGGGGGGGGAAGTCAGTGACAGTCTGAGTATTATGGCGCGGTTATACTACAAAAAAAATATTATCCTAGACACACAGGATGTTATGATATTCTACCCTGACATATTATTTAGTAAACTGTGCATGCATGATGTGGTAAGAGTTTACATAAGATAGAATTGAAAATGAGTATATGAAAGAGTTAAATGAACCGGGCAGACAATCATAAACAGACATTTGCTACTTCTGTGCATGAGTAATACCTAGTCCATTCTTTGTATCTGCAGGCTGACAAATTCCCAGAATGGCGTTAAATAAGGCGAACATTGCCAAGCATCATGCAAAAGATAAAGACAATAGTTTCTGTAAAAGGCCACAAACATCACAAACCAGGAGAAAAAGGTTGCAAACGACATACTTGGTAAGTATATAGAAGGGGTTGGGTGAGAACAGAATGAAACTTCTAATTTAGTAATTATTGAAATTAGTGTCTTCTTACTTACAGAGTTTCTAGCTGATGAAGAGTTGGAATACAATATAGAACATACTCGAGACGTCCTAGAAGAGGCTCATCATAAAATGACTACCGAAGGGGCGAGTGAGGAAACAGAATGCACAAATGTAAACAATACCAAGAAAGATGAAGCGACACTGACAACACAAGGGACAGTGTCAGATGCATCACTTCCATCGCCAATAAAACGAAAGAAAGGTAGATCGATTACACCAGAAAAGACGAAAAAAATTATTGACTACATAGTACAACACCCAAACCACGGCAAGAAGACAAAATCTGTACCCAATTTCGCATAAATGAGTGGGTACATGAACTTGTCATCAAGAAAAGGAATCATGGATATCACACAAAGACAAGATGCCCATTGCTGTTATGAAAAGTATTGTATAATAGATTTGCACATGTGCATGATATACTGTTGCAAACAATTTCTGACAGTGACCTGCAACGAATGGCAATCCAAGTTGCTAATGATACTGGGTATGACAATTTTAGGTGCTTCAATACTCCTAAATACAACCTTCAATACAAAGTTTTGTTCTATTCCAAGAATCCTGAAGATTTACAGGAGACAATAACAGTAGTTCAACCAGAGGAATTTGCAGAGAAACTCCTGGTTTCACCAAAAGGTGTGAATTCCATTGATACTGAAATCTTACAGCCATCAACATCCGAACAAATGCAGCAGCCTTCATCACTAGCCCGATAGTGAAAATCACAATGCCAGAAGCAAATAACTGATCTTTCAAATCAGTTAAAAATCAACAAATCAATCAGATAATAAGGACTAATAATAGTGTTAGTGATCAGGTTTACCTGTTGAGATATTCATCAGGACTATTTTTTAGATTATGATAAAATCCTTTGTAAAATTATAAAAATGTCATTGTGATGAATCTGCTCAATTGAGGCAATTATACCAAAGACAAAAATACCCTCAGTATCATATTTAAATCATAATTTGTCATTTTCAGGACATTTAGGGTTTGAAAGAACAGCAGTTTTATTGGGAGACATTGAAAAGTGATGTCTCATGTAAAATCATGTCAAACAAGTCAGAAATGCTATATGCCAAGAGGAGTCACTTCATGCCAATTCCACAATATCCAATTCAAGTAATATCCTGTAACATTTTAGGACCTTTGCCAATTTCAAATAATGGAAATGCATTGTAATTTTCAATGATCATTTGACACATTACCCAGAGGCTTTTGCAATTCATGATGAGAAAACTGGAACAATTGCAGACATTTATGTGACTCAAATGGTGTCCCATTTTGGAATTAGTGAAATCTTTCTAACCGATAGAGGATCTAATTTTACATCTAAATTATCTCAAGATATTTGTAAACTATTAGAAATTAAAAAAATCTACTGATGCTGGCCATCTGCAGGTAGACAGGCAGACTGACAAAACGTCGTAATTCAGTACTTTTAAGGATGCTTTCTAATTTTGTAGATACAAATCAAAAAGATTGGGACAAATACTTACCATATTTATAATTCAGTTACTACTATTCATGCTTCAACATTAGAAACACCTTTTTATTTATTATTTGGTAGAGACATGTTACTACCTTACAGTGTTATTTCTCAACCAATTATCCAATCTTATACCACAGATGATTATAAATCACAATTACTTTCTAGATTATAGAAAGCACACCAAATAGCTACATTAAATCCTGAGAAAGCAGCAGAAAAAAAAAGAGAAGCTCATAAGGATACATCAATAAGATATGTAGATAAATCAATAAAAGTTGGTGACTTTTTTTTTTTGCACTCAAGTGAAGCCAGAAAACAACAAAATCAGCTCATTTATGTAATGATCCCTATTGTGTTGCTGAACAAACAACACCACTAAATTACAAAACTGTCATGAAGCCTAGGGATATTCAATCTGTTCATGTAGATAGATTGAAACAATGTATTTCAAGAGAAAATTGGCCAGGTCTATTACCGGCAGAATTATTTATTGAAGGTCGAAATATTGACAATCCTTTGCTACAGAACGAACAAGAAGACATTCAGGATATAGATGAAGATCAGAAATTTTCTGATAAATCGGAGACTGATGAAAACACTTTAATACCATGTATAATGGATGACAATTCTAGATGAAATTCGAGTGGGAGTGTCAATTCCATATGCTCTCCATACCAAGGGACCAGTGGCAACAGTTCAACAGAACCAACCTTCCATTGTGGTAAAGTGTTGATTTACAGAAAACCCAGTTGAACTCACTGGGAAATAATACAAATTAAGGGACTGATCTACCCACAGATAATTGTGAAAATATCTCTCAACTTGATTTTCCCACAGAACTACCTCAAAAAATAGATATACCAATACAAATTCTACAAACAATGAATAAATGATTATGTATAGTTGAGGCTTTGAGAAATCATGATAAATAAGAAGTTCCTAGTGTCTAAAAAATATTCATAAAAAATAAAAAAACAATAAAGAATAGTAACTTCAAACTTAGGATGAAATGCCAAATACAGATTTCATCCACATAAGTGTTGACAGTATTTCTAATTTTCTTTTTAGTTTAATTACATCCCTATGGATGATTATCATCCTTGGAATGGTAGCGTAGGATATAAATGAAACAGAACTATGTAGTTGGCAATCAAAAAGTATTTATTGTAAAATCACAGATACAACTTTTCAATTGTCAGATAAAGCTTGTATAAATACAGATTGTACAAACTGTTTACAGCATTGAAAACTGTTCTAACTTTGGAAAATAGTCAGTCGATAAAACCATCAATTTTCTATATAAGACAAAATGTAAGTGATAATGGTGATGATCATACATTTGATTATATACGAAATAAATTACCTTGTACTTGTTCTGAAGAAATTGTGCAGGAATATTACAATATTGTTACTATGCTACTTGTAATTCATCATCAAAATGTTAATGTAAATTAAAACATACACAATCATATTTGGTACATAAAATAAATAATGATGATTGGCACACTTTTAAGATTGTAAATTATTGTGATTGTATATTCAGATCTCCCAATTTAAAATTAACTTTGAAACCAGTTCGTAAAATTTAAACTTTATTAAATGTAGATGAGGTAGAGGTTCAATTTGATTATTTTATAAAATATACTCATCCTAAATATTACAGTATCTCAATTTGATACAGAAACATTGCAGAAATTAGGAGTAGGACATATGCAAACATTAACGAACTCCGTACAAATGATAGTTCCTGAAGAATTATTATTAGATATTGGAGATCGCAAAGTTATATTTGTAACAAAAT
>JAFIDM010004315.1:40054447-40149845 GCA_023159025.1 Thereuonema tuberculata | reverse complement strand
TGTTTATTCATGTGCAGCCTTGGTTTTTATCTTCATTAATTTTCTGCACGTTAAGTTTCTTTAATCATATTTTTAAGTTGTTAAATTTTAATAAAATGATTTTTTTCAAACATAAACATTAGCTACCTGTGACATATCCGACACAGCATATTGGCACAGTTGGCTAAAATGAAACCCACAGCACTAAAAATCCTTGTAAGATACCAGGCTAATGATAAAAACACCACAGATATTAAAATCATAATAAAGTTGAACCTAAAAAATAAATAAAAAGAATTAACCACATAAATTACAACTTTTAAAAAGAGACAATGTTATTAACCATTAAGTATGTATCTTCCTGCCAGTTTCCGTTAACAACAAAGTAAACATGATTTCATACAATTCTTGTTCAACCATTTCTAATAATTATCTATACAAAATTACCACATATTTTACTCAAGATAAAAAATATCTAAAGATAAAGAATATTATGTGGCTTTCTTGTTTGTTTGTTTGTTTTTTTTTTTGGGGGGGGGGGTCACTGTCAGATGTGACAATGACCTTCACTTATGATCTTGCGTTTCTGGTTCTTTTATCGGGGAAGGCAGGATTGGGCTGATGAGTTCGTTGAAGGAGGAAACGGCCATTCCCAATTCCTTCCCATAATTGAACCAAAAAGCAATTTCATTCAAGTGCTGAATTTGTTGTTATTTTGGTTTCATAAAGAATATCCATCATGTAAATTATCACTAACTCCCCTCCTCCAATAAAACATTAAATGTCAGAAAGGTGTAAAGCATCACTAATTCAAGTTTTCTTCTTGAATTAAATTAAGGTTGATAAATTGCATATAGTAGAGTAGAAGTAACAGCTTAGTTTCTTAAAAATGCTTCTATGAAAAAAGTTGATATTCTAGCAAATTTTATATTATTTAATTATGTATTGAGGCATTTTCTGTATAGGTTATAAATCACTAATTTAGCAGGAAAGCATCCAAACTTAGACGCCCTTTTCAAAGATGGCAAAAATCACAGTAATTTCCAGAAGTAATTTTACTTTACATGGTGAAAACTATCTCCATACCCAATTTCATATTTGGTTCACAATATGCATGATTTTATTGCTAAATCACTTTACTACTTGATAAATTTTGAATCAATGTCAAACCAGTCCAAGTTAAATCTACACTCTGCTGATTCTGTTATTAAGATGCAAAAGATTACAGTACTAAATTCTGTGAAATTTTATTTTTAACAGTATTGTCAAAATGAAATGATTCCAATGATATTTTATTATTTCATTTTATTGTTTTGGCCTCTAAATTGCAAGACACAAAAAACAACAACAATATTTACATACAAAATAAGAAAGAAACAAACTCTTCTTCACTTCTTCAAAATCTATATTTCTTCCTAACTAAAGGATTTCATCAGGATAAAATAAAATAAATACAAAATGAAGAAAGGAAGAGAAAAACTTTCTCTTTTCCTTTTAAACACAATCGAAAATGTAACAAAATAATTTCAATAAACATAACTTATTGCATCAAATAATTAACATAACATATTACATCCAATAACCAATAACAAAGAACATACCTTGTACATCAAATAATTAATAACAAATTTACATTAAATAAGTGAAAATGAAAAATATCAATAATAAAAATAATCAACAATAAAATAATTGTGATGATCTGACATAGGATTATTTCAAAATTAAAAAATCTTTAATTCTCTTATTCTTTATTAAAGATTTCTTGAAAATGCTTAGTGATACATCATTTACTTTAAGGGATTTATCCCTATCAAAGCATACACAGCTGTTAATAAAAACAACAATAATTTCCTCTATTTAATACACTATATTTTAAATTTATTACTTGCCTAATAAATTTACAACAAATAATAAAATGCTGCTTCTTACCTATCTATGTCTTTTTTACCCATTGTGGCAAATGCAAAGCATTCCGTTATGCCATTCACAGCAATCATAAGAACATAAACACACTGCCATCTCATCAACAAAGGTCCTACAAGATAACAATCACAAACATTATTATTATTATTCTGCTTATTTATGATAAAAAAATTAGTGCAAGTCAAATACAGTCATTTCATATACAGTTGTGTGTATAATTAAAAAAGACAATTTTAGAATTTTAATAATAAATTTATGATGAAAAGTTCCTAAAGCACAGACTGAAAATAATGAAAATTCCGTTAATGAGAACTGCGTACATCTATAGAGTTAACTACGTACAAAGCTAATGGATGAGTTTTGTTATTTAAACATAATGAGCTACGGCTATCAATGAATAACAAAATCAATGGCTGATAAATTCTAACTGAAGAAGATGAGATAATTTTCTTTCAAGGTATATCAATGAAATCCAACTCTGAAATTATTTTTCTAACAAAATACTTGTAAATTATTTTAACCAATGTAGGCTGCATGTAGAATCTTTCAGGTTGAAGATTGTTTTATTTATTTATTTACTTTTAAATAATCAGGCAGTTATAATCAATGCTTAAATCTTATTATAATGTATCTTCAAATCAAATCATAAAAATTGCAGTTTTGGCAATTAAATCATTGCCAAAACTGTGATTATACTGACAGATCAAAATCAAATGAAGAAAATATAAAAAGTGAAGTAGCTAATATACTTTTTATAAAGCAAGCAAATAGAATCTCAACAAATTCCCACTAAGTTATATGTCTTCAAGTTGTCATTACAAATGCCTGCGACAACAGCTGTAATTGAGAAGCAATGAAAGGGGAAAGGACCAGGCCCATAGCCAGGGGGGGGGGGGGGGGAACGAGGAATAATTTTTGCTCATCTCCTTGCATGATTTTAGAAAATAACAAGAAGGAGACATAAATAATGAAGTATAAAATGTTTGTCATCAAGTGTGGATTCACCATCTGAATTATTAATAACCCCGGGAATTACTAGGGAAATAAAAGAAAGCTAGTGCGTTGCTTTGATTTATCGGCTGTCTAGAGGCACATTTTGGAAATACTAGCTTGGTATATTACTCCATGGTATTAGTCCACTGAACAGTGCTGCAACACTGTCACCTGTGAGTCAACAGCCATTAATCGGCCTCAAAGGCTTTGACCCATCAAAGAATGGCACATCCAGTTTTCTTGTTGTTTGTGGGGAAACACACAGAAAGCATCAACAGTGAAACAGAACTAAAAGGTTACAACTGTTTTAAGGGAACCTTGTAGTCCCTATTCCATCCAAATTCAAATTACTATTTTTACTTACTGATGTCATAAAAATATTTTAAATTTCACAAATGTACTTAAAATTCATATGTATTTTTAATCTTGACTTTCTATAGTATTACCCTTTAAATTCATTTTTTCTAAAAGAAAAGAAAAACTTTTTTAAATCATGTTTTTTATTCTTAACAATTTAGTTTTTACTCTACTTTTTTCTTATCTTTGTAGTTAACACATCCATTATGCATGTACGGATTTAAGGGGAAACCTCCTCCTTCCCTTCACTTGGACAATTTGTAAAAATAATACTGTAATTATAAACTGTCGCCCTATTTTTATTCATGAAAACACGATCAATCTTTTAGAACAGGTATCAGAGATATAATTACAAAATAATTAAGTTTATCTGAATAATATTTAACCTTCTCCGCCCAAAACACGAACACTATGCTGAACAAGACTTCCCCTCGTAATTTACGTAAACTATATTGTGGTGCACATAAAACTGGCCCCAACAGGTTTCAAGGTATATGTTGTATGTTCACTATTGACTGTATTCAACGCTAATTATCATGCGCATGTGATGATATCTGCTCCGGATATTGTTCGCCACAGTCGTACATGAGCTGATGAGTGTTGTTTAGTGTTCGCCAGCCTGCATGTGAGTAATTGCGTATTCAATTCCACAACTTGTATTTATTGTGGAGGAGTATGATCGCACAAATTCATTCATGTTGGTTTGTGAACGTTATCACTTCACTGCAAGGACAATAAGTAAAACACTCTGGCCATCCTGTTCTCCTGACTTATCACCGTGTGACTATCTTTGGGGATTGCTGAAATGGAAAGTACACCACAACAACCCTTGCACCTTGAAAACAAACATTCGGCAAGAGATCGCCTGCATTACAGTCACAGAATTGAGGAGTGTATTTCTGACAATACTGTGGAAGGTGGAGAAATGCATCGAAGTTGATGGAGGCATCTTCCAACTTTTACTCTGAACATGACAATAAAAATAAACCAGCAATAATGTACAGATAACATGAACAGAAGCAATAGCGTTAAATAGTGTCCATTTTTAGAACCAAAATATATCTTGAAACCTTTTGGAGCAGGTTTTATGTGCACCACCCTGTAGTATACACACAGTACATTGTCAATTCTAATATTTGTTTTTTCCCATACCGATTGGAGCTTTGTAATAATACTAGTATTGTTATGTAAAGTACAAGTATAAATGTGTTCCATGTTATTTCTGTTTTGTTTTTTTTATTTCTGCAATCCTAAAAAGAATTGTATGTCAATTATTATTATTTGCGAAAAAATTCCAATAGGCCTATCTATCAGTCTATCACAATATGCTGTTGTTTAATATTGGGTTTTCAGTTAAAAAAGATTATTTTTACATCAAAATTAGCCTAAAAATATGTCTTTTATGGTTCAAATTTTCATACCCAGCAAACCCCTGGAATGGTGACCATTTTCTTTTGGTTTTTTTAATTTTGTCCTTCAGTAAATAGAACTCAATTTTGAAGCAAAATATCTCCTTTAATTGGTTGTTTGGTTCTTCTGTTATGAATAGAATAAATAAAGCTGGACTTACCTGAACCAGAACTTAGTAGATTTCCTCCATATAAATAAAGTAAAAGATAGGAATAGGAATAACCAAAACAAACAATAACAAGACCCAGTAACACCATTACTTTTAATAAATGCTGTAGTACAGTAGCTCCCATTCCAATGGATTCCTACAATAATAAAAAAAATAAAAGAATGTTAAATAAGTGGTTTTACATCAAAGGGAAGGAAAAAAACATACATTTTAATACTGAAGCAAGTTTTTAATTACTAAGTTGATATGTCTTTTTAAGCCTCATTAGCTACATTCTTATACAGTCATTCCCCGAATTACATCACTTTTATTTATGTCCCTTTCAATTGACACCATGCCCTGGGCTTACCTCCATTTACTAAGGACTTTAAGTCTGATAAACGTCCACCTGCACTGCTATTTTCTTTTTGCCAACCACATCTGTCAGCCCAAGTAAGAAAAAGAAGGTTAAGGTCAGTACAGGTTTTTCTATTCTTTTCTTTACATCTCTATAGGTCCGCTCTTTAAACAGAAAAACTGCGAAGCACTATGTTAACAAGTCTCAAAAGCTACATGCTGGTGGGACATGGAAATGCTTTACTGTAGTTCCTTTAGTAAAATTATTTATTCACATATGCATTATTTGTATTTGTTTTTCTTGTTACTGTACAGTGTTGATTCACTCAAGAGGTCATGAAACCTATAAAAAGGATAATGTATTTTACATAAAATTTATGTTTCACAGTAAGAAATTTTTACTTCAGTTTTGCACATATATGATGACTGCAGTGCATTTTTTTAAAAAAACATTTTTGTCCACACTCACAAAGTTCTTTCCCGTCCCTTAACAACATTGATTTTACTTGTCTTCCTAACATTATATCAATGTGCTTTGTTACAGAGAGTAAGTTCAGAAACTTTCTTGATGTACCTACCTTGCTTTTACATTTCATTTGCCATAATTCTCTAATCTTTTCTATGAAAGGAACTACTAAAATCATCTAAGGCATGGGTGTCCAACCTTTTATATTCCATGTGCTGATTTTTTCATGCGTAAGTTCAGATACACCATACAACTCTTGTACAATTATTACAAAATGTGTTAATATAGAAATATTTAGCAGTTTACAGTTGGGACCTAACACACTTAAAAAACATGTATTTAAAAAAAAATCTTCATTACATGTTGCGGGGGTCCAGGTTCGGACCCCTTCGTCAGATGACACATGGAGCAAACTGGATATTTAGCAGTTTTTCATGAAAAAATAGATTTTTATAGATTTATATTTTTTTTTTCGGAGAACATATATAAATTGGTATTTGGTTATTACTTTTTGTATCAGTACGTTTACTCCATTGTATTATTATCAACAGAGCTGCAATGTATCACTTTTAAGTGCCATAGATTGGTCATCCTGATCTAAGGTAAGTGGATATGGTGGATTTTTTTTCCTTCCATCACATCTTAGACAACCCCATGTAATGGCCAATCTTATATTATCTACAATTTGATTCACATGTGCCTTTTATGCAGAAAGGAATTAGTCCTCAAGCAATAAAACAATGCTTTTCTTAAGAGAACTACCACACCTGAAAAGAAAGGCAAAAGTATGGTTGATTAAATATTGTCACTGAGAGAAACGGACAATATCTCTTAACAAAACACAAGCAAAAATATACAAAAGATATCTAAAAATACAGATTTTTGTCAGCAGAATTCATGTTACTTTTAAAGACTATGATGAAGAAAGCACAGGAAATATAACAAATATCTCAGGAAACATGCAACCTCATAATTGTTATATTCATCATAAAAATGAATAAACTTCCCAAGAATAATAAGAATTTTTTTGCTTTAATTATAATTAAATTTTTCTCGTTAAGGATTGCGACTCTTACTGTATAAAATCCAAAATGAGCTTTAAGGATTGCACAGAAATCATTTATGTATGGGGATCACTGTAAATTTCATGTGATCATTGGTATGGTAGACAAAACTGTCTTCGATATTTCAAGCTATTTTTTCTTTAATAAAAAAAGAAAAAAACAAACACCTATACACTCAGTGTAATTATTTGGTATGGTAGACAAACTGTCTATCGTAATTCATGTTATTTTTTTTTTTTATAAAGTGAATAAATGTTTGTCTAGAATAAAGAAACTGGGTTCAGTATCCAGCGGATATTAGGAATCTTTCCCTCATTTCTACTATTCAGATATGTCTGAGGGTTCAACCATTTCTTTATAAAATGGGACAGAATTCTTTATAGGAGCAAGATGCTTTATAGGCAACCATCTAATTCCAACTTGGTTCCTTGGTCTGTTACATTTGGAGCCCATACCTCTGTTTATTCAAGAGATCATGAAACCTATAAAAAGGATAATGTATTTCACATAAAATTTATGATTAACAGTAAGAAAGCAGCACTTATTTGTAAAAGGTGGCCATTATTAAAGAGGGAGGGTGTTCAGAGCTCCGAAGTGAAAAATGTACAGAACAAAATTCAATCAAACGTGGTGTGAGAACTTGCTGTAAGTACCCTTAGGAACATAGGGTTTCAACTTATTAAAATAAAAAAATAAAAAAAATTACCACCCAGGAAAATTTGATACCAGAAGTGCTTGATTTGGGATTATTGAAAGAATAATGACTAGAAGAGAGACTACAAATCAATTTTTGTGCTCATAAAAGTTACAGATGTGATTCAATATGTCCTCCGTTCAGATATTCTAAGAACTGCTTTCTGCAAATGACGTTTTCTATGGTGAATGTAACAGATCTTCATTGATTTGCCCCACATGCTACGTTATGCTGTCCTTCAAGGTTGCTAAATTAGGAAGATGTTATTTTAATATAGTTTTTTGAGATGGTCCCACACAATTAAAAGTCAAAGGGGTTGAGATCTATCAAACTATGACTAATGTTGTGGGAAATGAATGACTAATCACTGTTTTCTTTTCATTCTTGTCATAACACTCACCTTACATTGTCAAGACATCGTTACTGCTTCAGTTGTGATGCTCGACAACAAAGTTGAGCAGCCTCAATACTTCCCAAAGACAGTACCAAGTCACTGGTCTGTTGGCAAATTTTTTCAAAAAAATTCAATCTGATGATAAACAATGCAGTGAAACCACACCACACTGACTTTCAGAGAGTGTAAAGGAGTCATGGAATACATGAGGCTTATTCACAGGGCAACTGTATGGTAATATTGCTGTTCAGATAAAAATTTATCTCTTCACTCCACACGATCTTCCAAGGCCACACATCATCCACTTCCATTTGAATTTTGAAGCAAAGCTTGAGTGTGGGAGAAAAACTTCAGCATTTGAGGCAGGCTTTTCCACACAGTTGAGTATGGCGTAACCCTTGAGCATTATTCATTCCGTGTTCCACAAAGGCAGTTTCAACTTCAATTTTTGAGGAATAATTACCTTGCATTGTCGCCTTGGCCTCACTGCTAAAGATATTCTATTTTCAAATCGTAAAATCATTTTTCTATTATTATTGTCACTAGATCTTTTTTCAAATGTCTGAACTGCTGGAATTCTCAAAGAGTGGCATTGTATTACCACTATTTAGCATTACCAATATTTGTATTGACGATAGTAAATCTTGGCTACCAATGACATTCAGGTATCTGAAAGTCATAGCACTGAAGTGTTATCAGAATGACACAAATCAGTTTCTGTTGTCCTTATAAACACCAACACTTCAGTAGCATCATGTACTTCTAGTGCCAACTGTACCCTAATGGTAAAACTTTTGTTTTTTTTTTTGTTTGTTTATAAACCAAAACTCCATGTTCCATATACTTACTATAGCTTGGTTGAATTTCATCCTACATTTTTCGCTATAGGGCTTTGAACACCACCTCTTTAATTATGGCCACCTGTATATGTATGTTATTTATTATAAGTAATTTTAGATATTTAGATTATTTAATGATTATTATTAGATATTTAGGGATTCTACAAACTGGCAAATTTAATTATTAATTTCAAACATTGATTTTCTTTTTTTTTATTTTTGGTGGGGAGGGGCCACATTATTTACCTTGAATCCTATATGCAAGGAGGAGGATGACAAAATATTCACATCTTCCATAGAATCCAAGTGCGAGCTTTTTCTTTATATACAGATAATAAAAATATTATACACAGATAGATTTTCTTTTTAAACAGATAGTATATCTTACAATAAAAATTTAACGTGCCTGTTATAAAATAAGCAATAAACCAAGAGGCACCAAAGGTAAACAAAAGATTTCGCCTCTGGTTGTCTCACTCCCACTGTTGATAGCTCAGAGGCATAATCTTTTATTTACCTTCGGTGCCTTCTTGGTTTATTGCTTAGATAGTATATCTGTTTAGATCTGTTAAGGAAAAATGTGCTTTTTTTAAAATCCATTCTATTGTAAGTAAAATAAAGCTCACATTACTCTGATTTTCTTTCACATTTTCTCTTGAAAGCGACTGGGCAAAGTAATGATAGCTGCTTTCTTCAATTGGTCGGAAAATAAATCTTGCAGCCAATGATCCCAGATTACTGACTACATCATAAACACCTAGGAGAGAAAAAAATGACCGTAAGAGTACTTAAAATGTAACTGAAATAAATATACATATAAATAAAAGCTGAAATTGAAATACATAATAAAAAAATCCAGTTTTATACCTTTGTAATAGAAGTTGTTCATCTCTCATTAATTTAAATCATTACTCTTTAATGTATATACTGAGCTAATGTTATATTCAAAGCATCAGCTCAAACAATTTTGCTGGATCATTTGAAGTAATTATTAATATTAATCATTAATGCATACACATGTACAGTATATATTATAAAACTCATTATTATGTTGAGGCGCCCATCATATACTGTATTGTTAAAGTTTGTTATTCTGATGTTACTGACTATGCTTTAAACACAATTTTACAAATCGTTAAGATGAATTCAAATCATTAAGGTTGAAATTCAGATAAATTGTTAACAACTGAAACAATATTAAGTTGAAAAACACTGTAAATTTATTAAGAACTCATTATTATTAAGAGTGGCTCCAAAAGTAGGAACAGGTTTAATAATGGTAAACAAGAATATGGCACCTCCAAAAATTAAAATAAAACAAAAAAAAATCATGTGCTGGCCTCCATCAGCCTCAAATGAATTTCCTTAGGCATTAAAAAACGTAAGAAGCCTAAAATCGTATCTCAAGTGTGGTTGAGACAAAGTTATTTACAAGATGACATCTCAGAATGGCCGTTTCATGCTTTATTGGCGATCATCAGATGAGAGTAGTCATCTGAAAATAAGGAGGACTCAATACAGAGGTCATTAGAATTAATCATAAACAAGAATATGGCACCTCCAAAACTTAAAATAAAGCAATAAATACACATTAAAAATAAAACATGAAAAATTCATGTGCCGGTCTTCACCAGCCTCAGATGAATTTTTTTTAGGCATTAAAAAACATAAGAAGCCTAAAATTGTATAATCAACAGTGGCTGAGATCAAGTTATTTACAAGACGACATCTCAAAACAACTGCTTCACGTTCTATTTATTTTTAATAGACTACTCTCAGATGATGATCGCCAATAAAGAGTGAAACGGACGTTCTGAAATATCATCTTGTAAATAACTTGGTCGCAACCACTGTTGAGGTTTAATAACGTGTCATGATATTTTTCAACCATTACATATTTTAAAGTATTTTGAACTAGATGATGTAAAATTAAAAGAACTGATTTATTTGTTATTAAATAATTGTAATCAATTATTCCAACAATACTGCCTTTCATTACAGGTCAAGAAGATAATTAAACATTTCAATAAGTTACTGTATAAAATGTTTGAAAAAAAGAAAAAAGTCACTGGATTGATTAGAAATGAAGCAGAATTCAGTTAATCAAATGAACTAAATGGATGATATGGTAGTACTGGAGCTATTTTTGTAACTGCATTATAAATCATGCATCTCAAATAGGCATTGACAAATTAGGAAATTTAATCTTCTGGCATGAAATTCACTGCTACCTTTGTGATAATATTTCAGCTATTGTGAAGTATAATATGATGGGTTATCTATTAGACCATACAATTTTCCATTCTAAATTACTACACTCAGCAAATACAAATACTAAAAAGATGAATGAATTGTTGCAAGGCCAGGCCTTGAATTGTTGTCAGTCATAGTTACCATTCTAATATTTCATCATATCAAGACAGGAATCAACCCTTTAATATATCAAAGTCATCAGATTTAAATAAATGTAATCATCTATTTACTAATTTTGCAATATTTTAATATTTATTGAAAAAGGATATAATATGGCGCTTTTTTTTTTTTTTTGTAAAAGAAAAAAATTGTAATTATTGTGCAACTCTTAAATACTTTCTTGCAAGTCATTCATGTCAAATTACTCCTGATTTTCCATCCACTGCCTCATTATCCTTCACAAGTTAAATTTGCAAACAAGTGTTTTAGGAGTTGTCCATTAAACAGACTATTTCTATAACATTACAAATAAATAGCTGCAAAAACTTTAATGTTTGAGTTTATGAAAAAAAAGGTAGTTTCCAAAGCAAAATTATTAAAATTATATTCTAAAGCTTTTTTTTTTTTTTTAACTCCAAAATATAGTTAGAAGTGTTACAAACAATCCACTAAATCTCTAATGTCCTTTGAAGAGATTGGTTTCTGATGTAGAAGAAAGGAGTCATAAATAAAAGTTGAACTTTAGATTGTAACTCACCTTGTTCTGCAAAATTCAAAATATTAAATGCTGTCATCATGTATCTTTCTCCTAAAATTTAAAAATATTTCAGTTATAAATGATGAACTTGGAAATATATAGAGATCATATGTTTAATAAATGTTTTAACTAATTAGAAATGAAATAAAAATTGAAAACACTTACACTTGAAAACTCTTTCATTAGAGATATTAGTGATAGAAGTTATCTTTTTCTGATTAATATAAAGAGAAAAAAAGCTGAATGCCCCTTAGCTTTAAAGATCAGTCTTGATAAAAAACAAGGAATGGGCAACAATTACATGAAATTACACAACTTATCAATATAGCAGTTGGACCAGGTAAGAATAATCTGTGAACGATATACACTTGGTGACAAAAAAATTAAAGCACATGAAGGAAGAGTCAAATTTGAATGAAACTTTGGAAAAATTTGAATGAAGAAAGCTAGAATTGATTCAGATTTCACAGTGAAAAAACAAATTTTTATTGAACAATGGCAGCATCCTTGTACATTATTGGTACTGTGTTGAGCAGCCTCTGGCTGCTATGAATGCTAATATATAGCATGGCATGATAACAAAATCCTGATGTTGTCTTGTGGCAGATCTTGCCAAGCTTGCTACGACTGCTGCTCCAAATGCCAGATATTCAATGATGAATGCAGTTCATGTCTTATCATGTCTGAGACATGCTTCACAGGAGACAAGTCTAGGACCTGGCTGTCGAGAAACGGTCTGAATTGCTTGGAGGACTGCTGGAAACATGTACATTGTGTGGACATGCATTATCCTGTTAGAAAATTACTCCTGGAAAGAGTGATAAAAAGAGCAAAACAACAAGTTACAGGATTTCCTACATTGTATCACTGTGCATTTAAAATTCCTTGAATCACTATGAGAAGACATCATTACAGCAACTAAAATGGCTGTAATCTTGCCAGGATTTGAGCATTGTCCAGTTCTCCTTCATATGCAGATGTAAAGATCATCTGCTGCCAGGCAGAAGCGAGAGTCATAACTAAACATAATCCAAGACCATTTGAAAGAGGACCATGTCTCTCAGACAAGGCATCACTCTAGAGCAGCGGTCGGCAACCCGCGGCCCATGAAGCGTTTTGGTGCGGCCCGCGGGGCGTGTTCGAATTTTTTTTTTTTTTTTTTTTTGTTAGTAAAAGTAAGATTTTCCTTTTTTTTTTTTGGTTGTTAAAATTTTTGGCCCAAGTGCGGCCCGCAGTAATCCCCACATAACATATTTGGCCCTTTTACAACAAAAGGTTGCCGACCACTGCTCTAGAGCAAGCTTTCAATACCTCTCGTAAGGGCCAAAGGGAATGAAGCACAGCATCTCCAGTTTGTCTTACAATGGTGCGGGTAGATACCAGTTGCTGTATACAAAATGCCACATCCTCTACACCATCTTTGGATGGTAGAGAGTGAAGCTGTCAGAGCAAGTAGGGCTTACCTCACAAGTAACAGATTGTCTCTAGAAGTGATACAGTTGGACTAATCAGAGCATCAGCAACATGAATGAATGCCCTCAAGAAATAATTGATTCCAGCACCTTCATATAGAAGCATCACTACAACCCAGATGACAAAATTTATTTGTCTGAAGTCTTGCAGTCTCACAAAACGACCTCTCCTGAAGTCCTGCAATTGCTCATGAAGTCTTCAAGGGCATCATCGAGGCAATGCTGATGGCAACTGATATGAATGCAACAGTTCAACAAAGCAAATTAAAGACTTAAGTTTCATTATTATATCTGGCCCTGCTAGTTATATTGCCTATTTTTCAAGAAAACAAAACAAAAAACAATGGTTTCCATTAATTAAGGAAAAAATAGAAAAAAATTCTCTTATTTGATAAAATTGAGTTGGAAATGCATGAAACTTCAATATGATATTTGAAAATAATGTGGAGTTAGCATGTAGAATGCAAATGAGTCACAGAATAAAAGGGGCTGTTTGAAAGGTACTGGTCAATACGTGTCCCAATTGTGAAGAAAAGAGTTTGAGTTGGTTTAAGGTAGATGTGTTGTCATGGTATTAAGACATTCAACAGATGAAATTAGGTGGAGAGCTGTCGGAAGATTAGAAAAAGGCCCAAATCAGGTGAAAGTAACAAGATGGCTGTGAGATTTTCTATGGTTCACAGATTAATACAATTTCAACATATGAAATCAGCTTCCTGAAGGTATAGTGAAGGAATGCCTAGGGCTATAACTTCTGTAGAAGAGCACTATTTTTATGTGTCCAAAGGAACAGCATTGCTACCTCATCATAGCTACGACCTGCCCTTGTTGCAGCTACAAGAATACTAGTATCTGCTTCCAATTCGCAAAAAAGGGGTCTTTATAGTAGGCAACTAGAAGTCTTACCTCCATATCAGAGGAAGGAACATTGACATAGGCAAGACTTTATATAATTTTGACAGAAAACTAATTAATGTATATTCACAATCAATGTATTTGCTTTGCACGCTTTGGTCTGGAGAGAATGGGAGACATGCTATTATTCCCTAACATTTGTGAACAGGACTCATGTTCTGGAGGTAGCATGAAGTTTGAGATGACATCTAGTTTAGTGGATGTACGGATTTATATGTTTCTAACAGAAAACACAAATGCTAAACTATATAGAGATGATCTCCTGCATCATTACGTTAGTCCTTACACAGATGCAATAGACGATACGTTTCTCCTACAAGACGATAGTGCACAAGCACAGTGAGGTAGATAGATAGATCAACATCTTCAAGAGGTGACCATTGTACATATGGAATGGCCAGCCATATCTCCGAATCTTGATCCTATCAAGCACATCTGAGATGCCCTCGGGAGAAGTGTTTTGCCCTCAATCCTCCTTCCCAAGACCTGCAGGGGCTTAGAGAAGCTTTAAAAGAGCAATGGTCATTGCTATCTACTGAGCTCCTAGACACCTTCTTTTAACAGCATGAAACCTAGTGGTAAGGTCTGCATGCTGTTCAGGACGAGTTACTTTGAATTTGAGTTACTTTGGCTATTTAATTTGGCACCTTTTTTTAAATGGTTCTGTATGTATTCACTGTTGTAGGAAATCAGTATTTCATACAAAATGATTTTGGGTCATTTGACTAACATACAATATGCTAAAAGTTTTCACCAACTTTAATACAAATTAGTCATGTATTTTTTGAGTAATTTCGAATTTCAGTTTTTTTCCTTAATTAATGGAAAGCATTACTTAAAAAAAAAAAATTCCTCCACGAAGTCTTAAGACCTTTCATATAGATGTACTTAGTTTTTACACATTTGTAAAGATTTCTCTATGTCAATCATCATTCCTAACTCACAGGATTAATACAAAACTCAAATACATAACTCACAGTATTATAACACCCTTAAACAAATTCAAAATAATAATGATGATAATCAAAGATAATTCACTATTTTCTTCTTTTTAAGATTTCTAAAATAATTTATCTAACACATCACTAAGTTATTCATTTACTGTATTGCAGAACAGATGAAACTGTCATTTGAATCAACCAGAGATAGCATCTCTAGATTCTGAAACACACCATCCTCTTTGTCCCTTAACAATATATTTTATCTTCTGTTTTATTCAGGTCTATTGTAGCACAATTGAAGATCTGATCTAGCCCTTATCTAGTATAAGACAATGGACTACTGGCCCCCAACACATTGAAGTCAAAAGTTTGCCTGTTAATAATTCTGGAAAAGCACCTATTTTTAAGGGGCTAGGTCATAAAATATGTAAAAGATAATTGTACAATAGTAAATTTTAGCTACAGAATTATTAAAAAATATGATTTCATAGATAATTAGTGAAAGAAATTT
This sequence comes from Thereuonema tuberculata, assembly GCA_023159025.1. Lineage (NCBI taxonomy): Eukaryota > Metazoa > Arthropoda > Chilopoda > Scutigeromorpha > Scutigeridae > Thereuonema > Thereuonema tuberculata. Next base: position 40,134,432 of record JAFIDM010004315.1, on the reverse strand, counting down.
ATGCAGGGAGTATGAAAGATATCAATGAAATAAAAGCAAAAGCAGATAATAAGATGATACTGCTTGAAGTAACATAACACTGACCCAATAAAAAAAAATATTAAAACAACAACGTTTTCTTGAGTTATCTAATAACTCTCCCACTTATTAAACCAAAGACTTCTTGAATTGCATCTTTTTAAAATTTTAACTGGAATTTTGAAATTGAATATTCTTAAAATATTCAATTAATGAATCTGTTTTCATGTAAGGTACAGGGTGTTTCAGATGAAAATCTCACATTTTAAACAGGTCAATCGTTTGAGCTAATAACTAACAAGTAACATAGCTACATGTAAATGGAAGGTTAGTAAAAAGAGAATGATTTACCATCATATCAAGTGCTGAAAGTGTTCCCCTTCTCTTCGATACACATTTGCTCACATTTCACCATGTTTGCAGATACATGCCTCAATATACCTATGTCGATATTGTATATTGGACCAATTTTCTTTAAAGATACTGTGAACACTGATGTCTACAAGGACATTTTCATGGTCTTTGTGGAGCAGCTAGATGACATCAAGCTTACGCAGGAATACTTCCAACAGCATGTCACACCTCCAATGAGTCCATGGTGCTCATCGGCATCATCTTCTTGAACCCTGTTATCTCAAGAAACCTTTGGGCCTCAGGTCTCCACATTTGAAATCAGTGGGGCTATCTTAAGGAGAGAGGGTTTACAAAAACAGACCAAGAACCATTTAGGACCTCTGGGAAAACATCACAACAGAAATAAACAATATCAACACAGACATGCTGAGGAGTCTATCAGAAAGCACGGTAAAATATGAGCAAATGTGTTCTGAAGAAGAGGAGGACACTTTCAGCACTTGATGTGATGGTAATTCTTCCATTATTAACCTCTCATTAGCACGTAGTTATGTTATTGTTTAGTTATTAAGTCGAACGACTGACCTATTTAAAAAGTGGGACTTCCCACTGAAACACCTTGTATATTTCACTGTTTCCATCAAATTCATGGACTAAAATTTTCATTCGTACAGATTTAAAACAATATCAAATTCTATATTGTAATTTGGAATGTAAAATATATGATTCATTTTTAAAAATAAGCAGCAAATTTCCTACTGCTAATTCTGATTGTTAAAAAACTTAAAAAACCTTTATGTTTAATTGTGCAAACTCAAACTGTGATGAAATAATGCTCCTACATATTTTATATAATTGTCTTTTTTTATTAACCCAAGAAATATGAGTAGCTTTTTTACTTCTGAATGATTTATATCTATAAATCATAGATTTTTTTTTATTAATATCTGATGCCTGTTGGAGTTAAAATCAGACATAAATTTCAAATTAATAAATTTTTACCTTCAGTTAAGATTTGTTTGAGAATCCCTTGTTTGAAGAAGCTCCATGTCAGGGCCCCTAATTCTCTATTAAAATTTACCTGAAATTAAAGAAAACAGCTTATTAACACATACACACAATAACAGAAGGACAGAGAACTGGTTTTGTTAAGCTTAAGAAACAATTTTACAAACCTTGTCGGTAATAATTTGAGGAAGGAAATCTCCAAGACCTTTGAAATTATCAAAGGATTCCTTTTGAAAGTAATGATAAAAGTATAAATAGAATATAACAACAAATAACAGGGACCGCACCACCTAAACGAAAAGAAAGTGAAAGATTATTTTTTTTTTGACAAATGAACTTTAAAGATATTACATTGCAAACTGAAATCAGTTTCCATTGTTTTATAAGATTTCAGACCATAAATCACTGTGTTGTAATGAAACTTTTTTTGAACACAATTCAAGTCACTATGCCATCCTCTTTTTTGTAAAAAGCCATTAATAAAGAATGATAAAAAACATTCAGCATCGGCAGAAGATTGTATGATCTCAATTAATAAACATTATAATTTTAAGTAGCAATGTAACAGGCAAAATTATAGAGCACCATAATACTGTATAGTTCAAATGTAGGTAAGTAATATGTTTACAAACTTAATAAATAAATTATAATACACAAAGCTCAAAAATACAACAGCAATATATTTGAAGATCAATATATTTCTGAAGAACAGAAAAATATAAATCCATCTACAATATTACGAGTAATTAAAGAATGAAGGCATTCATGGATATTAAAACTAAAGCTACTAATAAAGCTAAAATTGAGGTACCATACGTAATTAAAAAGTCCACACGTGTTCAGCTTACACGCTTCATCAAGATATCCTGACGAAGCATGTAAACTGTATACGTGAAACCAGTTAAATTAAAAAGCCCACATTTAACATCATGAGTGGCAACTCATTTTTAAGCTTTTAAACTGTCTACACATATAAATTGCACATCAAATGGAGCTACTAATCTTTCTAGTTCATCAATTTTTTAAATGCTTTTTTTTTTAAATTAGTCTCTTGCGTGTTGGTCTTAAATTTCTATGATTAAATGAATTCACACATGTTAAATTATTTATCATCAGAATAAATGAAGCTAAACATTTATTTTATGTGCGATTAAGAAACTGTCTGTTTATTGAGCAAGTATTAATGATGACTGTCTTTTATAACTTTAGATAAATCTTTTTGTTTTCGCCAAGTTCATCTATGCTTTTATGAAATGTGTGTAATATGATACCAGTTGATGAAATAATAAGTATTATTTTTACTTTATTCTGATGCCACATTTCTTTAATTCCTTTGAGGAGTTTTAAACACTTCTGAATTTTTTCCAAAAGCTTTTCGTCTATGTTGGGAATGTTAGGAATAGCTACATCTGTAAGATACATTGTTTTCTTGGATTTGAGACTGACAAGGAGACAGTACACCCTGAATATCTTGAAATTCAATGCTCTTTTGTGAGATGACAGTATATATGGAGTACTTCAAAAATGTATATGGGTTTGGGACCAACACTCGACCAATTTCGAGATATTGACATTTTTCCCATTGATTTTTGAGTATCAGCTTATTAACTTCCTGTTGCTCAATTCAGAGGAAATATTGGTATAGTATAATGTGTAAGCAAGTGGACTGGAGATCAAGGAGCCAGAGTTCAATTTTGCTGTGGAGGAAAAAAAAAATATTTTAATTCCATTTCTTTCATTTTCTTCTGCTGCTTTTTTTTTTTTTTTCCTTCTTTCTTTTAGATAATATAGTTTGGTTTTTTTTTGGTTTTTTTTTTTGTATTTTTTTTTCAGGAAGATGTTATGAATATTATCAAATAAACTAACATGTGATTAGAAATAAAAAATATGCTCCTTAAATTCTTTGTTAATTAGAAGTATTTTATTTAGAAAAATAAAATAAAATGTAAATAAATATGTAATTTAATTTTTTTTGTCATCTTTTCTTTCTATACTAATACCTTGGCATTCTGTTAATAATGTTAATACTTGAACCATTAAAATTTATGGATAAGAATTTTAAGATTAATTTTAATACCTAAGCCTCCATGATTTTTAATTGGATTTTTTTTTGGTATTATTTTCCAAAACAAATATTTTTTTTTGGAATAAACCCATTATAAATGAATCATTTTTTTTTTTGTTTTTTATTAAATTTGTGATGATGGTCGTGGTGGTGGGAAATACTGAACGATATTTGCAACATTTAATTGTGATCGGATGTCGGTGTTTTTCCTTTTGTTCAGTCGTGGTTAGTCCCAAAAGTGCTGCTTTCATCTCTGCTGCTTCCGATCTCTGTTTGTTTTGTTGTTTTACAATCCAATTTACGTCTGTCCACCCCTAACAACTCCTGGAGGGTTGTCAGATCGAAAAACGGATTTCACCACCGTGTTCAGTGGCCCAAAAACTGTAGGAATGGAGCATTTTCAGGGGCAAAAAGTCACCCATGTTCGAGATATTTGTTATTGTTGTCATTGTACCCCCCTAAAAATTCCCGAACGAAAGGTTGGATCGACCTATGGGCTTAATCATCATGTTCAGAGGCCCAAACAATATAGGAGTAGGGTATTTTCTTATTTTCCTAGCATTTTCTTTTATTTTTTTCCTAACTTTTTTTTTAATTTTTCCTTAAGTTATTGTAATTTCTTTTTTTACTATTAGTTTTTTTTTATTATTATTATTATGGGTCGCCCTTAAATTTATGCTTTAGCATAAAATTATATTCATTTGTTTCTTTTTGCATGCCAAACATTTCTCTGCTGATTTTAATATTGATTCTTTGGTGTTTTTCCAATTAGTCTCAATATCAACGGTGATGGCTTTTACTTTGTTTTTTAATCTATTTTTATAAAGAGTTCTACTACTTCCTTGAGCCAAGAGATGAATTTTAAGTTGTTGGTTTTCTGTCTACTGAAATGCTTATGTCTATTAAGAAAATCTTATCTGCTCTTTTTCATTTCCTCTAAAAACTGTTGTATCCCTGATGCTATTATAAAGTCTTTCATTAATAATAACGTAGTCTATAATTGACCTGTTTCCTAAGGCTTCCCATGTATATTTATGTATGTTATTATGTCTAAAAAAGTATAATTTATTTTTAAGTTATTGAAAATACAGAAATCCTTTAATAACATTCCATTATTATTGATTATTGGCTCACCCTCTGATCCCATACATCCTGGGCAGTTTCCAATTCCAGCACTGAAATCCCCTAATAGGATTATTGCTTCATTTCTATTTATCCCATCAAAGTATTCCTGGAGTTTTTCATAGAAATCCGCAGATTCCTCATCTTTTCCCTCCACTGGTTCATTTATTCCAATTATGTTAAAAATGTGTGTCCAGATTTTTGATCCTGTATGAGATTCATGAATAATCTACTAACTTTTTTCTGTATTGTCATTTGATCCAAATTGCAACTCCAGATGATGCCCACTTGTTCTCAGCAATGTCAGAATATATCATAAAATAATTGTTCATGAATTGGAATCCTTTCTTTTTCTTTTTAGTCTCAATTATAGCAGCAATATCTATTTTCCTTTTTTTATGTTCTAAGTTCAATCCATAAGTTTTATTGGAGATTCCACGAAAATTCCAAGTGGCAATTTTCAGTTTCCCAAATCGAGATCTATTTCTATTAGCAGCCATTTCCATCTGAATCTGTCCCATTTTTCATGTTTTGAGTGAGTAATGAAAAAATCCCCTGGATAGACTACCAACCTTTCGCAGGGTAGGGCTGCTATCTTGTGGCTTCTTAACTTATTTTATTTTAATACTTTAAAATTCTTCTAATTGAAAAAAAAAAAATTAAAAAGAATACTTTTTATTTATTAGCAAATACACCCTGTCAACAATGACGGGAGAACAATGTGACTCCTTTTAGTTGAGACAGAGTATTTTAAGTAGAAGTTTTTTTCTGTGTTTAAATATTATTTTTAATTTCTTCATTTCATGTTGAGAAATGTCTCTTACGACTCTTCAGTTAGTTGCTGAGGGCGAGCTTCTGCATCTAATGCTAGTCTGGCCTGTGCTGGTAGCAGGCTAAAAAAAATGAACATTGAAATTGAAATTTTAATCTCGTAGACTAACATTAATGTGGGGTTTTTTTTTTTCCCCTGGCTCTTCTCTCATTGCATCCCACACACAGAGGGAGTGATAAGAGATATTTAACAACAATAATAATTTGAATGTAGTTCCAATGGCCTAATGGATACAACGTCTGATTTCGGATCAGAAGGTTGCAGATTACATTAATTTCACAAAAGGGCTTGAATTTAACAATATACAAAGTGTGCCACCTCCTTGTAAGAGTAATGTCAGATCCACTATGTGGTATTGTTCTGTGAATTATTATACCTCTATTCCAATGTAGTTAAACTATATGGGCTATTTTCTAGAATCGTCTCCGTCTCTCTCTCTCTCTATCTATCTATCTATCTCTATATCTCTCTCTCTCTCTATCTATATATATATATATATATATATATATATATATATATATACATACATACATACATACACACTACCTCCCAACAAGTAATTCGACATCTGTGATAGACAAGGACAAAGAAGTTTATTTATTCACCGTCAATAGTTGGTGGAGCCTCCACGAGCGGTGATTACAACTGCGCCCCTCCGGGGCATACACTCAACCAGTCATTGTACGACGGCGAGCGGTATTTTCTTCCATACGACTTGGAGAAACGAGGTCAGTTCCTTCACCGATTTTGGACGGAGGGGACACCCCTTAAGTCAACGCTCCAACTCGTCCCAGAGGTGCTCAATAGGGTTAAGGTCCAGGCTGTGCGCAGGCCAGTCCAGTCGATTAACCCCATTGTCACCATACCAACCTATGGTGGACCTTGCAACATGACAGGTGGCATTGTCATCCTGAAAGTAACATGCATTCACCCCGTAAAACTGCCACAATGTAGGAAGCACATGGGTCATCCAAAATGGTGCAGTAGGTCTCGGCGTTAAGAGTCTACCAGGAATTGCGACCAAGGGTCCCGTGTTATACCAGGAAAACACCCCCACACCATAACTTCACCTCCGCCGAACTTCACTGTTGGCACAATACATTCTGGCAGGAGGCGTTCTCCAGGCAGATGCCAAGCCCAGACCCTGCCATCCGAACGGTAGAGGGTGAACCTTGATTCGTCGCTCCAGAGAACCTGTTTTCACTGTTCAACAGTCCACTGTCAACGTTCTTTGCACCCCGTTAGCCGAGCAGCACGATTGGACTTGGTGATCAAAGGCTTGTGGGAGGCAGCATGTCCATGATAACCGAGCAGATGGGATTCCTTACAGATAGTATTCATCGACACAACAGTGCCAGTTGCCTGTCGGAATTCCTCGCGGATTTGGCCCATCGATTTGGGGCGGGTCTTCCGAAGTTCTCTGGACAGCACCCGTCGGTCTTTAACTCCCAGTTTTGTAGGTCTGCCAGGTCGGGGTATAAATCGACAGTCACCCCTCTAATTCCACTTGCAAATCACGTAGGCCACTGTCAATTTTGGGTACGTCAACTCATTGGATATGTCACATATGGATCGGCCATTTCTGTGATACCGGACAATTACTCCTTTCTCGAAATCGGAGAGCTTCGAACTGCGTGGCATCTTGCTTGCGACTGTTGGCGTTGTTGTTTACCACACGATATTTAACGGCAGCTGCGTGACGTGTCTCAGAACCGCCGATATCGTCGTTTGCAGGGGTGTCCAATTACTTGTTGGGAGGTAGTGTATATGGTACAGTTTTTTCTATTAGGTTGTGATCAATAGAGAGAGCTTGATATATTGTTTGCAGATATTGTCATGTCTGACTTGTCACTATATTCAGCGAGTGCAGAAACATTACATACGCTTATCATTTGATCTTTTCTCTCTTTTTGAGCATGACATTGTTGGCATTTGTCATCTATCACTGAAAAAACCTTTTAAGATATTTTTCATGTATATCCTAGTTTTTATTACCTGATCTTGTATTGCAGTAATAAAACCTTCTGTTTCAGCAAAGAGTTGGCCTTTTTCAAGCCATTTATTAGAAGCAATATGTAAGAGTGAGATTTAATATGGATGTTTTCCATGTATGGCTTTGTTTTTCCAAGCATGTTTTATTTTGAATTGAAGTTACATAAATAAATTAATAAATAATTTTTTTATCATTTTGTATATTAATCTGACTGATTAGAACAAGTGAAGACTAAGCTCATTAAGTTACTTTTTATATATTAACAAATCCATTTTTCTCTTTATTTTAATATATGCATGGTAAGCTTTCTTATCCAAATCCATTTTCCGCATTATAAATAAAATATTCAGAAAAGAACTTTTCATACCTGGCCAATGGCAAATCCTAGAATAGCATACTGGGGAGAAAAGTAAACTGTGGCAGCTAAAATGATATAATGGGATGTTATTGAAACACTTCGAGCCACCGCCTGAAATTAAGAATTAAAAAAATGCTAATTCATATCCAATAACATTTTCATACACAAATAAATAAGTAAATTGATGAAAGCAATATTCTAAGTAAGTAATGTTATTAGTTATTCATAATATACAGGATAGCACTGTACATACAATTAAGGTGCACTCGAAATATGTATTTTAAAGAATTTCTTTTATTGCGGGGTGAAAGGGGTACTTTTCATAATACAGTAAAACCTCGTTAAGTCGTCACTCAAGGGACCAAACATTTTTGACGACTTAGGCTGAGTGGGAATTTTCGAAAAAAAAAACAAAAAACAAAACATTGAAATATAGTATTTTCATGAATTGCTGTAGGATTCGGTGAGGAAAACAAGATTTTCAGAAATCAATTCATGCAAAATAATAAAAAAATAATAAAAAAGAACACTTTTTATAGTTACCACATTTTAATCATTTTAAAAGAAAGGCAATGTCTGTCTTTGAAACGTTCCAGCCAACCATTGCTGCCGCCGAAATCTTCAATGTTCAATTCCTCAGCAATTTCCATGGCTTTTTCTCTGAGAATCACCGCAGAAATCGGCACATTTTGCGATCTGAAATGTTTTAGCCATCGAACTAAAACCTCCTCGATCGCGTCAAACTTCGATTTCCTCATTCTCTTTCATTTGTCTTTGCAGTCAGCTTCTTCAATTACTTGTTTCGATGAAAGAATATCGTTTAATGTAGTCCTGGGAATATGCTGTTCTTTGGCAAAAGCTGTTTTCGAAACATTTGATTTTTCAGTAAGTGCAATTAAGTCTTTTTTTTCTTTAAAAGATAACAAGATAAGTTTTGTTTCCCTGGCATGTTAAAAATGTAATCGAACCACGAAATTGCAAGAGAAAAAATAGCCCTTATAGCGGGGCTTACTCGCTATGAAATGAAGTCACACTCAGGAGCGGTCAAGAAAAACGTCTACACTCGACCGAGTCGCAGCGAGAAGTGTGTTTTGAATGATTAGCAGCGAGATTCCAAGAACCCAAATCCTCCGAAGGGGTAGGAAAGGAATGAAGTGACAGGCGAGGTCAAAAAATCCCCGTAAAGGCTTGGCTTTCTTAAAGTGAAGGGGCGGGGCTGAAAGACAACATGATGGCATGCAAAATGGAGAAGAACGATGCTTTTGGCCATTTTTGAGGGTGACGAGTTATCCGGAGTAGAATTAAATTTGGTGAAGGGTAAAGGAGGGTTATTTTACATTATTGTGTATCAGACCTTGTCGGGACCAAAGGAAAACGACGACTTAAATGGAAGGCGACGACTTATCCGGGTGATGACTTTACGAGGTTTTACTGTAGCTTGCTGAATATTTTACTATTAGTTTTACTTCAATTCTATTCAAAATTCTGATGTGAGACACTAGTAATACTTTAAATACACTGGAGGGCAATGTTTGATTACAAATCATTTTCCTAATTTCTCCTTTTAAATATTTCAAAATAATATTAAATTTTGAAATAGCAGGTTGCTATTTTAAAAGTTCTGTCAGAGATCTGGTTGATTTTCATTTTTGGAACTTAAATATAATTCTATAGCCAATTCTTAGAAAATACCTAAGGGACATTGTTCAGCTGATTCTTGTGATAAATTAGCTCCACATTTGTCTAAAATTTAATTGTAATTAAAAAAAAAAAAAACCTTTGTTCACTTACTGAAAAAAAAAAAAAAGTTAGGAAGTTCCAAATGGTTTCCAGATAGTAAGTGGATCGTATCTTGAGGGAATTGAAGAACAATACTAAAACAGGGACAGGACAGCATGCAGGTTACATGGAAACCACAGGAAAACAATCAGCCAAGATATTAACTACAGAGCTTCTCTTTCTACCTATCCCTATCAATCAATGTATCAAAAAGTTCTTAAGTCAATCTTTATCATCATATCCTTCAATAAAGTCACAAAGCACAAAAATTCCAATAGTGACCTATTTAATGCCCTACCAACAATGTCAGGAAAAGTTGGTAGCAGGTTCTTATCCATCAGCCAAAATAAGCACGAAAAAGTCTATCAAAACAAGACTATAAGCTACGAATCAGGACATACATCCACTTCATCTCAACAGCTCCTAGATTAAGTTTTAAATATTCTCATCCATACTCCCACAACCTTTGAATATGCTAAGGAATTACAAGTTTAATTAATTAATTAATCTTCTTAAAACCTTGTAATTTCATCGATAGTGAGTAACTGCGTAACACTTCATGTAACTTCTATGCGAGATCTTTTTCTTGTGTCATTCATATTACCCAAAATAGGATTCATTTAAAATCTTGAAACAATTGGTTTCATATTTCTGTTGTTTCATATTTTCTTGATGTTTCATATTTCTTTTCATCAATCATTCAATATTTATTCTTGCTATTTACTGAGATTAATGAAATGGTACACTTAGAATGTTCTCTGCTACATTACCAAGAAATAATGGGATTTTGTTCATTGTTTTAAATATTCGTCCGTTTGATGTATTGTCCCTTTCACTGAGCTGAGTTATGCTGGGGCGGGACCGAGCTCAAGAGGGTGTTGAAACCCGAAACGGCGCCATCTCCGGTACCCAGCAAATAATCTAAAATCAGCTCAGTGAAATTTTTGTTGTTTAGTCCGTGTGTTTTCTAAGTTTTTCTTTGATATTATCAGCATTACTATTACTTTCTGAAAATTTAAACTAATTGTCTTTAAGATCAACAATCCTGATTTTGCAAAATAAAAAACAGAATTGTTATAGTAGACGAAGAAGTTTTGTTAATTATTATCTCAATTAGTATATACCAGTATTGTGCAAATCATTTACAATGAATTTAATCTAAAAGCATTTCATGGATGATAAATATATTTGTGCTCTTCCAACAGAAATATCTTTTATTAACAAATGTAAATGTGTTTTACTGGGGAAATAATGTAAAAGGCAATTACAGTAGAACCTCATTATAATGGACGTCGCTTATAACGGACAGTTTTAAAAAAATTTGTAATAATAATAAAGGATGCTTATTTTTATCTGACAAATTTTACATTTCCGAGCATATGTGTTTGAAAATGTGTTTGCATATTATGAACACTTACGGCACCTCCGTCAGTTATTAACTGACGAAATAAGCAGCAAACAAACCCAGCAGAAAATAAATTATTTTTTCAAACCAATGAATGTAAGCAATCAACCTGAACCAGGACCTTCTTGTTATAAAGATAAATGCAGTGTATACATAAACATCTTTTTCAATTCAACCTACTATGTTGAAGGCTGTTTTTTATTTGATAAATAATAAACACTTTTTATAGCTAACTATTGTACTTTCATTGATGTACACCCTGCTGCATTACACCCCTGTAAGAATTATTTATTATAAACCGGACTTTCATTAAAACGGGCAACCTTCAGCCCCTATTAGTCAGTTATAATGAGGTTTTACTGTACATAATAAGACGGAATGTATCTAGTATATCTAATATACTCAAAATCCTTATATAAAATTCATTATCATCTGCATTAATAAAACTATTCATTATTACCTCTAAATATTAAGGTTTTTTTTTTTTTGTTTTTTTTTTTTTATAATCATAATTCATCAAACACTACATCTAGATATGATCTCAATTAAATTTTAGAAATCTCTTTCAACAATAATCATATTTTTTTCAGCTGTCCTGAAAATATGTAATGAAGAAAAAATTTTACTCAATATGTTTGAAATACATTGGTGATGCATATATCTGTGTCTGCAGGGAATAGTGCGTTATGTCCAAAAGTGGGCAAAATGAGATAATGCTACTAACCCACACAAAATTTCACGGGCTACCTCTGTGTACAGTGCATTACTCGTTTTGTAGGCAAGATCATTCAACTGTGACACTTGAGTTAACTTCGTAACAAGTGTGCTGCTGCAAGTTTAAAATTTATTTCCCCAAAAACCATGTTTTTAGACATAATGCACTATTCCCTGCAAGTACAGATATTCTTCCATCTGAAAATACAGTGGAACCTCTCATAACGAGCATAATTCGTTCCAGAATCTTACTCGTTATGTGAAAAATTCGTTAAGCGAAACAATTTTTCCCATATAAATCAATGTAAAATACGATAATGCGTTCCATGCCTAAAAAAATACTTAATTTTTTTATTTTTAACATTTATTTAAATAAAATTACTGTACTTATAAATTGTTAAGGAGCGTAACAACCTGGAATGCAATTTCGATTTGCAAAAAAACAATAAAAAAAAATCGAAATAACTAGTTTATTGTTTATGAATTTATGACAAATAATTAATTCTTTTTTACTAGAAAGCTGTCTAGAGACATTCGTTTTTGCCGACGCTTCAAAATTTGGTGAAAATGTGACACAGCATTATCATTGCTAGCGGAACGAGTGCTAAACACAGACTGATGCACATGAGTGGAAGTCCCGGCTCACAAGTGAGTGACGTGAAGATGGGACTTCCCCTTTCTGCGTCACTCGTTATGCGAAATGTCGCTCGTTAAGGGAGCAATTTTTTCACAATTTTTTTTTGCTCGTTATGCGAATTACTCGTTATGAGAGGTTCCACTGTATGACCATCTTATTGAAATTACATTGTTACATAATAAAACTTCAAAATAAATGTTGTGGACCATTTTGCAATTTAAAAGAGAACCTGATGTTTTTCAGTTGAGAGCCAAATGTTGTTTGTAGTGCAGACACTCTTTCAGTTATCAAGATTATTTATCTACATATTAAATAAATCATTAATAAAGAAAATGACTTAAAGACTTACAGGTAATTTATTAAAAAGATAAATTTGAGAAATAATAACTAGTGGTTCTGCTATTCTTTCTAAAATACAACTGAAAACAATCATCCAAACTGCAACTGTGTACTGGAAGAACAGAGAAGCATCTGGTCGTTCTAGAAATTCAATCCAGACAAATCCGAGAGAGATCGAGATCAACATACAAACAGGAATCCTAAAAAATGAAAGTCACATTTACAATAAATCTTTTAGTTTATGTTTTTCAGGGTGGCAACAATTTTTTATATTAATTCATTTGAGTATCAAAATTAATATTCTATACAAGGTGATTCCAAAAACATTTGCCCCATATCTTTGAGATTGTAGATATATATAAAGTAGAGAAACATTGAATTGAAACATTTTAGCATCTACTAAACCCAACCTATACAGATCAGTTCGTAGGCATGGACTCACTTGGCCAGTCTTCACCAGTCAACGATAATGATACAGAATTGAAATGATCATATATTTTTTCTTTGAATATTATTTATTCAATTCTATTACTGTAAACATATTATCAGCAGCAAAAAAAAAAAAGTTATAATTTGTACAATTTACTCTCACAAATTTATGTTACAAATAGGGAATTCAAACTTCCAAGCAAGCATAAAACCATCACATAGCAGTTTCCTATTTTGTAAGCTCTACATAGCTGCAGGTTGGCTTCAGAGTATGTGGATTCTGTTCTATTTGGACTCTATATGTTCCTGCAGATCATTTGAATCACCCTGTGTCCCAATGTTAATGTCAAACAATATTAAAAAAAAAAAAATCTAAATTAAAATTTATAATGTCTAGAATAACTTAAGTTTTAAAAATTTCTAGCAGAGTTTCAAAGTGGCTATCAAAATATTTGTTTCCAGCTCATTCTGGTGTTCAAACTTTAAAAAAAAAGTGTAAAAAAATAAAATAATATAAAATAAATTACACTATTAACAGCACTGTAATTAAAATTTAAGAAATAGTGAAAAAGCACCTGAAAGAAATATTGACAACAGACAGGTTCTATATTTGGAGGTAAAAATATGAAGACAATTTCTGGGGTAAACAATATTTTCTAACACAAAAAAAAGTTTTAGCTAAATCATTAATGTATTTTCACTTTTAAATAAAAATAGTAAAAAAAAAAAAATCATAAAGTTAATGTTGAAAATGTTTTTTATAATAGCAACAGTACTTTTTTTTAACTACATTTCTTGACATAACAAAATTGGATAACTTTGAAATTGAGTAAGTAGATGTTTCTTGGTCAGTGCACAAATATTTTGATGTTACATAATCCTAAAGGTTGCCATATTAAGGCATCATAACTACTACAACTCGTGCTGTGTGTAAATGGTGTCAGAGATCTTATGTGACAATGGTAGCCAGTTTGCCAGGTGTAGAGACTACGAGAGCATTTGACTCTTTCTATATTGATCTGAAAACCTTGCCAGCAACTTGCAAAAAAGGATTATAACAAATCCAAACTGTTCCAAAAATGTTTTCTACCATTTTCAGAGACGACCATCATCTCTGAATCATCCGCTATCAGCACCTAACATTTCTTTGACAACTTCCAGAAACAGGATTTCACTCCGGATTACTCCTTAAGACATTACCTTCTTCTTCGTTTGGAATGATGTCATGTCGAGGCACTGTGAATGACCTTTGAATGCTATTATATTGTGCTCAGTAAAGAGTCTTGGTGCTTTTGGAATACACAACCACTACATTCCCAAGAGTAGGCAACTGTACAGTTCAAATACTACTACTGAACAACACACCACAACAATGATGCAACTTCAATTGCACACAAATATATAGCTTTATCATACTCCCTTTGATGTCTTGCATCCCAGGGACATTTTCCAGCACGGTAAAGAACTCTTAAGAATGCTTTAATGGTGCTGTACCTTCTTCGACACCAATTCGATACCAGATTTTGGCCACTCTGAAATGTCATGTCGCTAACTAATAGTTGCAAAACAACGGGAAAGTTTAGCACGTAACATCATACAGACATCTCATGAATTCATGTTTGCAGGAATCCACTATCACAAATGGATTTACTCCATTCTGATTTATAAATTTTCGAATGTTTTGAAATAAAATGCTCTTTTTTAGTGACAATATAATCATTTGATCATCTCTAATAATGGTCTATGAGTAAAGTTTGGTCCCAAAAGGCCACTTCTGTTTTTGGGCAGGTAGTTTTTTTTATTCAAAAATGTATTTTATATCAAGTGAAGAGATGATGTAAAAATGGTGTTAAATGTTAGGTGCTTACAAAATATCTTAGAAATAAAAATGTGAATGTTAACATATTCTTACATGAGCCACATTAGATTGATGACTTGTCTCCAATCATGACTTTTTGGATTTGTAATACATGCTTGCCTAAAAGATTCTGTGCTAAGAAATGTTATGGTAGAATACAACAGAAGTAACCTGAAATATAAAAAAAAAAAAAAATAGTTATAACTATTATAACTGCAGTTAATTGTTGTTAACAGTTTTAACTACTACCTGGAAAGAATTGTGTGGAGATAAGAAAACAACATGAGGAGACATTAAGAACACAGAGGAAATATGTATAGACTAATATACTATTATTATTAAGATAACAGTAATAAACTAACTTAAATGGAAAAAGCATTCCATTTAAATATTCAAATATTAATATATAAAATATATCTATATAATAAGCACGAAAGTTTGTTTGTTTGTCAGGTGGTGTGTTTATCTTGAAACAAAATCGCCATTTCTCAACAGAATATGAAGTGTGGTCATCCCTATCAGCAACAGGTCTCACAGCAAGTTTCATCCTGTTTATGATAGTTTCCAGCTCAATTGATATCAATGACTATGATCAAGTGCCTCTAAGCCCCTGAAATATTTGGCCTATTGTACCCGAGTAAGGGTCAATATAAAAGCCCACAACATCCTTCATATATCATTTAGTGTTCATGTTTCCTCTTGGAAGATAATCGAAGGTAATCATCAAAGGAAATCCTAGGCTTTCCTTTGTTGTACATCGTGGAAGCTGATTGCATTGAAATGGTTCCACAGACTGTGGTCCATAAGATTCAAGTTCAGCCCTCTTGCTCTTTCTACCTGAGTTTTGGTCTGTCTTTAAGTCTTTTGATAGCTCTTCACCTAAAAGTTAAATGATGTCTCGAAGCCAACACTACAACACATCTACTATCTCGGATTGCTTTCTTCATAATCCAAGCATGAATTGAAACCAACTTCAAAACAGTCCCTTTCCTGCTGCATCTTATTTGTATCAATCAACCACAGAACCATTCGTTTGATTATGATATGCCCACTATGCATTACTTTTCATGTTATATCCAACTTTCATGAGTTTCCAACACCTTTTTCACAAGATAATCATTATTTTTTTCTTGTTTCCTTAATTAATGGAAACATTTGAATATATAAAACAAAGAACGCACATAACTAAACAAAACACAAATTCACTGAGCTATTTTTTGATATTTGTGCTGGAAATTGGAGACAGTACTGTTTCGAGGCTAATTGGTCTCTCATCAGTCCAATCCATCCAGCATACCAAGCTTAGTGAAATGGGACGATATACAAAACAGACAAACATACAACCCCCCCTTTTTATTCTTGATTTTGTTTTGGTGTTTTTGTAATTCAGAGGTCATTGATTTGTATGTTTGTCCGTTTTGTATATCGTCCCATTTCACTAAGCTTGGTATGCTGGATGGATTGGACTGATGAGAGGCCAATTAGCCTCGAAACAGTACTGTCTCCAATTTCCAGCACAAATATCAAAAAATAGCTCAGTGAATTTGTGTTTTGTTTAGTTATGTGCGTTCTTTGTTTTATTTACAGTAAAATGTTTCTAAAGCACATTAATTTTCTTGTCTAATTTTCTTATTTGAATATATGTGTGTGGTATATTTGTATTTATATAAAAATAAAATGTTTTATTGATTTTCAGAATAAATGGTTTCAGTAATGTTTTCTTGTTATTTAAATAAAAGGAAGCAACACTGAACAAACTCGTTATATTAAATAAAGCAATATGAGGAAAAAAGAATGAAGGAACAAACACTGAACTTAATTCTAATTTAATTCATTCAATAAAGTAATCTTCATTTTTATATTTTCTTAATCTAATCTGGCAAATTAAAATTAAAAGTTTATAAAACTTAAAACATTATTATTGAGAAACACTGAAGCAGTTTTGGCTAACATAGCCAGCAATTTATCAGGTATCAAGATTATTATTTACAGGTAATGTAAGACATTATTGAATTCATTGTAAGTAGAATCACTTCTTCTGGGAAGATAATCAGAGGATATAAGAGAGAAGTCATTTTAAGAAGAGAAATCTTAATGGATATTTACCTTACGTTTACAATATACCAATATTTATATAAATCTAATGAAAAATCTTTCCCGTTTTTTTAGTTACTCAACTATGTTCGATATTTAATTAAGTCAATTAAATTTTTTGGAAAAAAAAATGTCAATTTCATTTATATTTATCAAATCAGTGTTATCTAAGATATAGCTTAAATTCTAATTATTTTTATTATATAAGATTATAATTACCTGACATTTATTATTCCTAAAACATCATTAGAAATATATCTAATTATGAATCCGTTTAATACAAATGTCTGGATTCTAAAAAACACCTGTTAACAAAATAAAAATTGATTTAGTAGATATTTCTTGTTATTTCAGCTTTATAATATTAACTTTACATAAAAACTCGAGTAGTGTAGAGTTTTATGTAAAGTTAAAATAAAAAATAAAGCATTTATTATTATTACTTTTATATATATATATATATATATATATATTTATATATTAATCGAGGACGGGAAAAACTACGAATTTAATTAAGCTTAATTAACAACTTACAATAAAGAAGGAAAAAAAAACTATGAGAAACAATAACTATAAAGTGAAACATTTTAATTAAAGCCACTCAATATAATTATATAATTAAACTTATTTTAATTTATGAAGAAAAGGAAGTTGTAATTTACTTGAATTAAAACATTGTACGATGCCGATTCAGCGACACCAAACAAAAGTTTATTGGTATTCATGTTTAATATATTTATTCAAATTCGGCTTTTCATCATGTAACGAGTTTTCAAAGACCTATAAAATCTTTTGAAAGGAATATTTGAAAGCGACGACCCACTATCATCGTCTGCCTTCGTCAAATGACAACTGACGCCGGAAGCGGAAGTTGAGATTCTGATCTCTGGACGCACACTGCTCCAGACGAGTCATTTTTCTATTTCGACGAAGAAGATACAATGGTTTTCTTTGGGTCAGCCGCACACCGCTCCTGGCGCTTGTCTCAGAGGCGGTCTGTGACAATCAGTGAAGCTCCCTGAAATTACGTATCGCCTCTTGGCCACTCGAAACATTTCGCTTTGCGCATGCGCATTATTTAGCTATCACTCAAAGAAAGGTGTTTGAAAATACAACAGAAAAAAAGCAAATGGGTAGATAAATTGGAATATTTAGCAGAATATTACGAAACAGAAGAAATTAAATAAACATAGAATCGGAAAAAAAATGGCACCATCTTATTAATAAATATGTAAAAAGTATAGAATTAGAAATATTCATTGATTCTATTAATAAATACAAAACCTTAATATTAGGGTTTAAAAATAAAAGGGCTCCCCTATATCAGGATATTTACGGTAATTCTTATTGAAATTCTTTACTTTTCCAGTGCAGAACGGAATCACTGGCGCTAAATAAAAGAACAGAAAAATGATCTGAAAAGGGACCAATATGTTTAAATTGCGATAAAAAGGAAGAGGAGTCTCTAAAACATTTCATCTTACGATGTCCATGCTTCGGAAAAGAGAGAACCGAACTCTTAAAAAATATTAACATAAACCCAAATAACTGGGAAGAGGATGAATTACTGGATCACATATTAGGATTCAAGGGAAAGTTAGATCTGAATAAAATTAAAAACTTCTTAAAACTTGTTTGGATTAAGAGAGAAACTCTAATAAATCCTTAGGGTATCCTGTCTGAACAGGAAGTGCGTTTCAAAGCATATCCCTACAAACATACATACATTACGAGGAATACGGATTTTATAATTAATCCCAGTCATAGACCTCCTAGTGATAACAACATAGCAAGCAGCTATCATGACCATGAGGTAAAAAAAAAGAGCATTAGAAAAAATTGAAACCTTGTCTCCAAAAAAGAAAAAAGTAGATAAAGGCATTACAACAGATAAAGATTTTCAAACCATCAGTAATGAAAAGCTATTAAGGGAAGTAGAAGACTTGAAGAGAAAAAAAATCGAAACCTGTATAATATCTATGAGAAATTAAGAGCACGAAACAAGAGTTTACAGGTTCGACTCACGTGTGCACAGAAATCCTTAAAAGAAAGTTTAAAACAAGTTGATTGTCACGTGGCTATTAAACTTTCTGAAATCCTAGGAACATTTTTCACTCCGAACAAGATTTACTGTTTCATTACTGAAAAGAAAATCAGTGAAATGGAGCAAGGAGGATATTGCAAAAGCATTAACTCTTCGAGCAGTTTCCAAAAAAAGGTTATAATTTTCTTGGGAAAAATATAGGATTTCCATTGTCAGGAATTAGTACCCTGAAAAGATGGACGAATTGTTCATTCCGATGTCGCCCTGGGATTTTAAGTGATGTATTGGAGTTAATGAGATCGCAAGTAAAAAGTTTTTCACCAGTACAGCGTGTATACATACTTGGATTCGATGAAATGAACGTCGACAGAAGAGTTACCTACGACCAAGAAGAAGATAAAATTGTTGATCCACATAGCAGTGTACAAGTAGCAATGGTTCGAGCAATGTTTTTTTCAAGTTGAAAAAAGCCTTTATATTTTGATTTTGATACGTCCATGTCTGCTTCCCTACTAAAATAAATCATTGTTTCCTTAGAAGACGCTTCATACAATGTTGTTGGTGTAGTCTCTGATCTGGGTGGCACCAATCGTGGAGTAGGCCTATGGAAGGAACTAAATGTGTCTCACACAAATACTTGTTTTGCAAATCCTCCAGATTCCAGAAAGCGAGTATGGGCGTTTGCCGACGTTCCTCATCTAATAAAGCTGCTTCGCAGTCATTTTCTAGACGATGGTCTTCTTTTACCTGATAACTGCAAGTTTGATAAATGTGTTATAGAAAGGCTTCTATCCTTGGACTGTGGGGAAATGAAAATTTGCCCCAAATTAACGATGCAACATCTAAACGTGAAAGGTAGAGAAAGGCAGCGTGTGTATTTTGCAACACAACTGTTTAGTAACCACACAGCACAGGCAATTCATTATCTTATGCCTGAACCAAGAAAGACTTCTGACTTTGTGAAGCTTGTAAATGATTCATTCGACGTAATGAATTCCAGTGTATTAATAATAAGAGACCCATAGCTTGCGGATTTGGAGTTCACAAAGACCTACAGGAAAACATTCATAAGAATTTGCAGCAGTTTGTGAACGTATGAGAGTGGGAAAAGCAAAACAGCTGCTTCCCTTCCAGAAAGGATTTCTGACCTCTATCCGATCACTCTTGGGACTTTCAAATGATTTACAATCATTAAATATAAAATACATTTTAACAGCCAGATTAAATCAGGTTTTCCTAGAAAACTTTTTCTCTCAGAACTGAGGACTCGGACATTTCTATGACCATCCTTTACCCACGAAAGTGAAAAGCCGTATCCGTTTTTTACTTGTAGGAGTGAACACTTCTCACGTTCAGTTCACAAACAAGTATCCTGTTGCCAAAGATGACGACTCTAGTTTCCTGACATCATCACTATTCAACAATGTTTTATCAGATACGATGGAAACATTATCTATGGTAGACGGCGAAACTGAAATGAAAAATGATTCTGGATGCAACTGCCTCAACAGCAACAAATGTTGGCTCAGATTGTTCTTCTGAAGGTTTCCGATATTTGGCAGGATATCTCACCTTCCCCGAAAGATCATACGATCGTTCCCTCAGAATTCCAACAGGAGAACAACTGACTTTGCCTACGGAGACAACAGGATGGATAGAAACCCTTTCTCGAGGAGGATTATTAGTTCCATTCCCAGATTGGCTTCAAAAGGTAAGTCAGTTTGAGCTGACATTTATTCAAATGCATGGAATAGATTCTCTTTCACGAGAAAGTAACATCTTAAAAAAACTTTGCTGTGAAATTAGCAGAAAATTTCCGGATGTTGCACCTGAAATTGTGAAAATCTATTCAAGCAAATGAACATTTTTAAGAATGCGATGGTTCAACAATAAAGAAAAACATCGAAAGGCTGAATCAGCGCATCACAGAAAGAGGCAGAAGTACTTAGCATCATCGAAGTAAACGCTACATGTAAGTGAAATATGTAAATACTTTATTGATTTTATTTCCTATAATATTTATTTTCGTCCTTATTGAAATCTTTCTCTTTTAATACATGAATAAAATATTTACAAAGATGTTTTTTAAGAAAAGTAAATTTGTGTTACGGGTACCATTAGAGAAAAAAAAAATTAAAATTTATTTAATCTTATCATTTTTTTCTATTTGTTTTCTAAATTATCGTAGATGACAAAAAATAATACTTCCATCGGGAAAAATTTAAATACTTCAAAACTTTTAATTCGAGTTAGAAATAGTTACTGGGTGTAACACTAAAAATCCGAGTGCTCTGCAATCCAACCTTGCACTCCAGGAGACGTCATTGCACTAGCCAATAGAAATCGTTTTTGCGGCGGAACCAACCTTCTATCTTGAATAACCTTGCATTAGCAGGCTAGTTGAATAAGATTTCGTGCGTTCGGCGAAATCGGTTTCATTTTTCAAATTATGGAAATAAATTAGGCATACTGGTTGGTTTTGGTTCATGCAGGGTCTATACTATATAATTATTACCTGAAAGATCATTCTAAAAAGAATGTTATTGGCAAATTATGCCATGAAATAGCATGGAAATGAATGTTTCTGGTTTGCAGTAAAATGTTATTTTTATTATTATGATTATATTTAAAATAAAAAAAACATTATTGACGGTAAAATAATAAGGTCAACATTATTATTTAATTTCTATAAAAGAATATTATGTTCAAACTAAAACAAATTGTTATTATGTTCGAATGAAATAAAAATACAAAGTTTTAGGAAAGACTTGAAACAAACATTTAGAGAAGAAAATTGTGAAAAATGATTTTTCAAAAAATCTGTTTCCAAAGACAAAAACAAAGCAGATTGTTTTTTTTTTTTTCTAAATATCTTAGGCAATAAGAAAAAGAAGGCGATGCTTTACTAATGGTCTATTTTATTTTGTTTTATTAAACTATTTAATAATCTTTTGAATTTATTAGAAACGGTTGGTTTGTATCTGTACATACCACTTTTTAAATTATAGAAGTCGAAGTTTCTGAATTTAAGTTCCTATTGTTTGTAAATAGTTTCACTACGTTCATTTCAAAAAGGTTATCCTATTTTGCCATGGAACACTGCCATGATTAGAATTAAAAACATCCATATATTTACTGCGAATAGCGCATGCTCTGTTACTTTCTCGCTGGAGGTTTCGAACATCTTGATCGTTGTCATCTTCGATCAAGCAGCTCCTGATGAATATCTGATAGTTTCCCTCCTTATCTCTTAACATGTTTTGAAGAACCCAACAAGCAAGCGTTTTCTGGTAATACTAGCCTTTTTTTCAGCCTTTTCCGGTAATACTAGCATGATAGTTTCAAACACTCGAAATTTTCTTGTAAGAATACTAAACACACTCTCGACGATTCGGCATGCTCTAGAACAATTAATTAATTGAACAGAAGCATTAATTATATAGTCGCTTTGCACGTGACAGGGCATTTTTTTGGAAAAGGTCCCATTAAATTGGGATCGAAACTATTAATAAATACTCATTCTTGTAAAATTAAAGAATCTCTTTTCATCTCCTATTAATTCATCTAAAAACATGTTGAGTTTCCTTTTTTGATTAATAGGATGAACCCAAAACGAACGATCTGGCCTTTCCTCCTCTAAACATAACAAATAATAATAAACAATCACAGCCACTTGTTCATCACTCGCCAAATTGATAGGCTTACCATACGTCCGGGATTAGCCCGGACAGTCCTGGTTTTGTAGTGCTGTCCGGGGTAATGTGCGGGGTTCCAAAAATGTCCGGGGTTTGAGGATTTTTTTAAATTTCAGACCTATGTTCGACATCGCGTTTTTAAACATTATCTTACTCTCTCAACCGACCTCGGAGCAAGCGCTGATGTCGTTGGGGAGGCGTGGCTACGGGTTCCGCCACAACTTTTCACTTAATCATTTGGCAGCATAACAGGGGCAATGTGTTTATGTTGTTTTCGTGTGTGAAGTAACTTGTCTACATGTTTTTGATCATTTTATCTCTATTCGTTTTTTGTCTCATCGTTTAGCAATGGACAAAAGAAAGTATGTTAACCTGCAACAGGAATACAAATTTTGAAATTGTGTAATGACAGTAACAATGAATGTGCTTATTACACACTATGAACTGGAGAATTTTCTGTTGCACATAAAGGAAAGGGTGATCTTGAAGACCACGTGAAAACAGCTAAACATAGGTTAAGGCTAAAGGGTCGGTTGTGGTTCAAGTTCTAAAAAAGTACCAGATACTATTGAAGAGAAGTGGAAAGCAATTTTTAAGGTGTTTCAAAAGACTGATATTTCATGTTGCAATATTTCTAAAATGGTTGAGTTTGCGATATCTTTGCCTGGGACATCTGCTCCAGTTGAGAAAGTTTTTTCAATTATGGGGAACATTTTTTGGTCTGTAGAAAGGGGTAGACTTTCAGTATCTACTGTTAAACATCTGCTAAGTGTTAAAATTAATTCAGAACTTTCTTGTTGTGAATTTTATGATGTAATTAAAACAAAAAACAAAACATTTCTGAAAAAAGTCCTGTCTAGTGAAAAATATAACTGAATAAATATAACTTAATGTTTCAGTAAACTGTTAAGACTTTTAAGTAAATTCAAAAATATGTCCTGGGTTGGATCCAAAAAAATATGGCAATGTGGACCCAAAAAAAATATGGTAAGCCTACATATTGACTCAGAATGAAAGAGACATTCACAGGCAGCCTAAGCAAAATAATTTGTCACTGACGTTTTTGCCTCGAATCAATTTGTCGCTGACGTTTTGTCAGCTCTGGTTTGCGCCCACCCTAAAAGACCTGGATGACCTGCTGAGGCCTAACAACGTCTAATTAATTCGTGGCGGCAGCCATTTTATAATTAGTCATAAAGTCAATTTTCTTTCAGTCACGTAGTTTCACTGTAGTTCCTTAAAATTTCATTCTGTGATATTATTTTAAAACATTTTAGTATTATTAAAAAGTATTATTCGCATCAAAAAAGTAATTGTAAATTGAATGAGTGAATTGAAAAAGGTACATATTCCACAAATTTGACAAACTAAACTGAGATAGCCATTTTCTTCTTTGCACATATATACACCTATTAAACAGAAAAGGTAACATATTTCTCAATTTTAAGTCTGCTTACCACAGCCATGGAAAAACTATTGGGTTCAAGAAGGGACATATTCCAGGAATATGTAACTCAAAGCCGCGTTAGTACCAGTGGCGCCCGCTGCAGCGCTAGTGCTCAATAACATATTCTGGTATAGCAGACGACCTGTTATGGTTATTTTTGTTAAGGTTAAGTTTGATTAAATATAAAAAGCTTTATGTTTACATATTTACAAAGCAAAGTACATGGCGTGATGTAATGTTACATTACGTAACATAATATACGCAAAAAAGAAGTTTTATGAGGTTTTTTTCTCATTTTTAAAACATTGAGTTGAAAAAGGAACATATTCCTCAACATATTTACATAGTTTTTTGCTATAAAAAGCTATATCTATATACATTTACAAAGCACAATGAGTTCGCTTCACTTAAAGGTATAAATCGATAATAGAAAAATTTTTTGTAAAAAAATTAGTTTTCTTAAAAAACAGTAAGCAAAAAAAGCTTGCAAAAAGCAAAAAACTGTAAATAGTCCGGTTATTCGAGAGCTATTTCTTAAGATCTGTTTTTTTTTTTAAACAAGATATTGGTTCATACTTCCGACCAAAAAAAAAATATGAGGACCCTCTTATTTTGCTGCCTTTGACTGTTCCTCCCGTACTTTACTCCCACCAGCTGTAACGTACAAGGAACACTATCCATACATGTAATAAATTAATAGTTTATTTCAGTTTATCATGAGGAGCTTCAACCACTTAACTTTACTGAAGTTATTAAAAATTATCGTAATGGTTCGATACCTTTTGTCAACTGTATATTTTTCATTTTTGCTTTCTTCATACGATAGTGATAATAAACTATAGTAATCACGTAAGCTCTTTTAAATACAAAAATACTTTTTATTTTATTTTTATAGTACGGTACATCTAATAATTTTAATTTTAGTAAAACTTATTGATAAAAATAGGACATAAATCAGTACTATCCTATCAGGGCCGGCATTATCATTAGGTCAACCAAGCAGCGGCCTAGGGCACAGAACTCAGAGAGAAGCAGTAAAGAGAGACCTTTAAAAGTCAATTTTATACAAATTATACATTTTTTTTGGGGGGGGGGGGTGGGGGAATGCAAGTACATAACTGGCCTTGCCTAGGGCGCAAAATAGTCTGGTGCCAGCCCTGTGTCCTATATATATACATCCATGTCCTGATTTAACGGAAATTAAATCCTTAAAACAGATTTAAGCTGTTTTTTTGAGTGGTGTGTAAATGAGGATGTCTTATTATTCTGAATTTTATGGTAACAGCATTCGAAACTTAATTAACCCAACTATACAAAATTTCCGATTTACAAGTGTTATCTAGATGTGATAAGATTTTGGACCCATTTTTAAGGACCACTTTACAGAAGGCCCAAAATAGTGAAAAGTAGTGAGGGACTCAGTATCTCGAGTGGCTCTGTTTGGAAAATTCTTTAGAAATTAAATGTCACTAAATTGATTTTAGACATTATTTTTAAATAAGAAAAGAAGAAAAAAAAATCAGTGCAATTAAAAACAACGTTTCTTTTTTTATTATCAAAATTCAGAACAGTATTTACAAATGAATGAATAAATACAAATATATTAACTTCTTGGGTATATATAAAATATTGAACATGTAAATAAAATAATTGTAGACACAGTTCTTCAAATCCACATATTTCCAACTCTTTCATATCAATATTTGTTCCTGTGTTCCTTGAAGGCACATAAAAACTTTATCGGAATCGTTTTATTATTTTTTTTTTTTTCAACTATTCCTGCCTTTCACAAAAACTGAAAATATTAAAAATTTTGTTCTGTTAAAATGTTCGAAAGAACAGCATAAAAATTTTAGTCAATCAGTTCAATTCTAGAACGACTCCATTCTTCACAATAACGTAAGGGGTGGTTTAGTAATATTTATTAAATTTCTAAAATCACATTTAACAAGAATTTTTTTATTATGAATTAATAAATAAGGGTTAGTTTTTATTTTATGTTTCTCAATAAATGAGGTTTTTCATTTAGAAACCATGAAACTGTAACAACCTGTTCTTGTATCACTGATTAAAATATATTCCTTAAAGAAACGACAATTTGATTTAGCAGCTACGTTGATATATTTCACAATGTGTTTTGAGCTGATCTTGTTGATGTTTTTGGCTTGAAATTTTGACATGAGGTATTATAATTTTATATAATATTTAAAAAAATACTCTATTTACCGAAATTCTAATGAAATAGATGTTGGTAAATGTAAAGGATAATTGATTTTATCAATTTTATTATGATTATTATAAATTTATTTTTCTAATTATTAATTAATCAGAAAAAACCACAACTGGACAGTAAATAAATAAACTGGACGTTACATTTTGCTTTTCATTGCCCTTATGATGATTTTCTTTTTATAATTAAATTCCTTAGTGCCTTATAGTGAAAGGACAAGGGATTAATACTGTGCATTTCACAGGATTATTTTTTTATTTGATTGTTTTTGTTCGCGGCGGCCATTCCCGGGACCGAGAATTGTTTCCGTTTAACTTTCACGCAATCTGAGCCTAACATCAAGGGTAAATTCTCCTGATGATTCCTAATAAGGATGAAACAGCTGTTCAGGATTCCATTTGATGTTGACTCAATGTGCGAAAACGTATTCACTGTTCAGTTATGGTTTTTTCCTTGACTTATTAATAATTATGGAAGTTAAATTTTGCTTTTAATTATTAGTTAATTCAAATAAATTTATAATTTGTGGTTTTATTTACAATAAAGACTAAGATAGCGCAATAAGCATATTAGAGTTGGTGGGAAATGATGCAAATGTTTTGAGATCGCAGAAATCCGGGATTATAAATAAAAAAAAAATTGAGAAAAATTGTTAATTTGTTTAGGTAAATAATCTGTTTTTCTTAGGGATGAGGATTTCGTAAAAATCGTCAAGAAAGAAACTGATATTGTTTTATAAAGAAGAACCAATGAAGCCATTGAGGTACAGGAAGGGCAAGGGTGGCTCTCTTAACCAGGTTTCTTGTTTATTAAATCACAGCTTGAGCAAAAAGTACCAAGTGATATTTTCATGAGCTGTAAAGAAGCTTATGTCACACAAAGGGAGTATTTCTTGGTACTTACTATTTATTAAACAATGTTTGTATTCAACTGAAATTAAGTATTTTCCGAGATAAGAAAAGTAGAATGAAATTAAAAAACCATATCTTCTGTGAAGAATTAGCGCTGTTTGTACAAGGGGTGACTTCCCATTGCGCTTCGTAAAGTCTTCGGATAATATCTCCTGCAGTTTCATTGTAGCATAACGTCAGTATTTCTATTTCGCATTCAATCAATTGATGCCAACCCCTGGGGATCAAAAGAAAAGAAAAAGGTTTAATGAAGGAACAGCGATGCGTGAATCAATCTGAAAAAAAATTCTATTTTTTTAAATTAGTAAAATTTATTAAACTTATTCGACATACGAATGCAACAAACAATACAGCAATTGTAATACAGTGATTTTTAAAATTTTTCATAATTTCGAAAATATATTTATAGTATAAAATAACTTCATAGTGAAATTCAAAAACCTCTACTTTATTCTTCACAATATTTCATTTCTCTTAGCGAGAAACTTCCTCAGGTGACTTTGAGACGTACGTTGAGAGAGAGGTTAACAGAACCCATAAGAGCCTACAGAGAAAGAAAAATATCGGACTGGGCAGACCATTGTCTGGAAGAAATACACAACCCGGATGCTATAGTAGACTTTATTTGTGAGATACAAAATGAAAAACTTGTGTTGGAATTTATGTTTAATAAATTGGAAACAAATATATAAATAAGGACATATGATTAAAAGTAAGAAATATCTTTTTTGGATACATTGAATAGTTCATGAGTAAAAGAGAAAATTTAGAATTTAAGAAGTCTGATTGTCATCCAATAATTTTAGTTTCTTTATGATTTAATTGTTATTCAATTTAGCGAGAATAATTCGTGTTTTAGTATAATTAAATTGTTATTTAGTTAGATTAAAAGAATTGTTATACAATTAGACTAATTAATTGTTGTTAAAAGAATTGTAATAAGATATCGAGAAATTTGTTTATTTATTCAAAATTATGCATTCATTAAGATCTATGGAATTACAGAGGAGAAAAAATCCGTATTGTCATCTGAGGAAGTTTCTCGCTAAGAGAAATGAAATATTGTGAAGACTAAGTAGAGGTTTTGGATTATACTAGGAAGTTGTTTTATATCAGTGATTTTTAAACTTACCGGCAATATTCTTGATTGTATGAAAATCCAGCAAAGGTGAATGGATATTCAGGATCAGGTATTGGTATTATGGCTTTCTCATTACAGTACACTAGAGTATCATTGTCAGGGTTATCGTAGCAGAAGGTTTCGTTTTGAGTGCTGTATTCTATTGTCAAAATTACAAGAAAAGAAATCCATAAATTAAAAACAACAACAACGTACAATTCGACATCTTTTATGCGAATTTCCATCGTGTCCACTTTGTAATAAATCACAAAAAAAATTAGGTTTATTTTTTTATTTCTAAAATTTATCATATATTTGCTATAATTGATAAAGTAATAAGGAACCAAATTTGTCTATTCGCACAGTGGACGACGATGTTATGTTTTATTACTGTCAGTTAGAAAATATAATAAAAGATTAAAATAACAAACCACGAAGTGATTTGGCTTCTTCTGTACAGCTGACGTTTCCATACACTTTCCACTGACGAATATTGGCTTCAATGGTAAGAGTGTTCTCGGGTCCAATACATTCCCGTAAACCCGGGTAGTCAAGGAATTTCTTAACACACAAGAGTTCCATGTCTTCTTCACTAAAAGAAAAAGAAAAATAATATATTTGTAATCTTTATCATTTGATGAATATTAAAAGTTGTTAAAATTTTGATTGTTATACAGGGAGATTTTGAAATATACCGAGGTTAAAATATATATCGTATTCATATTTGTCAGTAAATAACACCTCTCCTTTATTATTAGGGAAACTGGTACAGGCGGTCACTGTCAACTTCATCATTCTTGCCCTACAGTCCTTTTAGGAGTGGGGCAATTGAAGTGGACACTGCTTACAAGATGGAAAAATATTGCTGTGAATGGACCATTTAAGTTTGTCGTCACAACCTATTTCACAGGTCAAAAAAGCTGTTGCTAGGCTCGGTTGCTAGGGTTTTAGCGTTGAAATTAGTTACGACGAAGGAGGTGTTTGTCTTTGTTTGTCTTTGGGAAAAGACCAAGAAAGTAATAATAAATTATGAGAATGCATTTTTTAAGACTTCAAGTAAACCCACCTTAGGGTTTTTCCCTCTTATTTTTGTGAATTTTGGGAGAAATACTACGACCAAAAAAGCTGTATTTATATATATTTTTGAGGTTCAGACTGGCTTAGATTTCCTTGCACCATGGTGAGAGCTTCTGATTGAGGTGCAATCGAGACCTCAAAAGCCACTCTACAATAGAAAAGGACCGATCTGACATATTGAAACTCATTTCAGATATAGGATTGTAGAAAAAT
This sequence comes from Thereuonema tuberculata, assembly GCA_023159025.1. Taxonomy (NCBI): domain Eukaryota; kingdom Metazoa; phylum Arthropoda; class Chilopoda; order Scutigeromorpha; family Scutigeridae; genus Thereuonema; species Thereuonema tuberculata. Next base: position 40,104,690 of record JAFIDM010004315.1, on the reverse strand, counting down.
AAATAATTTTATAATTGTTGGCGAAAATAAAATTATTTATACTTGTATAATAAGTTATAATAAGTTATAATACTGAAATAAGTTTCAGTACGTCAGATCTGTCCTTTGGTTAACTCAAAAGCCACTCTTTAATAGCAATTATAAGCTTTCAGCATAGGATTTTTTTTTAAGGAATTTTCATCTTTTGTATTTCTGTCTAAAACAGAATCACCATCTATTCTAACATGGATATTTTGGTTTGTTTTGTTTCCTTACTATAAACATTGAATTGATTTCAATGAAGCCATTACGGTTACTCACCTTAAAAGGAAATGATACTAATAAATCACATAATAAGACTTCCTATCTCAATACAGTAAGTAAGTAATCTGCGATATTCGCCTTCAAAGAATGTTTCCTTTACAATATTATTGTAGACGGCGACAAATCAGAGTAACCATCAGGTTCGTTTTTGGTTCGGTAATTCGGTTTGAATCTAGGTTCAAATCCCGACTGTATTTTCGTCACTCTCGTCCAACAAAAAGCTGGAGAATCTGCAATGACTAGGGTTTGATAAACTTGTTCTCGATGTAATGATCTGCTATTTTTCTTTACATTAATAAAGAAAATCATTCGTAAACATCATTCATAATTTATTACGCGAGACACAATAAAACGAAGAAAATCGTGGGTTATGGATTACTACTGCCATGTATGCTCAGCGACTTCTGTTGCAAAACATCGTAACTATTTTCTACATTTCTGCAAAGCAAAGTAGAAGAGAACAAGATTTTCAATATTTTTTTTTTATTCTTTGCATCTTTAACGTACCAATGTACTGTTATTATTATTTTTATATTATTCATATTTTTTATAAATATCATCCATGTCCAAAAGTGGCTTCGGACAAGGAAAAGAAAATGCCCGGGCGAGAAAAACGAACAGTTTTTCGCATCAATTTTTGCTCGTTGACATTTTTCTTCGCCGTCAAATGGGACAAATTTGCAGCAATAGACGATGTTCCTAGTAATTCAGAAATACATATTCCAAAGCCCTGACTCTTAAAATAGTGGAAAACTTCAAGATTACACCTCTAGCTTGGCTGTGCAAGCTAACCTTGTTCTTATGATGCCGCCATATTGCTTTCTGCAGCAATAAGTTCCAGAATCAACTAAGTGATCCGTTTTTCGCCATATTTGGTGATTCTTCTGTGCGTACTTTAACTTTGACTTGACTTATTCTATCTCTCTCCTATTTTCCGATATAGAGATTTCCCAACACCTTACTTGACCAATTGGGATCAGTTGAGTATGGATGGACAGGTCACAGATCGCTCGCCTTCAAGTGCTGATACCCAATTTTACGTAGGGCTAGGTGAACCCTAGGTCCCATCTGGAGGAGAAATAACATGGGAAAAATCCCCGATCTCCCCCGGGGTTTGATCTTTTAATCTTGTTAAGAGCAGCCATGATCATATTCATGAGGCAATTACTTAGTAGTAAAAGATGAATACCCTCTTGATCGATTTTTTGTAAATCGTGGGATGATTTGAAGAAAAATCTAAATTATCTCCCCGTGAACGTAGGTTTCTTATACAAATGATATTCTTCTTTTTTTTTTTCTTTTTCACTTTCTTTAGTAAATTTAATTCTATTGAAGCGTTTTTTCTAATTCATTGATAATGTAGTCAATATAATTTTCATCAATAATATATCATCCACAAATCCCATATAAATTTTGACATATATTTTAGGAATATTTTAATTCCATATTCTTTCCAAATGGTTTAAATAAATGTTTGCAGCAATTAGACTAATAGGAGATCCCATTGGGCAACCAAAAATGTGTTTATACAATTTACTTTGAAAACTAAAAATTATATTAATTAAAATTAATTAAACAGGAGTTGATGGAATACACATTGAGTTAGTTAAATGCTTGGGTGAAGACAAGAAGCAAATACTATCATTATGCAATGAAATATATGAGAAAGGTGAATGGCCTGATGATTTCATGGAAACAGTATTGCTACCAATACCGAAGAAAAATGATGCAAAGAAGTGCAGTGAGTTCAGGACTATCAGCCTTATATCGCACTCAGCGAAGATTCTTCTGCGAATACTGAACAGACGTTTATATTCTAAGGTGGAAGGAGAGTTGGAAGAAGAGCAATTTGGTTTTAGGATCGAGAGATGCAATTGGACTGCTGGGAACAATCGGCGAAAGATATCTATAAAAAAATAAACACGTATATGCAGTATTTGTGGACCTGGAGAAGGCTTTTGACAGAGTGGATTGGAATAAACTTATGGAAATCTTGAAGAAAATTGGTGTGGATTGGAAAGAGAGAAGGCTAATAACTAATCTTTATATGAAACAACGAGTCAAAGTCAGGATAGGAGAAAAATTGTCAGAGGGAAGTGGAATAGGGAGAGGGGTGCGACAAGGATGCCCTCTATCACCTACGCTGTTCAACATCTACTTAGAGGAGTTAGTGAAGAATTGTTTTCAGAACATGGGAGGGGTGATAGTAGGAGGAAGAAGAATAAAGTGCATAAGATTTGCTGATGATATGGCATTGTTAGCAGAAGAGGAGATGATACTAAGGGATATGCTACTGCAGCTGAATGACAGCTGTGAACAATATGGAATGACGATAAATGTAAACAAGACAAAGACTATGGTTATCGGAAGAAAGACAAAGAAGATAAACTTAAGTATTCGGAATGAGACATTGGAACAAGTGAACAACTTTAAATACTTAGGGTGTACTATAAGTGGTGATATGAACTGCTGCCAAGAAGTCAAGAGGAGGATAGCAATAGCAAAGGAGGCTTTTAATAGGAAAAGGAGCATCTTCTGCGGACCTCTGGAAAAAGAACTAAGGAAGAGACTAGTGAAGTGCTTTGTGTGGAGTGTGGCATTATATGGGGCAGAAACATGGACATTACGACGCAGTGAAGAGAAACGACTAGAAGCATTTGAAATGTGGATATGGAGAAGAATGGAGCATGTGAAATGGACAGACAAAATAAGAAATGAAGCTTTGCTAGAAAGAGTGGGTGAAGAAAGAATAATGCTGAAACTGATCAGGAAGAGAAAAAGAAACTGGTTGGGTCACTGGCTGAGAAGAAATTCCCTAATGAAGGATGCACTGGAAGGAATGGTAAACGGTAAAAAAGTTCGAGGCAGAAGAAGATTTCAGATGATCGACAACATTATGGTAAATGGATCTTATGTGGAGACGAAGAGGAAGGCAGAAAATAGGAAAGATTGGAGAATGCTGGGTTTGCAGTGAAGGACCTGCCCTTGGCAGAGAACTATGTATGTATGTATGTAAACAAAATTTGAGACCCAATATACATTCATGATTGGGAATTTTTTTTGAAATTGTGTATGTTCAATAAAAGTACTTATAATTTTACGAAGATGTATTAATAAAATTCTTATTGGTTCAAATAAGTCAATGATTACTGCTACTGTATTCACTGTAATAATTTCTTTTGGAATCCAAAATAATTATGTAAAAAAAGATATTGAATAACAATAACTTATAATTTATTCATTATTAAATTTCTTTCTACTTATTTTATTTATTTTACTGCAAATTCCTCCTTCTGTGATCAGAAGGTTTTACTTAAAACATATGGTTAAAGAGCTCCGAAGGTTTCTATGAGATTCTCCTTACAGCCAATCACCTTTTGTTTCAATCAACCAATCAGAGTGCTTCTTTCCTAGCCAATCAAATATCACTAGAAACAAATGATTAGATCGTCTGCCATCGAATTTAAAGCAGATAGGTTTTAGGTTTTTTTAACAGATAAAATTTTATTTGACTTAACAGTATTTACAAAGCTTAACTTTAAGGTTTTCTTATGAGTATACTAGACTCTTGCTAATCCTGACATTCCTTGCACAGAGGGGTTCCTGGTTACTGAGAGTGCATACAAATTTAGTTTAATTCTTCATTTAATGGAAAGCGCTTCCCTCCCAATTGGATAAGGAAAAAAAACAAAAAACAAAGAGGAACGAAAAATTTAAAAATAAAAATCTACAGCCAAAGTCAGTACTTATAAAGTTATCTCATTAATTTCTTTCGTGGTTTCAATAATTTAAAGAATATCTGTCAATTCAATATTATTGATTTAATATTACTAAAATTTTTAGCATGGTTGTCCATTAACGAAGAGGACTTATCCAAGTTAAATATTGAAATCGATAAGTCCATCAAACATTTCGAAAAATTAAAAACTAGAAGGATTGTGCATCTCCGCCATATATAAAAGCACAGGTAAGAAACATCCAAAAGTTCCTAAATTACTAACTAACTGAAGTTTAAGTGACTAACCGTCACTAACAAAATATATTTCTCTAAGAAACATGTCTTCTTTTTTCGTTACTTTTTGATTTTCGTACGAATTATGAGATGAAACCGGAGATACGGTACCAGGCTGTTTTGGACTACGGTCGAGTTTTGACAAGATGGCTGCCTTTGCACCACTTTTCAGATATGAGTTTTAGTTTTACAATTAACTAGTGAAAAGTAGAATGAGATTTGCAGGTAAGCTTATTTAAAATTGTTTTTGCATGATCTTTTACTAGAAAAACTAACCCTCATCTGGCTAACTGCGATCTTGAGATAACAGTATGCACCATCATGTATCCCTGAGCGGATGTATCCTTACGAAGTCTGTGATTGTCAGTACCGTATTCTCCGATTTAGCCACAAAATTTTCGAATGGTTTCAATTGTTTTTGCTAAAGGAATAGAATCAAACTTGAATAATGTTATACTTTGTTTTTTATCTTTCCCGCTCGAATTCCTTTCCTAAGCTGCTTTGTAAATAGGCATCGCTAATCAACAAAATGTTCGCGAAGTAAACGAGGAAGTTTGATTAAAATTATTGGTTTTCAGCAAAAAAAATAAATATAAATAAAATTTGTTATTACTTTCGTATACTTATTTCTTCAAAATCAAAATTTCAATATTTTCTTTGTTTTGAGAAGCATTTCAATTGTATCAATATCGTATTAATAAAAAAACGAAACTGTTTATCTGATAATAAAGAACAAACAGTCTGATCCATAGTCATCCATCTTTTTTCTAAAAAAACAATTCTATGAATTAATTCTTTAGATATACTTTTATACTACTGTCTCTTAGAAATGCTGACAAAGCATTAATGGAAGGCAAATTCAAAAAAAAAATAAATAAATTAGTATTATTTTAGTAACTTACATTTTTAAATGAATTTTCTACAATTATATGCATTTACAGCATATATTTAACGTCCTAATTTTGAAATCCAAGATAAGTATAGCATTGCATTTTCCGTCTTTTGATGGACTACATTTCTCTTTTTATTACAAGAACCTGAATTCTTTATTCGAAGGAAGAAATTAGTACAGAACACCATCACCAATCCGGCATCATCGGGGCCGATAGGGTGCCGGATTACAGAGTGATTAGGTCAGGATACACTTAACCCAACAGCTAACCACTTCATCCTACCTTTAAGATGCCCTGTAAATCAGTACAAGTTATTTAAAAAATAAACATTAAATGAAAATTAAGGGAAATTTTAATAAAGCACAGGTAAAATAAATGGTACAGGTAATTATGTTGACTCACACAAGAAAGTTCATCACTGCCGCTTCCAAAGCGAAGAGCTGAAATTTGCAACTAAACACATTTACATGTCTTCATGTCAACAGTCACGCCGATAATATAACAATGTTTATGTAGCAAGTAGCGCCACCAAGTAGTAGCGGCAGGTTGGTGCGGCGACACGGGAAATTTGAAAGTACGCTAACCGAAATTAGTGATGTTATACTGTATAATCCTCTTGATAGATATGAGAAATTTATGCTTTTTAATTTGATACCAAATAGTGGCAATCATACAGTAAAGGTATTTCATACTAACATTAACGCTACAAAATTCTGCTAATTAGGGGCACACCCCCACCCCACCCAAAAAAATAAAGAAAGAAAGAACGAGAAGGAAATTTAAAGCATTGACGTATCTGTATCTTATTATTTTGGAAAATGATCTTTAAAGCAATTATTTTTAAGAAGGCCTACATCTTAATGGGCTCTACAACATCCTGGGTACGTCACTGCTACTAACTATGCAATTCGAATTCTTAATACTCATTCCATTTCTTTGGTCTGAAAATAAAATTTATCCATTTATTTAATTTGGTTTGAAACGTACCTGCAAGGATCTGATTCCTCTGATGTTTGTTGTTGAGCTAAACAGCTGTTATGCATCGCCATCGCTTCTTGTCCAACTAGTGTTTCTTTTAGGCAGACATTGTATAAAGCTCTTTGTCCTAATTTATCTAAAAAATAAAAATAAAGAATTTAGAGAAGAAGTAACAGAAATCCCTAATAGGATAAGATTGCGATTGCTCCCTTATTTCTTATGGAATCTATAAGAATGAACATTCAAAATTTCTTGACGTCAATGTTATTTAATTAATATTCGATAATTTGATGATAACGACTGCCCATCAAAAATTATTACAATTATAACTAATAAAATAGTTATCCTCCGAAAGAAAACATTCGGTACCCTCCGAAAGAAAACATATTAAAAAAAAACACGTACTGTTTCTAATATTTATTGGCCAAGTTACACGTTTCTTATAGTTTATTATAAAGTATCAAAATTCCACCGCCAACATCAATCAACTCTTGTGAGAACAACATGACATGTTCCTTGTCTGAGTTCATCGTGGCGTTCCTTTATGCTCACAAAAGGTGCATTATGTGAACTAGCAATTCGTCTCATGTATTCACTTTATGTCTGTAAACTTCACTCTTCATCCCACCCCATAAACAGAAATCCAAAGGGGTTAGATTTGGAGATCTTAGCGCCGTGCGGTGAAAGGGAAGCAAAACAACGACCAGCAGGCACAGTGACAATTGCCCGCCAAATTTCAATTATCTCGGAATCTATTCGGAAATCGACCTCATTCATATGGACTTTTTTGCTTAAAATGATCGTTACTTTCATTTCCCAAAACATTGACCTTTCCTCCTGGGACACCCTGTATAATAACAATTGCGAAGAGTGCAATTATACCTATGTTTCGATTTGGAGTACTTTACAATGTAATTAATAAATCCTGCAGCATAAAAATATGTAAAACCCTTATCTAAATTAAAGTTTCGATTATTCCAATGGGTCGTTTCAGTAGATTTCATTGACGTTTACTAATAAATACTAGTTAAAAAATCTGTTTAAAATACGACGATCCAAAATATGCTTGTAGATGTATTAATTTACTCCAAACAAATATAAACACTCCAGAAATGACCAATATTTCGTCTATCTAACAATTTTAATGTCTAACAGTTTTGTGAAATATGCTTGTAGAATTTTAACGAACAAAGGTACAACGCAATTTTATTATTCTTTTTTAAAATTCAGAATTAGAAATACCTCGGAATAAAATTGGACAAAATTAAAGAAAAAGAAAAAAAGTTGTTGAAATTCAGATACCGATTTTCAGCAAAATAAGGTTATAAATTAAAAATCCATTAAACTTAGATCTGATATTTTGAATTTCCCAAATCTGACCTTTCTTTCATTATTTCCGGATAAAATTCGTAGTAATCTGATTTAGAGTCTGACAAAGGATTTCGGAATGGAAGAGGTTATGATGGTCTTAAGAAATAGGAAATGAAGTCCATTTCCATGATGGGGTGGTAGGGTTTTTAAACAAAGCGATGGATTTTTCCATCTAAAACAAGTGAATATAATTTTGTGCTAAAGCATAAATTTAAGGGCAACCCATAATAATAAAAAAAAAAGGAAGTCCATTAACGTAAGGAAAAAAATGAAAAAATACTCGGACATTGAAAAAAAAAAAAATTAAGAAAAAAAAAAAAAAAAAAAATAGATATACGGATTTGAACAGACAACCTTCAGTATACGAGTCCGAGACCTTAAGCATCAAGCTAAAACTGACAACAGAAATGAAAAGGTTGCATTGCAGCATTTAAGCTAATAACAGAAATCCAATGAAAACAATGCCAAATATCTCGAACATGGGGGGGGGGGGGGCATTAGCTCCTAAAAATACCCCATTCCTACGGTGTTTGTGTCTCTGAATACGATGATGAAATCCGTTTGTCGATCAGAGCTTCCGTTAGGGTTTAGGGATGGACAGACGCAATAGCTACCTGTTTTGGTCGCCATCACGATATCTTCTACAGTCCGCCAAACCAGAGAACGACCGTGGCCACCAGATGTCGCAATAGTAGAATTTGAATCGATTGTATATGTCTGTGTTTATGGCGGGAAAGCGAACATTTAGGGAGTTTGAAGTTTACGGAAAAAAGACGATATTTATTTTCTTGAACTATTCTGATTTCTCATCAAATATAGCAGTAATTTCAAAAATTTATTTTTATTCATTCGTTCGTTTCAATCGTTCAAAAGCAGTCTACTACCTTTCCCAATTGGTTTTTTGACGAAATTGCATCCCTGAGATCGACAACACGAAGACGAAGATGGGATTCTTTTACTCACGTCTCGTCTTTTACTCACGGCACTGGGATCGAAAACAATTTCTCTGATGTGCCATAAGTAAGCATGTCATAAGGCCTTTTCGAAATAAGAAGTAACGTTAGCAATAACTTCCGTTGTTTTGCTGCCAACGGTTTTCTGAGTCGGAGAGTTGCCATTTTTAATCTTCTCTCTCTTAGTCCTGGAATGATTAAGAGATCATAGGTCTCGTTCAAGGTCAAAGTCATCCTCTGGTTTGGCCAACTGTAAATAGGTCCCTTAAAAAAAAGCAGAGGCAAAATGCTAGATTTCTTCCCTTTTCAGATGTAGTTAGAAGGTTACAACCTTTATCCCTTCATCAGGAAAGTTGGACACATAACATCTGTATGTTTGTGTTCGTCTTTAACTTTGTTGCCCCTCCAACATCATGCGACTCTTTGCAGCTTGTCATACGTATTTATGGAAATCCTATTTTTCTATTGAGAAATGTGGGCGTGAAAGTGACAAAGATCCCTTAAAACTCTGCCTGACTACAAACCATGAATTTGCATCAGAGTCTATTGCTTTACACTTTTAATTTGCGCGTGCTTTTGATAAAAATTAATTGGATTGATACGATTCAACGTATTTTCGGATTTAATTTGGTTTCAGCAAATGGAACATAAAAAGGCAGATTGTTTGTAGTAGATGATTTTGTAATTTTCAAACGCGATGATTTTCCTTTTGTTTACTTTTTATGACTTCAAATAACATTGGCATTTAATAATCCTTATATATTATTTCTCAAAGGTGTTTTCGTGTCGGTACGCCATAACTCCCTTAATACTTCATCAAAATCAATGAATGAGACGTCATTTTGAAGATTACGTACGATGATGAAAAATAAACAAATTGTTTAAAATTAATGTCTTCGTTAAAAAACTTTATTTTAAAAACCTTTTTAAGAAAATATAGACACGCTTTAACAGAAGCGACTTATTTTTTCGAAAGCGAAACAACATTTCAAGTAATGCTATAGCGAAGTAAACTTCAAATTTATCCATTTTTGAATAAAAATGCGTTTTTAAATGATATTTCATCGTTTACTTAATAAGAACAGATAAAAAAAACAACAAAGATTTATATTTTAATAAAAATAAATGATTTTTGACAATAAAAAACAATAAAATTTGTCAACTTCTCATGTATTATTTCTCAAAGGCGTTTTTTTTTTTTTTTTCCCTTAATACTTCATCAAAATCAATGATTGAGATATCACTTTGAAGATTACGTTCACCGCTAATGACGAAAAATAAAAAAAAAAATGTTTAAAATTAATGTTTTCATTAAAAAACTTTATTTTAAAAATCTTTTTAAAAAAATGTAGAAGGCGCCATCTATTGACAATCTGTTCATTTATTTATTTCCACATTACCATTCGATGACTGATCAATATACCAAGCTAATTATTCGCACGGCTAATTATTCAATCTTTTTACAAAAATGGAGAAGGCGCCATCTATTGACAATGTGTTTACCTAATATGCACGATAGCTATGGATTTGTTTATTAGTTCTCAAAGGTGGTTTTTTGTTGCGAATTATTCGCACGGGTCAACTAGTTTATTATTAATGAAACATACATTAATAAGAATAAGCTTACAGTTCTTTGAGATATAATTTTAGAAATCTAGTTATAGCCTACTGTCAAAATGTAGGAAGGTACGGTATTGGCTTCCGAGTTACATACACTTTGCGTACGCTCTGTAAGCTTCCGCCCTCACAGGGATTACAACTGCTATCATACGTTTCGTCAGATCATTTTCAAAGACGTTTCGCTTCACATTCTTAGCGACCCCAAGGTTACAGCTTGCCTGTAAAACCGCTAGGGGACCGCTCTTGGTTGTATCCAGTCTGTCTGTCACACTCTTAGTGGCCAAATGGTTAGAGATATTCGAATGAAACCTTCACCATTGTGTTCAGCATCAAAAAGTAGATGACCACGTTTAACAAATCAGACCTCTAGGACCATTCCCTGACCCCCCCCCCGGCGTTTTCTGTCTTTTAAAGGCGTTTTTAAAAGAAAGACTACGCCTTGGAAAGGGAGGGGGGTCAGGGAGTGGTCCTAGAGGTCTGATTTTTTTTGTACCTACTTTTTGATGCTGAACACAATGGTGAAGGTTTCATTCGAATATCTCTAACCATTTAGCCGCTACATAAGTCGATAAGTGTTCCATCCAGACAACATAAAAGCAAGAGCTGTCCTCTAGCGGTTTTACAGGCAAGCTGTAATAAATGTGTTGCTAAAAACCAAGAAACCTGATATTGTTTAATTTCCTTCTTATTATGAATATGAATGTTGCTAATGCAAAAGGCGCAATTGTTGCGAATAGTGTCATTGTTGTGATGGTTGTAGAGCTGCATTGGAAATGTGATTGTGGCGAGTACGGAAGAATGAAATGCTGATGCAAAGCGAGAAGCTTCACGCTTGCGTAAAGAACGGTCTCGCTCAAAATTATGTTTATGAAATTGTGCATATTATGGGGCCGCTTTGCTTTTGACAATGTCTAAAAGAATTAATTACCTTGTCTAATTACCTTGTCTTTGTATTTGACTGTTTTCTGGTGTTTAATTTGATATTAAGGTGATATTTTTATAACTTTTATTTTAGTACTTTTTTTTCTAATTAAAATTAAGTTAATAATAGCGCATAGATAAATCATAGCATTTTGCTTTGTCTTAAGAGAAATGTCTATTTGTTTTTCCAGTAACAACAACAACAAAAATCAGATTTTCTGTTACATGAAAATTTTTTGTCACAACCATAAATGCGTAAAACTATTAATTCTGTAGGTTGAATAGTTGATATTTTTCCATGACATTACAAGTTAAAAATTAAATTTTCACTCTTATCTTCCCTATTCTCAAAGCAAACCTGTGAGTAATTGTTGAATACTATATTTGGTGCGTATTCCTAAAATTAAATATAAGTTAAGTTAAAGTTGCGATCAGGCCCAGAGGACCGCGCAATGCTACTGGAGGGTAGGCTCCAGTGCTCAGAACCTACGGGACAAAGTTGAGAACGGGGGGGTCGGCCCGTCGCTCGCCCGCCTTTAACTCCCGGGAAAGAAACCCGGTACCCATTCTATAGAGGGCTGGGTAGACCCTAGGGCCCGTTTGGAGGAGAAAGAAGCGTGGAAAAATTCCCGTCCTCCGCCGAGGCCGGGAATCGAACCCGCTACCTCCAACCCGCAGCCAAGCGCCCTTACCCACTCAGCTACCGGCCCACAAAATTAAATATAAGCCAATATAATATTCAGTTGATAATTGACGAAGAGCCAAAGGTAGTTGTTATTATGCAACAATGAACGTGTAGTGAATATGGTTTTAAGCATGAACTAGTGGACAATACTATTGTTGCAATTTTGGTTTGTGTGTAGTTTTACCAAAATGATGATGATAATTCCATAGAATGATGGAAGCGGAATTAAATAACAAAAACGAACAGGTGAAATGTCTACCGAATATAAAGTGCAATCGATACAAATGAATAAGTTGATTTCCTACGTACAAGGTATGAATTTTCGACTGGAGGAAATCTGGCTTGGCATTCAGTATTGTATAGACGTTCCGGTTTATCATTTTCGTTGTCTTGGTAAACATACATACAAATCAAAGTTATAACGTCTATAGTAACGTCTATAGGACGGTGGCTGAGGTGACTTGGGGCATACTGTTATCTCAAGATCGCAGTTAGCCAGATGAGGTTAGCCACACATCGAATGTTGTTTATAATTTATGAACTAAATACAAAATTAACAGTTATTAATAAAGCACTGACAAAAATGAGGACTTCACCAAGACTCCTAAACTAAAGCTTTTAAAATAAAGGGGGGGGGTCAAAATTCTCCATTTTTAATAGAAATAAAAAATTATTAGTCCATAATTAATTTTATGCTACCTAAAGAAAAAAGAGAACTTTATAATAAATCCTAAGATTTAATTCTTTTTTGAACTACCTGAGTTGACGAGTGGAGGAAGGAACAAGCAGCAATAGCTATTCTGTGCTATCTAACAGCTTTGCGGAACTGTTCCACATTACAGTGAACTGATTTCGTTGTATGAAATAGGTCAAAACAGTCCTTGAACCTGATTGAAGTAAATAAACCCTGATATCGTCAAATTTTCTAAAATTCAAGAAGTAAATATACGGTAACAAAAATAAGTATTGACTATAAAACTAAGTAAAGCATCCTACTGTATCTGAACTTATAAATTACTTTTGATAGCGTGGATATAAGCCGCAGGAAAGGCTGAAGTGTTTGACGTCAGAGCTTTCCTGGAAAGTTAATCATTTATTTTTCTCCGGAAATTGCTGATAAGGCTGTTGTATTTTGACCTCCATCGGAGCAAGAATTAAAAGCATTGGGAAATCCCTGAACTAAAGTCATTTCACTAAGAAATAATCTTTGGAGATAAATATCTGTGGATTATAAATTTATTATTAAAATAACGTTTTTAAAATTTTGTAGTAGTTATTTAATATCTTAAAAAGTCAGACCATGGCGATCATCAGTTGAGAGTAGTCAGAATGAACAAAGCAGGTCTCATAACGGAGGCATAATTTCTAATCATCAGTTAGCGTAAAACAGGATGTCTTGAGATGTCACTTATGAACATTAGTCTGACTTTTTAATGTGTTTGGACATTTTTAGGCGTTTTTCTTTATTTACATGCGCATAAGAAATTCATTGAGGCTGGCAGAGCCCAACACATGAATTTTCTTTTTCTTTATTTTTAATGTGTTTTTATGTTTTTAGTTTAGATTTGCGGAGGTTCCATTTCTTTTCCCACTTTATTTAATATTTTTATAATTAAATTAAACCATTCTTTGGATACGAAAGTAGTGGTTGAGAAACTTATTGTCATTTATACTGAAAGGAAAATGTAGAATTGTGCGAAATACGTTCAAATCAGCTAAATTGATCTAATTTTTAATGTAATTAAGAATAAACTCATTTAAATAAAACTAACGGAAATCTATTCTAATTTAAGAAAATATTAATTTTTAATTTCAAAAATAGAGTTTGAATGAAATTTTTTTGAACTCTTGTATGTATAAAAATTCAATAGTTCTGTAATTATTACGTTATCTTGCGTTACTAGAATAAAACTATGATTTTTAGAAATTTCCGAATCTGCATCACTGCTGAGACAACAGGAAAGCTGTTTCGGAATTGCTATCTTTCTTCAGTCAAGACTGCTCTGTTGATCAGAAATCCAGAGTTGAATACAGCATAAGCATTTCACCTGACTATCAAGTATCGAGTGCATTTTCCATTATCGGTTTGTTTGTTTTTTATTTTTATTTTAATAACTTTCATTCTATTTATCTTGACAATCATCTTTTCATTTTGTTGTAATTTTTCCCTTGATATTCAAGAGTTTATTATCCTAAATCTTTCGAGTTTTTAATGTCGAACTGCAATTTTTTTAACAGTTTTCATTCTGTCAGTCATTGAAAACTAGGATTTCCATATGTCCCATATTACATTTTTCGTTTGTGCCAAAAAAGTACGCGGCCCCATTTTACGAGTCGACGTCCCATAGAAAATATGAAATTAAAGAAAGAAATAAAAACGATCATTATTTCGAATTTTTAAATCTTAAACTTTATTTTAGTTCTTACAATTGTTAGTAATTGTTAGTAATTTTGGATTTTAATTCTCAGCAAGTAGTTACAAATAGCGATAAAAAAAAAAAAATTTCTGCTAAAGCTTAAGAATTCAGTTTAAAAAGCAGTGATGGATTTATTACATGAAAACTTAAATCGTCAGAAAAAAAAAAGAAAAAAAATTTAGAGAAGATCTCAAATTTCCTTAAAAAAGTTTTTTTCCTTAAAACAAATCAAATGAGATCTTTTCAGTGATATTCAGAACTGTTAAATAATATACTCGTCGGAGGATATTTCAGAAAAGCCTTTATTACTAAGCTTCTCTATTGATTCTAATATCCTTACAGGATGAATCTTAGATAAGGATTCGGGTCAGTTCTTTTTAGAATGCAAACTATAATTTAAAAAAAGAAAGAAAAATAATCAGGTTGTATTTTATTACTATTAATATTTTCTGAAGTATATTATAATCTTTTTTGTTGAGTAACTCTTCTTTCTAATATATTTTTATTTATGCCAGCCCCCAATTTGAACGTTAATACTTATGTATTAAAAAATAATTAGATTTCATTGAATTATGTAAATTGTTGTTTGTTTTTTTTTTAATTTTGTGTTATGACTATTTATTACTTACTCACATTGGGGCATTATACAGAAGAACAACTTTTTAGGTTAATGACCTTGGCAGCAAGAGAGACAGATGGTTTCGTTCCCTGATGAGGGTATTTTTTAATTAGTTATCTTCTTAATTATAAATTTTAAAGGCTGGGGAAAAAGGCAATGAAAGTTCACAAATTATTCCAATAACGGTGTTTGATTCTTGAACAATAAGATTTCTGACAGAATAAATCTATTGTTCTTATCAGTAGCTTAAATAGAGATCAGTTTAAAAAGGCATTTCCATGAAACACGTGACTGTTGCTTAGTAGCTCGCTTCTAAACCTGACCCTGCACCCCAGAGATTAATAAATGTTACTCCAGCGAGTTATACACAGTTACTAGTAATATTGTGAGCAATTTCACGTCAGAAATCACAAATATAATAGTAAGTATTGTTTATCAATTTGTAGCGTCTTTCAGAAAACTGAATTTTTAAGTTTTGTTCAAGATTTAGCATGATTTAATTGAAAAAGTAAGGAATATCATTTCAAAACTTCGAGTAATTTATTTTAACAATTTCTATTAAAAAATTTAATTTTATTAGTGTAACTTATATAAACTTAAAAAAAAAAAAGCTCTAAGAAATTTATTACAATGGTTCTGAACTATAAATACGTAACTAATTTTAAAACGATTATCTAATATTAACTACTCAGTTATCGAACCTAGTAATTTGTTGCTTAACTCGTTATTTATATTTTAATAGTAATCCTTTTTATACGAGACAAATATGTGAGACAAATGCATATATCAATTTATTTTCTTTTAATTATTACGATGTTATTTTCATTTTCTTAAACAAAACTTTAATGTTTTGAATATTTCTTTAATGGAAGAAGTTTGCGTCCTTCAGAATATATCTTTTATTTATAACAATATAGGACTCGTTGCGCCACATGCTTTTACTTATTTTGTCAACAGAGAGACTTCAAACTCCGGATTTCGTTTTTGATACGACTACATTTATTCACTTTAATTTATAATAATTTGCCTGCACCGAAATACTTTCGATTTTTGCGGTATTGATTTATCGATTGAAAATAATGAATGATTTTCAAAAGGTAAAAATGTATCACCTACCTTCGAACGATGCTTGTACCATTTCTACGCATAGAAGAACCCAGCAGCAGCCGATCGCCACAGCTGCCCTCATCCCTGTTTAATTACTCACAACGGAAAAACAAATGACTCCTAAAGAACTTCCAGGATATGAGAGAAATGTATTTTATAATTGCTCGTGACGTACCTTTCTCTGTTTTTCTCTCTCTAGAAAAAGAAATTCTACTAGAATCAATCAACAAATTCTAGAATCGATGCAAATTGAGTGGAATCGAAACAATGTTGGCTCTAGGACACTCGGAACATAAATAGTTGATAACTTTCAGTTTTTGATCTTTTGTGGCTTCTCGGTTGACATTGTTGATTTAACTGATGTTGCACAACTGATGTTCACCCTTGCAATCTTAAAGAGATTAAAGATGAATTATCACGTGTTCTTTCGCAGGAAAAGAGAGTTTGGGATTTACCCGAAAGTCTCGTGTTCCAATTGGGTTTTTATTATTTCTCTTGTCTTTCATCGGCGGAAGTGAGACATCAATAAAAGTTAAATCTTACAAATTGCATTGTTCTGTATTGCATGTATTATTAAAGCTAGGTTAAAAACGCCAAGAAGCTCATTCAATAACTTAGAGTATGAAAATATATAAAATCTAGCATTTTTTTTTCCAAAAAAATACTTCAGTTAAAGCAAAATTGGCTATAGTCCATTTCACATATCTGTGGACCAGTGTTACATGACTTTGATCAGAAACAGTATAAGTACTTTCTATGTTTTGTATTGATTTGATAATTAAGTTTATTAACGATACTATAATGACATGTGCAGTTGTTGGCGCTTTATGTTAATCCATTTAAGTTCACTCAGTTGCTATTTTTATTCTTTCGAAACTCGTTTTCTTGAAAATTAATATAACTTTGAACTGAAGGTACTTCGGTAAGAGGAGAAATAAATTCTGTATGTTTAAATTTTGAAGAAAATGTTTAAATTTTGAAGAAAAGGATCTACACCTACATCGAATGTTGAAGATCGTCTGTTTATGCAAAAGTTAAATACAAGAGAACGCACAAGCAACGATCTCATTAGCCTAACTTTTCCTTCGGTTAAACTTAAATTTTCCTTCGGGTAAATTTAAATCACCTTTTAACAAAACTTCTAACCTTTGCTACTTCCTGTGTCCATTTTTTTCCTTAAAACTTCTTCTACCTCTTTTATAACAAATACCGAATAGTTATTCACATCAAAGATACAAAACAACTATAAAATTACAAAGATATATAGATGTATTACTATAGATATATTACAAAGTTATATTACTACTAGCAGCAAAGCCTGTCGGCTGACAGGCATAAAAAATCTGAAAAATCATTTTATTATCAACTATCAAATATAAAGTAAATGTAATCTAAATACTGTGCTAACTTGCGAACGAAGCTTCTACGGCAAAAATGGTTTTGAGTTTCGAAATCAGCGTAAACAACTGAGTAAGTATGCCAAATTTCATTAAAATGGATGCAGTAGTAACAAAATTATTTGGTTTTGAACGTATGTTTTGTTAGAATTTCAGTTGTCGAGGTCAGTTCCAAAGAATAAATTTTCATGGAAACAACATGGAATGCCAAAATGAACTAATATTTTCATCCAATTTCAGTACTTCTGATTCAATGGTACCATTGAGAACCGTTGGATCTATCTTAATAGCTTAATTATATCGAGTTACAGATAGACAGACAGACAGACAGACGAACTTAGCCAATTTATATGTATATATATATATTTGATTCGATTGATGATTTGATTTGAATTTTTTTTTTTTTTAATGTTTATCAGACCTATTTAGGTGTACTCCTATTTACCTGTACACCTGTAATATAGGTTCTGACAGTTTAATCTAAAGGATCATTTTCCACCCAAAAAGATACATGAAATACCAACCATATCTAAAGTTTAATTTATCTAAAGAATAATTATTCTTTTTGACTCATAACGCCGAAAAGCATTTAAAACTCACCTTTGAATAATCTAAATACTGCGCTAACTTGTGAACGAAGCTTCTAGGGCAAAAATAGTTTTGAGTTTCAAAATCAGCGTAAAAAACTTAGTAAGTATGTCAACTTTCATTCAAATCGGTGCAGTGGTAACAAAATTATTTGGTTTTGAACGTATGTTTTGTTAGAATTTCAGGTAAAATTTCATGGGAACAACATGGAATGACAAAATGAACTAATATTTCATCCAATTTGAGTACCCTTGATTCAATGGTACCTTTGAGAACCTTGGATCTATCTTAATAGCTTAATTATATCGAGTTACAGACAGACAGACAGAAAGGACACAGACAGACAGACAGACGAACTTGGCCAATTATATAAGTTGATTATATAAATTATCTTCGTTTCCCCCCAAAAAAATACCCCGAAAGAACTACTGTTTCATTAAAAATATTGTAATGTTATATAATGTAATTAATGTACAATAACAAAATAAGGTTACATTGTACAAGTTTATTATATTTGGTGGAACACAGGATATCTATTTACAATTTATTGTTTTGAATGTTTGTGTAGTTTTTTTTTTTTAATTTAATTGAGGAAAAAAAAATAAATGTATGGGTATTTCATAGTTTAGTTCTGAAGGAGGAGTGGGACATGATACTGTATAGATCCTTTTTTTTTTTGAGGGTTTCCCCACTCCGGGATGAGATTTTCTCGATATTTCGACCCGGCGCGGCGCCTCGAGCCTTCTTCGGGAGATTTATACGTAGTTAGTTAGTTTCTCGGATAAGTTGTTTTCGTGTTGTTCATTCCGAGCCAGGGTGAGCACACTGCTAGACTGGGAAGGGACGGGAGGGGACAGTGAAATTGTCCTTGGGGACAGTTTCGTAATTGTGTGTGTGTGAGGGGTGGGGGAGTGCGTGGGGAGATGGAGAACTCAATTGGTTCCCTTTGAATTCAAAAACACCTTTATACTGAAAGTACAGTAATATCTTGAGATACGAGCATAATCCGTTCCAGGACCGAGCTCGTAACTCGAGGTGCTCTCAAATCATTTTTTCCCAAAAGAAATGACAGAAAAAAACATTAATCCGTTCTGGCCCTCTATAATAAAGCTCCCTTATTAGTGCTAATAATAATGGAACAAACATGTTTTTAATTGCTATAGAGACATACGCACAAAAAAAATATAGTATATAAGGATTCTTGTGATATAAAATTAAATGTGGTTTTAATTATGAGTTCTTACTGACAGACGATATAGTAGCGGCTAAATGAGGCATGTGCGGAGGGAGGGAGGGAAGGAAGAGAGTTGGCCCGTACGTAGACACTTGATTCCCTACACTTCGTAACTTACATAAACTTAGAATTAACTTAACTTAGCTTAAGTATTTTATTTTTTTTTGCATTTTTCGATTTGTATTCTTTACTTTTCTTCACTTTTCTTAACTTTTTTCTCCTGACTACCCTCACTTTCACTTGGCGCAGGCCTTTTAACGAAATACCTATCGAGGGAGATTTGTTTCTGTCTCCCTTTCAAAATGTTACGGAAATGAGTATGGCACGTGTCGTCAAAAAGCGCCGAAGCACGACCAGTAGACAATTTATAAGGGTGTTGGCGTCTGAAAGCATGCTCGTATCTCAAATCTTTACTCGTATCTCAAAGCAAAAATTTGCTCGAAGGCTTGCTCGTATCTCGGAATACTCGTATGTCGGGACGCTCGTATCTCAAGGTATTACTGTAGTTGAACGGAAGTTGTTAGATTTGCGCCCACCTTGAAGTAATTGATATATATATACAGTCGGACCTCTATTCAACGAACCTCTATTTTGCGAATTTCTCTATTTTGCGAACTTTTCTTTGGAACCAAGAACATTTTGCTAATTTCTTCGCAAAATAACCTCCGAATAGCGAAGTGCATTTTCTATTTAACGAACTTTTTCATGGTATCTATTTTTTTTTTCCTCCTTGGAATGTTTTTATTATTAATATTTCCTTAGAGGAAATGAAAGAAATGTGGATATAGCTGAGGGAAACAAGAAATTAACGATTATGTGCTGATTGATGATTATCTTTCACTTCATTTTGAAGTTGAGACTCGGAAATACTAACGGAATCGGATATTTTGGACAGTGTGAAAAATAAAAAGAATACAGCAATGAATTGCAATGAAGATTAAGATGATGAAATTGATCATGTTGCAGTAATCAAAAAACCTTCGTATAATGAAATGCTAAAATCATTTGAAACAATCCGATGCGGATTACAATTTGAAGAAAATACGCCAGAAGGGGTTTTTGGTGCATTGCAAAGATGCGAGACTTACTTTGAGCGAAAACACTTTTTCAAAAAAAAAGACTAGGACAAAATTAACAGACTTTATTAATAAAATTTAAGCACCCATACGGTAATGTATGCTTTATGTCATTAAAATTATTACGTTTATTAATAATATTTATTGTTTTTGTATTTTAAATCTGTTTTATGTAGTTTAAAGTAATTTTAAAAGTTGAATCTCTATTTAACGAATTTTCCATATAACGAACTTTTTTTCGGGATTTAGCGACTTCGTTAAATAGAGGTCCGACTGTATATATATATCTCCCGAAGAAGGCCCGAGGCACCGGGCCGAAATATTCAAAAAAATCTCATCCCGGAGTGGGGAAATCCCTCAAAAAAAAAAGATCTGTATAGGATATTTCATTATATTACAGAAATAAAAATTTCGAGGAATTATAAGAACTTTTAAATTTTTAAAATAGTTTCGTTAAATATATAAAAGTTTGATGAAACAAAATATTATCCAGCTTTGCTTAATTTTTGTTTTTATTGATACACCCTCGAAAAGAGAAACGTCATGCACCACCAGAAAGGAATCTCGCACTTCTAATTTAAAACCACTGGACAAGAGAATCTTTCAAGATTTGTAAACTTCAGCAAAGGTTAATAATTTTGTAAATTTTATCCAAGTTGAAATTGGAAAACTCTTTTTAACCTTTTTTGAAATTCCCATTTCTTTAACTAGCTTGAAAGAACTATTATTTTTTTTATAATAAAAACGAAACAAAACAAACTAACCAGGATCTAACTAATTAATTTTATAAAATTCAAAAAATCCCGTTAGTTTTCCATTCTTTGTTTGTGCAAGATGTAAGTCATCAGGGAATTCCAGAATCAAATCAGTTGGTTTAATATCTTTTTCAATTCGAATTTTGCACTTGCTTGACCTTTCTTACTTTGCCTCCCACGCAGCATCCTGTCATCTTGAGTGTTTCCTAAGGAAATCAACATTATAAGGAAGGAAACAAAACCCTATTTTTAAATGAGCGGGAATGTTTTGATCACGTCCTCGATAGACTAGATACGTGCAAGTGTTGATACGGAGAGTTGATTTATGATAAAATCTGTACAGTCTCCGATGGGATTATCTGTTAATCACTTTTCTATTGGAAATCGCTATTGAAGGGATAAAAGATAATCTTGATAGATGAAACAAAGTATTTTTAATAAAGAAAAAGTGATAGGAATGACTAGTGAATATAATTTTGTACTAAAGCAGAAATTTAAGGACGACCCATAATAATAAAAAAAATTAAAAATAATAATAATAAAAAAAGGAAGTACATTAACGTAAGGAAAAAATAAAATAATACCTTAGGAAAATAAGAAAAACAAAAAAAAAACAACAAACAAACAAACCAATGTCTACGATTAAGAGAAGATTAAGATAAAAAAAACCAAAAAGAAAAAAGAAAAGAATAGATAGATATGCAACTGAAATGAGGTGGTTGCATTTCTAACATTTAAGCGTTGGCCCATGAAAATACCCCATTCCTATGATGTTTGGGCCTCTGAAGACGATGGTGAAATCCGTTTGAGGATCCGATCTTCCGTTCGGGAGATGTTAGAGGTGGACAGTCACGGAGGGACAGGACAAACGCAAAAGCTACCGATTTTGGTCGCTATCACAATAGATCCCAGTTGGGGTCGCTAAAAATGATATGAAGAAAGAAATTTCAAATTATTATGTTGATAAGTAAAAAGAATGTGACAGAGGGAACATAAAAGCGCCAATCTAAGTATGGACACTTAATTGATGGCTATTTGTGACCGCGACAAAACCAACTCATAATACAGAAATCTATACAACCATCACTCTAAATGAATCAGCTCTGATTAAGCCTAAAATTGTAGTTGGATCATTTCAATAATTAACGGATTACAGATTGATTCGTTGGGGCTTTCGGGGCTGTTACTGGTACAAAGCATCACAGATGGCCCAACCGTTCGTTGTTATTCACTCGCTAACAATCATATACTGAGAATTTTTGGTGTTAACGTCATCGCACTAACAATCAAAGCACACGTTCAATGCTTCGTAGAAAATACACGAAGATAGGAAAAAGTGGGACGGCTTAACACTTTACGTTTTTTGTGGGTAGCATGGTAATTAAATTGTTATTAAAGAATCCTACTACAGGTCTAAGTAGGCCTTCGGGTGGCGGGTGGTAAGACTCCTGACCAACTGGACTAACTTGAGGTCGGATGGTCAGCCCGATGCCCTGTCCACATGTAACCTCCTGGAAACAAACCTGGTCTACATTCTTCAAAGGGCTGGGTGGACCCTAGGATCCGTCTGGCGGAAAATTCAGCGTTAAACATCCCCGACTTCCGGCAACCGCCTTACCAACCGGGCCTACAAGAGGGTATTACCTTGCATAACTCCATTTGAAAAATTAATATCGTTCATAAAAAAATAAAAATAAAAACAAAAAAAGGTTTGTCCTCCTGCCTGTGAATTTAAAAGCAATAAATCCATTAAGATGAGTGAAAGAGAAATTTGTACTATCGTTTGTATGTTAGTTAAACTATATAACGACCAAATTCTATATACATTTGGTCATTATTTATTTATTTACGAATATAGGGAATAACAAATAACAGAGAAGAAATTCTAATATCCAAATAGAACGGAGAGAAGAGAGAAGATAAAAAAATCCTAATCTTTCCAAAAGATATTCCGCATAAAAAGTTCGAAGGTCAAACAAAGAAAGTAACAAGGAACATTTTAATTGTCAAAATGATAAGAGATTAGCGTTAATATTAATTACATCAATATTTCATTGCTGAAAATATATTTATACTATGTAAATAATTTTCATATCGTTACATTAATTAACTTTTTAATAATGTTGGAAAAATATTGAAATACAAACTATTTATACGGTTAAACGTGTTTAACATATTATTGAAATAAAAGGCCAACACACCAGTATTAAAATTAAGATAAAACAAGTGAATATAATTTTGTGCTAAAGCATAAATTTAAAGGCGATCCATAATAATCATAATGAAAAAAAGTACATTAACGTAAGAAAAAAATAAAAAAGAAATTTGGAAAAAAAAAAAAAGCAAGCCCACATTGAGAAAAAAAGATTAAGAGAAAAACCGACAATCCTCTGTGTATGGGTCCGAGACCTTAAGCATCATTCAGAAGCTGACAACTGAAATGAGATTGCTTTTCTAACATTTAAGCTAATTGCGGAAATTCAATGAAAATAATGCCAAATATCCTCGAACATTAGGGGGGGGGGGGGCCTGGAAATACCCTTTTCCTACGTTGTTTGGGCCTCTGAACACGATGGTGAAGTCCGTTTGTCAATCCGACTTCCGTTCGGGAGTTATTAAGGATGGACTATACAGGACAAACGCAGTAGCTACCCAATATTTTGGTCGCTATCACAATACCCCCCCCCCCCCAAATGAGTCACTAATTATACAATTAAACTTTACACAAGCTTTTAAAACGACCAACGAAACTCGTCAACGAAATGCTGATCGTTTTGAAAGCTTGTGTAAATTTTCATTGTAGGCCTATATATTTTTTTTTAATTTTAATACTATTGTGTTGGCCTTTCATTTCAAGAAACTATTTATTTCTCCATTATTTAAATTTTTTTTAAATAATTTTACTTTTTCTTTTTTGTTTTGTTTTCCAAATAATTAAGAATGAATAGGCAGAGGGAGATACAGATGGCCTACATAACTATTATACGATTTCCTGTGACTGTTTGCCTAAGCTCATAGTTCAATTTCCAGAAAGAAAAAAATTTCCACACTGTTTCAACAGAAATATATGTAGGGTAGGTAAGGGTTGGTGCAATTATTTTGAAACTGTATCCGGTGTTAATCATGAAAAACAAAAAAACAAAAAAACAAAACAAAAAAGCAGATCTGTTACTGTAGTTATCATCGTCAGTTTTCTTATATACATATATATATTTATCCGAAAGAAATATTAAGTAAATAACAATGGTTGTGATCAAGTATTTACTATGTGACTTCCCAGAACGGCCGTTCTACCCTTTATTGGCGCTCATCAGCTGGGAGTAGTCACCAATAAACAATGAGGTGCCAATACGGAGATAATTAAGATTAATGGTCCAAAATTAAAAATAACAGAGTGCCAGCACATGAATTTTCCTTTTTATAATTTTTATTCTGTATTTACTTTTAATTTGGGAGGTTTTCTATTCTGTCTTAATAGAAATATTAAGTAGGCCTAATTGACAATATTTTTTTTCCTTTGTGTACAGTTAGAAAATTATATTTCCCCCCATTTTTTTTCATATATAGAAAAATTATAACATAGGTAGAATTAATTGTAACTGTTTTATACACTTGGTCATTTGAAAGATCCCATTACAGAAAGATACTCTACAGTACTGTTGTAGATGAGTGTATTTTTCTAAAGCAAAATTATCTTTTATTACAAGTTTAATAAAATGTATTTTAATTTATCATCAAGTTTTTCTTTCTACATCTAGTGTACTTGCCTCCTAAAAGCCTGTAACATTCGAAGACTGGTAAGTGACTATGAGTAAACTAGAGAATTTAATTATGGTGAAAATTCCTTTGACAAAATCCAAACGCGCATGCGTGTCCAAATCCTTAATGAGCATTATTGAATACTAAAGAATTCTATGTAAATTAATTGTCAATATTTAGGTTTTTCTTTATAGATTTTTATTTTTAATTAGACGAATATTAAATGAGGTAAATTTAAAAATTGATTAGTTAATGTAGTTATATAGTTAATCATTTTTTTTTATTAATAACTTCCCAAATTTCATTAAAACATGTCCTTAATCTAGTCTACAGATAGCCTATACGGACAATCATCAGTGATTCCACTTACATACTCGTTTGTTTTGTTTTTCGTTCACGCTTTACTGGTGATCATCAGCCGGGAGTAGTCACCAGTAAACAACGAAGCCTCAGTACAGAGATCATTAGGCTTAATGGTAAAAAAGATTACGGCATCTTCAAAATTTAAAATAACAGAGTGCCAGCACACGAATTTTCCTTTTTTTATTTTTATTCTCTATTTATTGTGTTATTTTTAATTTTGAAGGTGCTATATTCTTTTTTTACTAGAAATATTAAGTAATCGACAATATCACTCACCAAACAACGTGTGATAATTGTCGTATGTATTTATTTGAGTGTCCACTTAGAAATGCTCTTTCTTCTTAAAGACATTTGTTGAAAATAAGGACGATTAAGAGTAGATCAAGGTCAGGCTTGTGGTCAGAGACCCTTCGATAAGATTATCTGTAGAAAAGGCCTATCGGTTTACAAAATGAAGGAAAAGGTTGAGATTGTTTTCTACTTTTTACTTTGTTTTTTCACGGGGATTTCAGGTAGGTAGATGTCAACAAAGGATCTGTGACGAAGTAGAAATGTACCTGCCTTGGATTTATTCTGGTTTTCTTTGAAATTAGGAAATCCTGAGTGTAAAAAAACGAAGGACAACATTGAACTGTGTATTAGTAACTTGGTTCCCAAAGACTTCACTAAAGAAGAGAGTATTGGTTCAGTCTATCGTTGTCAGTAAGTATTCAATTGAAGGGACTGAGCTTATTATTTTAACTAATAACTTTCGAAGATAGGAAAGACATTTTACTTTGATTTTAAGTAGATACTAAACAATTAGAATGACTTTTTAAACAGTATAGTTTTTAAATGTAAAGAAGGAGGCAGTGTTCAACTAAACGTTAATCACTGAGAAAGGTTTATATTAAACTTAAATTTTTCAGTTAGGTTTAAAATCGATTGCCAAATTAATGATGAGGTTTTTATTTATTAACTATTAAAGAAATTTAGAAAATGAAAATTAGTTCTTTGGGGAAGAATGTAGTTTAAGAAGTCAGGGATTTGAATAATTACAAAAGAATTCGATTAAATTTAACCTGCAGATATGTTGTTAAAATTGAGAAAGTTCTCATCAAGCTAAACAAAAACCAATTCCTGCTTTGAGCTTGTCATCGACGGGAAATCTGGAACAGATCGACGAGGAATATGTTCCGGAACCCTTTCAGGAGGGTTAAACCTGGCTGACGATTCAAATAATGATGAAATTGCTGTTCCAGATTCCCCGTCGATATCAAGCCCAAAGCAGGAATTGGTTTTTGTTTAGCATGATGGGAAATTCCCCGATTTCAGTAATAAAAGAAATTGTTTTATATCAGGATCTAGAAAAAAATAAATAACTTTTGGCGAGTTTTGTTTCAGTTGAGATCGTCTATCAAATAATAAAAAGGAAGTAAGATCACATCTTTGCTTTAAGTAAGAAAAAAAAAGGAAAAAGTAGAAATATTTAATAAAATTTAAGGCAAGGAAAGATGTAAGGAGACAAATTCTGATATCGAGTACAAAGAACCAACAAAATACTTGATTAGATATTAAATTGATGCTGAATTTATTATACCTGGACAGTTATTGTATAGATCTTGTTATTTTGTATAAAATTTAACAAGGTCTATTGAATATCACAATTTATATCTGTATTTTTTCATAAAGCTGTAAAAGGCAGGAAAATAAGTAGAAACCAAGGAAATTCAAAGTATATTTTGAATGATAATCTTATTTTAAATAAACTTATTAATTTAAGTAGATACTAAACAATAGAATGACTATTTAAATAGTATAGTTTTTAAATGTGAGAAGGCAGTGCCCAATTAAACCCTACCCACTGAGAAAGGTTAATATTAAACTTAAATTTTTCAGTTAGGGTTAAAATCGATTGCCAAATTAATGATGAGGTTTGGATTTGTATATATTTTGAAAAAAGATTTATATCCATTTCTTTACTCATTCTTAATAAATCAAATAATAAGGTAAATTTCTTATGGAATAAAAAGAACGACTTTAAACAATTTCTACACCAATACAAAGCTAAGAACTTTCAATGGTGGTAGTTAATTAAAAGCGATAATTCAAAGAATAATTTAGGATTTCAAATTTCAGCGAATTAACTATTTAAAAAATTAAATATTGTAGATAAATATTTGACAAAAGATTAATAACGAAAAAAGTGAATTTTGTGCTAGAGCATAAATTTAAAAGAGACCCATTTTAAGAAAAAAGTAATAATAATAATAATAATAATAATAAAAGAAATACATTACCGTAAGGAAAAAAAAAACAGGAAAAAATAAAATAAAGTTAGGTAAATAAAAAAAAGAAAAAAAAGAAAACCCAAGCGGGTATTGAGAATAAAAGATTAGGAGGAAAAAAAAAACAAAAACATAGTATATAAACGGATTCGAACGACAGCATTCATTATAGGAGCCCGAGAACACCAATCTATAACCAATATAGATCTGACAACTGAATTGAAATGGCTGCATTTCTAACATTTAAGCTAATAGCAGAAATCCAATGAAAACAATGCCAAATATCTCCAACATTGGCCTCTGAAAATTCCCCATTCTGGGCCTCTGAACACGATGTTGAAGTCCGTTTGCTGATCCGACCTTCCTGTTATGGATGGAACATACACGGACGGATAGACTGACAGGACAAACGCAATAGTTACCGAGTTTGGTCGCTATCACAATAGCTCCCAAATCCCAGGTCGCTAAAAATCTATGGACATCAATCCAAATCAATATAAATCTGTAGCATAATATACATTATTTTTGTATAAACTTTTAAATTTTGAATTTATTCATTTCAGACTGATGAAATGTGCTTTGGAGGCAGAGAAGAACTGTCCAGCAGTCTATGAAGAATTCCAACGAAAATACTTCTACGATTTGGATCACTACCTGTGTCCTTCTCATTTAAGTAAGCCATTTTTTTATAATCTTTACTACATCCTGAAGCATACTTTAACTAGAGGGCGCTAGACAGAGGGCGCTATTTTAAGTTGTAAAAATCAATTCGGCATTCGGAACACACTTATTCCATGCTTTACATACAGTCTTATAGCTTGTCCAGTTTCTTAATAAATAAATTAGCAAATATAATTATTAAGTGGAGGGGCGGCAAAACAAATCGTTTTATACAAAGGCACTTACAGGTCAGCGATGGTCTTGTTCTCCAATCACACAAAATGTACTTTAACCTGTTGGCAACTACGGAAATTTGAAAGCTATCTTTTGAAAAGCCGAACTCCACAATTTGAATCAAATATCTCTACGGGTGGAATTAACTGCAATTCCTCATTTAAGCCAAACTATGTGAGGATTTATTTTGTATGATGACAAAAAAACGATAATTTTTTCTGAAACGAAATTTTTAGATGATAATCAGTCGAACACGTATAAGGTCTATTCCAAAATTAGTTTTCATTCCTTGTAATTTTACCATAATATATTGTAAACATCAACAGGAACGACTGAAAGTCTAAAACTTGTTATGAATTTGCTTGAGATGTTCCTGATCTAGATCTTGGATGACCAATATCATTTGAACCATGAGATCTAAAGCCAAATTGGTCATAGGTTTTATTCATTCTCAATATAGGATCTTTTCACATTTTTCTGATATGTTTTTATGTCATCTGTTATATTAGTCACATATATTTTTGTATTACATTGATCCAAATTAGGAATTCAAAGTAAATGGTCTTACAGATTTTCTATGAAATGTTTCAAAATCTCTTTTGGTTAATATTTCAGTATCAACAACGACTTCAGACCTACTGTTAGTTTAATCTGAGCTAACATGTTTTCCTAAAGAACGCTTGATTATCCAATAAATGTTTTTAAGGTTTTGTAATTTAACAGTACTATGTTTTTCTTCAATCTGTTACGAAGTTCCCTAAATAATTAAATTTGGGAAAGTTGTATTTTCTCTTCAATTTCAATTTTTACTCTCTACATTAAATAATGTTGGCGACAATTCACAAACCTGTTGAACTCCTTTATTGATATCAAAAGGTTCATAAAGTTCTTATAATTATTTTATGGATAGTTCTGATGTAAACTGCACTGGTTTTATGAATGGATATTGTATATTTTCTTCTTTACTATTTGCCAAAATTAACTTCAGTTACATTATCATAGTCCTTAATATAATCAATAAAAAGACTGTTGGTTGATTAAATTCGTTTTAATAGAATTTGTTGTAACGTAAAAATTGCATCAGTAGTTCTTCTTCCTTTCCTAAATCCACATTGATCTTCTTTTAGTGTTTAAGTTTATTAGTAAGTATGTTTACATATAATTTATAAGCACGTGATAATAAAGCTATAATTCTATATTCCAAGATTCTCTGAAACTTTTTTATGTAAATTAATTACAACTTTAGTTTCGTTGACTTACTTATCTCAAAAATCGCTATACTTTGTTAAATGATTTTAAGAGCTTCTTCTTTAATACGATTCCACTGTATTTAAATAATTCAAGCTAACTATAGTCCTCCAAACTAAAGTTGACCGCCGGAAACTTGAACTGCGCAGCCCTTCCGGTAGCTGATCAATTATGTTTTCCTAGAAAAATGGACGGCGCCATGTGTTCTCACTGAGAAATTCTTTAACTATTCGTAAAGGTTAATTATCGAGGATGTTCTAAAGCAGAAAAATACTTGTTTATTTTTAAACTTTCATTTACGAAATATGTCTGCTAGATTTCAGGCATTTTTTTTTTCTTTATTTTTACTTATTCAATGGTTTGAATAGTACTACGGGTTTATCGCCAGCAACGATTTCTTTTTATTGATTAGTTTATTTAATAGGTTTGGTCGAACTATTTATTCATCACTAATAGCGAAATGGCTTCAAAATAAATTCATAAATAAAATTATTTTGTTAACCAGCGATTAGCACAATGGCGGATTCCTATCAGAAGTTCAGACGGAAATGCCTGACCAGACTAATCGATGCTACATGCGCATATCTCACAATAACAGGTCGGCCAACTTTAGTTTGGAGGACTATATACTGAGATTTTTGCGACTCTTTGTAATGCATAAATGTGTTCCTGCAATGTAAGATCTTCGCTATTGTTTATATTAGTGATCTCTTCATTTTTATCATCGTCAGGAATTTCGAAGTTTTATCGTAAATTCGCATTTTTCCATTGATTGTGGTGTTTATTTTTATTTCAACTTTAACTTTTAATTGTAGTCTGTGGATAATTTTAAATCCTTTTCTCTGAGGACCTGCAATGTCTCTTTTTACTGATTTTTACGAACTTATCCCAGTGGTACCTCGTCGTTATCTTTCTGCTCTATTTTTTTTTTTATATGTATTTTACATTTGTCTCTGCTTTGAAAATTATAGGTGATTTGCTTTTTTTCTTCTGACATATATGTATCTCATTTTATGTATATTAGTTTTGTACGAAAAACATATTGGTGACTTTATTTTTTGTCTTCTGAATTACCTCTAATAACAGTGCTCCGTTGGTATTTAATATTGACTCTCCTTCCCATCCAATAGAATATTTCATTACCAACTGAAGTATTAAAGTCACCTGCTAATAATAGAAAGACGTTTTTGTTTGTATTTTGAATTAGTTGTTGTTCTTTTTAGAATTCTTCAATTTCAGTCATAATTTATGCGTAAATTCCAATTATAATTTGATGAGTGTGTGTGTATGTTACAATCTAAGATTTAATTTTACAATCTTAGATGACATTCATTGATATCAATAATTTTATTCTTTCATATCTTCTTGATAAAAATTGCAATCCCCGATAATGCCCAGACCTCACTTCATATTCCAGAATATATCTTTTTGTATTTCCTATATTCTGAAAATTCTTGTTGTATTTTTGTATTGTTTCTGAGAAGATCATGTCGATTTTCTCTTTTCCAAAGTTAATTTTTCTAATTTCTAATTTATGTCTTGAACATTCCAGAACGCAATTGTAAAATTCTTTATCATCAAGCTTTTTCTATAGCTTGGTTGTCTTCATTTAAATTTTTATATATGAGCTTTTTTCCAGTAAGAAAATGTCCTCTGAAAAGATTACTACTTCCCTTAGTTTGGTGAAGTGCAAGTGTTGGGATTTAGCTTGGTTTTTTTTTTTATTATTTCATAATTTTATTTATTTATTGTATTGTATTGTATTGCCGATACGCACCGAAGTGCGCGCTTCGTATCCGAAGCATCCGTGTTCCAGGGAGCGCTAATGTTCCCAAGATGGCGAAACCGTAGCAGACTCCCTAGAATTTCAAGGGAAAGATGCTGGGGTGGTTTCCCGTGGCCTTCCCCAGGACGCCATTATGGAATGACGTCAGACCGAAGAGAAAGTGAAGAAGAGGCTGGACAACACAGGAAAGGAAATTGAAACAGCCATGCCACTGCCGGGATTCGAACCCAGGTACTGGCGCACTGGCCGCCACAGCAGACCGCCGCCGAGACCGCACGGCCACGCCAGCACTGCAATTTTATTTATACTCATATTAAAACTATTGTGGAACCTGAAAACGAGTGGTAATATTTATAACTTTGAGGAAATTGCTTTAAACAATTAAGGCATATTCTCATCTTTGTTTAAATACATCAGTGAGCTGGAAACTTTTCTCTTCTCCTACTCTTCATTGTTAAAATGAAGTGTTTGAACGCATGCTGCCGTATAAAATAATAAAGATACTGCTTGTCAGAAGAAACTATTCCAGTAATTTCGATACAAGACATTAAAATATTGAGAATTAGATAAAGTTTTTTTTTTTTGTCATTTCAATCAATATCTAATTTAGAGATAAGGCAATGCAAAATAACTTATGTTCTTAAACTTAAGGACTTTATTCTTTAATATTTTTGTTAAATCCTGTCGTGAAGATAAAGCCACAACGGTAGTTGCTGTTACATTTATTTTCATAGTAACTCAGTTTTATTTCGAGGTTTCAAAGTAATCAATAGGACGGAACAAATAAAACAATGAAATCTTTGTTGAAATGTAAAAAATACGCTGAGTTAAAGAACTAACTGAAATTCGGTATAAATTATAGTTGTAATTCTACGTTGTGCTATAAACATTGTTCGTAATTCTGACAAGAATAATAAAGGCGGTCAAGGAAAAGCAAAGTAATCTGTAGCAACAAAAAAAAACCCATAAAAGTATAGATAATATTTACAGATAAGATACAAAATAAATACGTTACAGTAGTAAAAAAATCTAAGATTTATTTATTTATTTATTTATTTATTATAGGTGAAGATGACGATACTGCTTGCCTTGTAGCTCGTATCAAAGTGATGGGTTGTTTCAGAAGATTTCATATACACAGTGTTGATATCGATGAATTAACTAGTTCCCAGAAATGTCAGTGAGTGAAAGTCTTCCTTACCCATAATTCTAATCATAACAGATAGGAAGAAAATAGGAAGGAACTTGAAATGTAGTGTAGGATTAAATAAATAGATAAGAAATTAAAGGAGAAGTGAAACAGAAAACTTAAAGTTCAGAAAACCTTACATTCTTCTTCGTAGACTTAGATTCACAAGTTTGTTCAAGACTTTCACCTGTAAGAGAATTGTTTTTCAATAATCCAGTGAGGCAATGTCATTTTTCTTATGGAAATATATTAAACATGGCTACTACAGTTCTCTGTAGCATAGGTATGAACTGATAATGAGGCGATACTACGGAAATGTTTTTATAATGGATACATTATTTTGTCGAACACAAAAAAGTCACAGCTTCCATAAATAATGCATCTGGTAAGCCATGTCATATATAACTGTACATAGTATATACGTATAAATATGTAAATGGTCAAAGTTGTTATAGAATAATTTCTGATTTATGAAGGAACAAGGAAGTCATTGACTGATTCTCATCAGATAACTTTTTACAATATTCCACTACTTTGTTTACAAAGTTTTTTTTATACCTTTGAATGAGACCGTACAATAATGATGCGAGTGAGATGCTTTACTTTAAGCTGAATGTACACAGTGGTGAAATCAGAGTTTGGTGTCGTAGACTTCAGTGGCAGGAAGAAGTACAGTATATATCCTTGAATACTAACAATGATACTGATATAGGGCACATTTACGCGTCACCTCAGTGGCGTAACTAGAGGGGGGCGGTGGTGCGGTCCGCACCGGGCGGCACATATTTTGGGGCGGCATTTTTTATATTTTGTTTTAGTTGTAAAAAAACGACTTGTTCACTTCAGAAGTTTAGTATAATAAGTTTACTATTCATAAGTTTACTATTACTTCGTAATTCATAATTTCTACGAATTATGAATTGCTATATGATTTCGAATATTTTTCCTTATATTACGCTTATCCAATTGAAGAAATGTTTAAATAATTTAAATTCATCTATTTTACTGAAAATTATTAAGATTAACGACAAGAATATGAAAATATTCAAATTTCTCCATTGACCTTTTATTTCCCAGCGTCATTAGCTTTAGAAATGAATAATGTAGTTAACATTTTTGCATGTGGAATGGTGGAAACTTAATCCCAAAATAAGTCAACACGAGTTGAGCCCATTGCACATTCGATCTTGTTCCCAATGGAAGGAATTAGAAATAAGACTTGGACATGGCGCAACTTTTGATAAACTTTAACAACAGAATATTGATAAGAAAGTCAAAAAATGGAAGGAAATTCTTACTAGAATAGTTGATATAATTAGATTCTTAGCAAAACAAATTTTGGCGTTTCGAGGTCATCGTGAAAGTGTTCATCAGGAAGACATCAATTCAATGGAAAATAAGAGGAAATTTTCTAGAGCTTGTTGACTTGTTGGCTAAGTAGTATGTACTGAATATGTAGTAAAAATTAAGATGGGTAATAAATATAGTATCTCCTATTTGTCGCCGAAGATTCAGAATGAATTCGTAGAGCTATTGGGAGGCGCAGTGAGAAAAACAATTATGGATCAAATAAAGCAAGCTAAATACTTTTGTATGATATTTGACAGCACTCCAATTATTTCCCACAAAGATCAAACCAGTCAAATTATTAGATATGTAGTTATTGATGGCAGCGAAGTTAAAGTTGTAGAATCGTTTATTGACTTTGTAGAAACTAAAGGAAAAACTGCTGAGGAAATCACAAATATGATTTTAACGAAATTCGAAAATTACGGTTTAGATATAAAAAATTGCAGAGGACAGGCTTACGATAATGCTGCCGTCATGGCAGGAAAGCACAGCGGTGTTCAAACTCGCATTAAACTAATAAATCCAAATGCAGAATTTGTAGCATGTACAAATCATTCTATAAACCTGGCATGTTTACACGCTGCTTCTACTGCTATCGATTCCTCAACATTTTTTGGAACTATCGAGCAGTTGTTTTCATTTTCTTCTTCTTCCACTCGTCGATGGGATGTTTTTAGTTTCTGTTACTGGTCAAGGTGTTAAATGCAGCGTAGAAACTCGCTGCAGCGCTAGAGCAGAAGCAGTAACTACAGTAAAAAAGCATTTTTTTACATTTTAAGCTCCTTGGAAAAATTGACATATGAAGATGAAAATAGTAAAACGAGATCAGATGCAGGAATATTACTCAATTCAATACAATCCTTTTTCTTTTCTGTTATTTCAATTTATGGGAACCCATCCTTTTGGAAGTTAATGACGCGCAAAAATACCTGCAAATAAAAGGGTTATGTTCATCAATGCCATATAAATGTTCATCAATGCCTTATAAAACTAAATTCTTTGCAAACCCATTTCATGGAACAAAGAGATGCGCTACTACAAAACGCAGTTATAGGAGCCAAAACAATTTGTGAAGAGTTGGAGATATCGACTGAACGTCGAGTTAGGAGAAAAAGTATGAGTGGGGGAAATTCATGAGACTGGGGCTATCCTTAG
Source organism: Thereuonema tuberculata (assembly GCA_023159025.1). Taxonomy (NCBI): domain Eukaryota; kingdom Metazoa; phylum Arthropoda; class Chilopoda; order Scutigeromorpha; family Scutigeridae; genus Thereuonema; species Thereuonema tuberculata. The sequence goes on along the minus strand of JAFIDM010004315.1, from coordinate 40,069,750 downwards.
AACAAGAAGTATGAAGAGAAATGTTTTTATCTATGGATAGAATTATAAAGGAAATAAAAGAACGCTTTGATCAGTTGCATGTCCTTCGTGTATAATACCATGTAACCTACTAAATGAAGAATTTGAATGTCAAATAAATGACTTTATTGAGATTGATAAAGAACAGTTCCAAATTGAAAGAAAAAGGATCCAGGTTTTTATGGCTGTACCTGCACTATAAGAAGAGGCAAAACGTTGGAAAAACGGGGGGGGGGGGAGGCCCTATTGATATACTCAAATTTATTCAACAGTATATACTGGAAAATTCTGGACCCAACATTGTAATTTTGCCAAGAATTTTTTTTAACAATTATTGCAATCAGTATCGCTAGTTGCGAAAGGAGTTTCTCCAAATTGAAGTTGATAAAAAATTATCTTCGTTCCACAATGAGTGATTTAAGACTACAAAATCTTCCAATATTGTCCACAGAACAAGAAATTACAAATATTATAAATTTTGAGAGCATTATACACGATTTTTCTACTATGAAAGTTAGAAGAGTAAATATATAAATATGTTTACATACACATTTGTGTACAATTTGCTTGTTTATCCAAAAGAAATGAAATTATTTATTTATAAATATAAAATAAAAAATTTTTAATGGTAATTTTTTTTTGTAAATTAGGTAATCTATATGTTTTGTAATTTAAATATGGCATCCAAGGGTAAAAAGTTACCACCTATAGTTTGTCTCAATTACAATTATTTATTTATGTTTATTAATTTGTAAAAACCACCATTTCCTGACTTAGAAAGGGCGGCAAATTGGAGACCGCCCCGGGCGGCAAAAGTTCTAGTTACGCCACTGCGTCACCTATTATATTTGTGCGAGATATACATTGACAGCTAATAGATATATCGATGAAATTTCTTCTGCCCCTTTTTCTGTTATCTTTTGAGACACTCTTAGTTTGTCATTTTGCAGAACGATAATGCAGACTCATTTGCGATACGTGTCTAGCGATTGTACAAAGTATGAACACCCTCCCTTGTTCTGCAAGATTTCCTAGTTTCATCGTATTCAGTACATTTGCGAAGTGATGGGTCTAAGTCCGTAATAGAGATAGTCTTTGTCACCTTTGGAGAGAGAATGGTGGAAAAGGCTACAGAGAAAATAGTAAATGTAAACATTATTAAAATATCCCTACAGAGAGCTCGTTGGAATGGGATCTAAAACTTGTAATTTCATGATGGTTTAGAAAATTGGCACTCCAAGCGCTGGAGAAGATATGGCGCATATGAGATGGCACAACAGCAGCCCAAAAGCATGAGTCACATATTTACATATTACATATTGATTCCTTTAAGCATGATATCACAGAATAATGAAATTGTCAAATCGTGATAAAGCTGTTTTATCAGAATATCAATAATAATTTTGCAGCTCTTGTAGAGTATCGGCTTTAGAAGAACATTCAGAAAAAATCCATGATTGTTTGTAGAATGATTGCAAAAATCAAAGTGACAGGACTTTCTGAAGTCAAAAGTTAGTGCGTTGATATAAGGGCTTAAATTAGATAAGAAGGCTTGACTTAATCAGGGATTTTGTGAAATAAGAAAAAAGTCGGTGGAGTACTGATAAACTGCAATCTAACATACTGATATTTTTTTTTGGAATAATTGTTGAAATCTTTTCAGGGCCCATAATTGCACTCTAATGTTGAAGGGTATTTGTCCGCAGAGACATCAGCTGCTAATGAGACATGTACAAGACGAAGACCCTGAAGACTGCTTCTTAAGTAAGTAACTTAATTGAAAAAAAAGCAAATGAAATAAATCTGAAAGTAAATAAAACTTTCAGTTTCAACGAGTACAGCCAAATCACACAAAAATGCTATCAAATAAGGGCTGTTTTAAAGGAATATTTTGATCCTTTGTTTAAAATTTATTTTAAAACTGATAAACGAATAATAGATGAACTACGTTGAAAATCTTTACCACATCTTAAACAAAATGAAGAGACTTCCACTCCTCAAAAAAAATGCTGATTTAGGTTTCTTGAATTTAATCCTGGGAGCATTGTTGGTTCTTTATTTTTCTATATTGTGGTTGGGGTTTGTCTTTGAAAATAAAATGAAATTTTCATCACCCATTAATTATAGCTGCGCAGCCGTTTTAGTGCTACAATCTCCAAAAATCAAATATAAGGTGCGTTGCACAATGTTGACCTCACCTCTGTTTTTCATTGTGTGTTAGAGTACGTAATGATAAGACTTGCAGTTAAGGTTGCAGTAACATGTGTTGCCGAAAACAAATGACAGACACCTAAGATTAGCTGAAATGCATTTAATGGAATCAAATAACAACAACAACTTACATTTCATGTGTTGCAAAAAGATGGCCTCGGCCCACTTAATGTCCCACAAAAGCTTCGTTGTTGACTCCAACGACAAATATGCGATGAGGCATTCCATTTACAAGGCTCTGTAGCACCGTACAATCAATGGTTTCCCATGCAGAAATAATAGCTGCCTTCAAATCCTGTTTATTATTATATTGTTTGGCAGTTGCATATACCGTCCTGGTGAGAATTCCCCATAAGTTCTCCATTGGGTTAAGGTCCGGAGAAACAGCGGGCCAGTCCATAATATTCACACCATTATCCAGAAACCATTCCCATGTTGAGTTAGCGACGTGAATGGAGGCATTATCCTGTTGGTATATCCAAAATGGCCCCCCAATTGCCTCTCCAAAGGGTAACAGATACATTTCCATCAGGTCTTGGTAGTCCGTTGCTTTCATACGGCCCGTTGGAAATGCAAGGTTTAATTTGCCAATGTATCCAAAGACACCCCACACCATTAGGGATCCACCACCTTGCTGTCTTTTTGAGAAAATTTGTTCATCCTTACGAAGGTCATGCTAATAGTAATTCCACCCACTCGGGGCCATCGAAATTGATTTTTTTCATCGCTGAACACTACTGTTTTCCACTTCTCACTCCAGTTCGAAAATGTTCCTTTCTCCAGGCTAGCAGACGAGCTTTGTGGGCTTTTGTCATACGTGGTTGAATTTTTTTTTCATTTGTACTTTTTCGTTTATACTTTTTTCGTTTGTACAGAGTTCCACAGCGTTTAACCATGCGGGACACAGTTGACTTATGCACACAAATGTCAGGGTGACGTGCCACTCTCCCAAACTTGTTTCGCCACTACTAAGCATTCATATAATGGTTCGTTCTTGCCTGGGGGTCAGTAACCTCGGTCTACCCGTCGCCTTTTTCTTGCCGAATTGGTGCTTTCCAAGTTTCACGAAATTATTTACCACACGTGGAGATCGTCCAATCTTCTTTGCTATTGCTCGGTTAGAGGCCGGTATCTTTGTAAGCTGTTATTTGACCTTTTTCATGTTCCGTCAGAGCTATTCCCGAACCCATGTTATTACACTGTCCTTTTGAACTAAATGCAAACGTTGAACCACTCAGACTTTACAAACAGCAACATATAACCATTCCCAACACATGCACAGTACAAACGTCTGCGTACAAATGATTTTTCGCAGAATTTGCTATGTGAGGTCATCATTATGCAACACAGGACATGCAAATTGTGTCTCTTAAAACAGTACAATTACATTGACTTGCCAGTAATCACGTGTCACCTATGACGCTTGACCCTACAATCAATTCCAGCTGATTAGTTGTTAGCTGCACATTTGATTTGTTCATTGCCAGTGCAACAATGACGTGAGGTCAACATTTTGCAACGCACCTTAATGTGCTTTGTCCTGAAATACATGTAAAAAAATAGGGGAGATGCTTAGTAAAAATACACTACAGACAGAGATAATTAAAAATAATTCTCATTATTCCTTTGCTGATAGAGATAAATGTTTCTTTTCATTTACATTCGTTATTTTATTTTTTTCAGCAAAGCCAAAAAAGAATGAAGTCCCAGGTGACCCCTGTCCCAAAATAAGGAATGAAGTTGAAAAATGTATATTTTCGATTATTCCAGCCAATTTTGAGAAGCTCAGCACCACAACAGAATGCCTGTGAGTAACAACAGTGATTCGAAAGGGAGAGGATGAACAAAAATACATATAACTTCAATAGCCTTTTCCTAAACACAGTTTTAATTTTCTAGAGTATAAATTAAAGGAACAGTTAACAAAATGTTATTTTATTTTTAATGTTTAAACTAAAAATAAGACCTTGAAGATTTATCACGAATAAAGTCCATTTTCAGCTAAAATTAAAATTTAAAGTTCGAATTTAATTATTGGGCAACTTTTTTTTATACTCTTAGGGAAAACAGCAAAGGAACACTGTTCCACATCACCATCTGAGCCACAGTCACAGGTGGAAGCTAGAACAGCAATAACGGTCATCAAACAGGCTTCGGAAAGAGTTAGGATACACAGCAAATGCAGTTGACAGGAAGTTTTGGAATTCCTTTGACAAATTCGACATTTTAGGTGACGACAGAAGTTTTCATTCTGTCCATGGCTACCCTTCTGACTCTTGCCGACTTTCCCTTCCAGTGTGCCCAACTTCCTGTCAATTACGTCTGCTGTGGTATCCTAACTGTTTTCGAAGCCTTTTTGACGACTGTTATTGTACCTCGACTGTCATGACCGTGACTCAGATGGTGATGTGCGATATCTTTTACTTGGCTATGATGCTGTACAGAGTACCTTTGCTGTTTTTCCCTATGAGGTAAAGAAACTTGCCTTCTAAAAGCCTGTAACATTCGAAGACTGGTAAGTGACTATGAGTAAACTAGAGAATTTAATTATGGTGAAAATTCATTTGACAAAGTCCAACCGCGCCTGCTCGTTCCAATCCTTGATGAGCATTATTGAATACTAAAGAATACTTTGTAGCGAGACCGTAGACATTTACAATATCTTTGTTTCTGTTATGGATGTCTCTCAAACTTCTCTGATCAATGAAGAAATAACATTTAACTATCTCTATACGATCCTTCCGGGCCCGGTAGCCGAGTGGTCAGCGCGCTTGGCTGCGGGTTGGAGGTCGCGGGTTCGATTCCCGGCCTCGGCGGAGGCGGGAATTTTTCCACGCTCCATTCTCCTCCAAACGGGTCCTAGGGTCTACCCAGCCCTCTGTAGAATGGGTACCGGGTTTCTTTCCCGGGAGTTAAAGGCGGGCGGGCGTCGGGCTGACCCCCCGGCCCCAACTTCGTCCCGTTGGTCGAGCTGCGGGAGCCTGACCTCCCGCGATCCCACAGGCCAGCCATGGCCTATCGAAGGGAGAAACTTTAACTTTATACGATCCTTAATGTGTCAGATAGAAAGTCTTATTCTCGATACATTTTCGTAATAAAATGTGGTTTATTTGAAGTATTTAGTAAACAAAATTTTATGACATAAAATCGATTCTGATTATCCTTTTCTAATTCAGTCTACAAACAGTTATAATTTTTTTTTCTTTCTACTTGATCTAAAAACTGTTGATTTCAGAATATTTTAGTTTAAACAGAAGTCATTTGAAGCTTATACAGTTTGTTTTCACTTTTTTTCTAAGGGTAAGAAGTGAATTTTAATTTACTGTATTTTTTTGAAGGTTGTATAAATGTGCGTTACGAGCTGAGCGCTGGTGTCGAAGGGATTACTGGGAATTTGAAAAGAAATTCTTCAGAACTTTAGATCAATCTTATTGTCCAGGACCCAAAGGTAAATCAAAACAGAAAGAGGTTATCTGTTGTTTTGCTTTTTTTTAATGTCGATGATAGGCGGATATTACGCTATCTAAGAGTATTTCAGTGTATTTTGAAAGTATCATTTCAATGAAAAAGCAGATTGGTTTCAGACCATCTGCAAATTGGTTTGATGAAGGAAACAAGAATAACTCATTATGCAAAACTGGGGAATTTTTTGGTAAAATTTAGTAAGTAAATAATCCTTTAGTAAGTAAAGGTCATAGTTAAGACTAAAACCAATGTTAATGAATTCCTTTATTTCCTCGCCCATTAAAATCCTCTTACAAATGATTAATCATACAAATCATAAATGTTGTATGATTATGATTTTTGGAAATTTACAGCTTTTCATAAGAGTATGCTGAAGAGGTAGAAAATAAGAAGAATGATATTGAAAATGACATTTATTACACAGGTCTACGATGAAAAAACCTTCTTAAAAATCTTAGCTGTTGTATTTTTGGTTGCTGAATTCAACATCATTCTAAAAATTTCATACCAAATACTTTTGTTTCAAAAAAACACTTTTTCTTCATATAAATGTATTAATAGATTATATGAGGAGCTTAGTTTCAAAACCCGCCATCTCCAAAAATTGCAAATTTCGAACCAATGGAGTTCAAATCAAAATCCGCCGTTTGCATACAGTTTAACTTCAAAAACAATGTATTGCGATACGATTTCGATACGAGTGCTGTTTCAAAGCCGCCACGTTCAACAGGAATGCATTAACAAACCCCTATTTTTCCCAAAATTTATTTTTGGAGATGGCAAGTTTTGAAACTAAGCTCCTCATATACGACACAGATTTATTAATTGTTTTGGGAAATATTTCAAGAATTTGGCAATTAAAAAGCAGTAATTTAGCAAGTAGACAGTTCATTAGTAATTTACACATTAATCTCCCTTTTCTGTGCCTTTCATAATTTTTATTACCACAGATGTTATGTATTTTTGTTATAAAACTGCTCGAAATTAAAATCATTCATATTCTACTACACAGTGTCTATCCTTTGAAATATTACTCTTGTCTATTGGAAACAAAACCTGGAAAGCTGTGACAATAACAATTGATGCTTTGTCATTTCCTAACCTTCTTAATTTTTAGTGTATTGTGTTGTGTTGTCAAAATGTTACTTTCGAGATAACTTTTATTACAGGTGTGGTGAGTTTATGATAAAAAAACATCAAAGAAACTTAGATTTTATTAGAAAAGTGTACAGGCCTACTTTCCGCTTGGCTGCGGGTTGGAGGTGGCGGGTTCGATCCGCCATCTTTTTTTTCCACCCTCCATTCCCCTCCAAACGGGTCCTAGGGCCTACCCAGCCCTGTGTCGAATGGGTACCGGGTTTCTTTCCCGGGAGTTAAAGGCGGGCGGGCGTCGCGTCGGGCTGACCATCTTGACCCGTTGGTCAAGAAACGCCGGAGCCTTACTTCCCGTGAGCTCAAGGGCCTGCTTGGCCTGTTGTGGGGGCCTTTTAACAGGCCAACTTTACAGTGAAGCTGGGATATCAAAGTAATGCCCAAATCACACCAGCATATTTTTTTGCTACAGTGAAATCAGTGATGGGTTCCCCCTTCCTTGCTTCCTTGCTTCCTCCTCCGTCTCGACGAAATTTGGTGAAACAGTGCATTTGATTGGCAGAGTGCTAGCCAATCAGAGTTGAGCTTAAAAGATTTTGGCGGTTTCTCGAAAGCTACGAAAAGACGGCGATTAATCTTTTTTTAGAGGCTAAAATCGTGTTTTGGCAACTCAATTTAGGTAGAATTTGAAATGACTTTTAGTAAGCTGTCAATCTGTTCGAAACTAATTGTAAATTGTATTCAAGCATCTCTACTATTTGCGAAAGCGAACTGAATTTCGGCTGAAAAGAGCGGGTATCACACAAGCCCCTGCGGCCTTTCACACAGCTCAAGAAGAAATGAAATCTCTCTCTAAAAATTTGACATCTGCACATTTTGACGCATAGAATTAATTTATTTCAGTAAAAATATTGTTTATTTTCGAAAAATAATCTCCTCACTGTGATATTTAATTCCTAATAACCTTCGGATTCTCTCGATACGGTAGCCAAAATGGCGCTGGTCAGCTCCTTCGGGATCGTAGCTGGTCGGTTCTGATTGGAGCTCACTAATGAGCATCCCTGAAAACAGGGTTGTATTTAGAAACGTTCTGAAATTTTTTCAATGATGGAATCAGGGATGAAAATGGTCAACAGAGGCAAATCACACGATCGTAGACCTGAAAGATAGGGCCAACGATTGAAAACAATGATGAAAAATAGGCTCGTGTGACTCGGGCATAAGCGACGGGCGCCATATTTTTATGCATGGAAAATCAGAGGAAGTATTCGAAAGATAAAAAGAAAGCTTTAGTGTTCCAGTGATTTGGAGGAAGCCAATAGAAAAAATAATAATGATGACTGATATTTGTGCTTTTGTGATATTAAAGGCTGTAACTTAAGAATAAGAATGTTACTTTATATCCTAACCTTCCTTCCGCTCCACGACCTGTTCCTTTCTTTCCGGAGATTCCAGTCTCTTTTCTTCCAGAATCATTAGAAGACCATCCGGTAATTCTGACTCGGATACTGATGATCAGGAATGGGATGAAGAATGTCAAGACCCTAAGCTGTTCAGTCAATCTGAACTCAATGATTTAGTTTAAGAATTTAGGATTATCCAAGAAGCCAGCTGAACTCTTAGGCTCCAGATTGAAAGAAAGAACAGGAAAAATATTTCCATCGAAGTTTGAAAGAAATGGAAAGAAGGTATCACAGCTGTTGAAATGTTAATATGTTTGGAAACTACTGTTGGATGTACCACGTAAATATTCAGATGTATTGCACAATACAAAAACCAACAGGCGCAGCTTCAGAGGCATAAGAAAAAGGCACTGTACAGCTTCTAAATTTACATAAAAATGTATAAAGTCATACATTAATACTATTTGTAAATAATATATTTTGTATCTGCCTCAACACATGTTTATTTCATAACTTTTCACTTTTAATTTCAATATGCTACACAGGCCCAGCTAAAAATGGCAGAAAATGTTGTGAAAAGAAAATATATAAAATAGAGAAAAACTGGCATCATTTTTGGACTCAGCACTTCAAAAAAACTATAAATTCAGTGTATGTTTTTATAAAAGTTTTTATTGAATCTAAATTTCGCACGTCTGTTCTATTTATAACCGATGTTTTCAGTTGTTAATAAAATATTAAAATAAATAGCAGTCGAAAGTAGTCTAGAAAAGGGTGCAATTTTGCACACAATGTCCTTTTAGAAGCGGGTCCTAAAGAATCAAAATACCCATTCAGTTTGGGATTGACATGTTTTTCAGCTAGAATCCTCTGCGAAAGTTTCTAGGATGAAGAGCACGATTCTATCAACAGAAAGTGATTATGAAATATTTCGCTGTAAAACATTTACTTTAGGGGAAAAAAATTACAGTTTTAATTCTCAGGCATTCTGCTTCCTCTGTTTGTCATGTTTGAACATGCAAAGAATAAATATATAAATACATAAGAACAATGTTGTATTTAAAGAGGGGGAGGGGTTGCCAGATGTGTCTTAAACAGTAAAAGGACACGAATGGCATTACAATAAAATTGTAAAAATGTCATTGCTCATAATTAAAAAAAAAGATATCGTTCTTCTTCACACAAACATACAAAAAGAAAAGAAAAACCTTGAGATTGAGTTCGTCCAAGTATTCATTCGTAGTCCTAACTGGAACAACAATTTCTTCAATTAAACTTAAATTTAGTTAAAAGTTTTGAAAAATAACTTGCAGAAATAAAAACATCCAATAGTAAAAATTATAGTATTATAAAAGTTCATCTTATTGAAATTATTGTATTTTGAATTTCTTAATATTATATTTATCCGATTTGAGTTAGAATGAAATTCGAAAGCAAAAACAAAATTTAAAATTATTGATTATAAAAGTTCCTTTGGCTTTTCAGTTGCAATTAATGATCGAGACACTACCTGTGATCAATCCATCAGAGCACAGAGAAACTGCCTTTGGGAAAACGGATTATTAGGAATCCCGGAATTTAAAATGAACTTCATACAGAAATGTTTGTGAGTACTTGCTTTGCCTTGTAATAATTCCAAGTTTCTATTTCTTATTAAAAAGATACAGCATTTCATATCTCCCTATCTTTAAACACCTATTATTGATATTATTGAATTTCTGTAGGGCTTACGAATGTCTGCAGACATTAGAGAAAAACTGTTCGGATCGATTTGTTTGGGAAAAACAGATGTTTTATCGAGAATTTAATGTGTCCCAGTGTCCACCGACATCAGGAAGTAAATACATACTCTTTTGGATATTAGTCATAAAGATTATCAGAAAGAATGTTAATTTTCTTATTTTACAACGATTAATGTTTTCTCATTTCATTTTTCTAATAATAAAAATTTAACTAAAATTAAAGTTTTAACTATCTGAAAGTGTATTACTAATAACACAATCGTTTTAGATCCATCTTGCAGGGCCGTTGAAAACGAATTCTACGACTGTAAAAAGAGATATACTGACCACTACGCCAATGCCGAAAAACTGGGCTTTATTTATTCCTGCATGTGAGTTAGAACTGCTTATTGACGACCTATTCGTCTCCAAGCCTGTCTTGTCCCTTTAACTCTATTTGTAAGAACAGTTAATGTACATAATGATGTATCGAAGGAAATTGAGGCCACACATTCGAACAAAGACATAACAAAACAAATTACATGTTCAATTTTATTTCTTTGTTCGAATGTGTGGTGGCCTCAATTTCCTTCGATATGTTTAGAAGATACACACGTCAAAAATACTATTATTACATATAGATGTGTATAGTTTTTTTGTTTTTGTTTTTCCCAGTTAATTATTTAGTAGTTTCAAAACAAATCGCGTTTCTCCAAAAATACATGAATTCCTCACCTATATTTAAATACCTATATTTAAAATGATTAAGGTGTGATCCCTAACAACTGTGTAAAACAGTGGTGTTCGTGTGGTTGTCTGTCAATTTCAGTTTCTTAAAACTAAGAAAGGTTGTGCAAATAATTTGAAGTAAAGATTAGGTAACAAACGTTTATATTGGGAATTACAGAGAACTTACATAGAACTAGTATTAATACTTGCCGGAAAAAAAGTAGAAGTATTACCTAATTACCTTTTTACTGAGTAAGAAAAATGTCCTGTTTCAGTTTTCTATCTCCTTTATAATTTTGTATTTTCCTGAAAAACCCTTTTGCTTGTATATGGGCTCAAGTCGGATAAAATCTTTGACGTTCCTGTGGTAGAATTCAAACTAATGCATTTTCATCAGTTCTTATATTTTGTAACTTACACAACTACACCCTTCTAAAATTCAGAATATAGTTAATTTCTACGACGCTAATTTTTCCTATTTAGTTTATGAAAATAGATGAATTCTAATCGTTGTTTATTTGTCTTACAGCCTTTATTACTGTGCTAAGAAGGCCGAAGTAGTTTGTCCAAAGCTCTTTGTTCAGAGAATGATGTATTATTTTAAAGATCTAGATTATACACTTTGTTCTTCTTTAGTTGGTAAGTAGGCAATGCCATTTTTTTAAATTTTAGTATTTAAGAACTTAATGAGTCAATTCAGCTACTTGAAAATAAAAGAAGTTCGCTTGTATAGAGAAGCCAAACTATAAATGTCGAATTTGAAGGCTGTGGTTTATAGAAAAATTCAGCCTTGTTTGTTGAACTGACAAATTACATGTTTCTATTCTAATTGATATATTTCTTAGGTTCTCCTTAATTTTTAGTTTATCTTTGCCGCATTAAAAGTAATTAAATTGTTTCATAAATGCTTAGATTTAGCGATTTCTAAGAGCATAACAGAAAATCTTGATTTACTATCGATTCCCATCTTGCAATAATCTTCATGTTAAGATTAAAAGATGCAATATAATCAAAGTTGTTCATTGAATCATTTTTTCTTCAGAGATGACAAATGTTTGTCCCGTCCGAAACTGATTTTGAATGTTAGACTTCGTCATTGTAAGCTATTATGATAATAAAATGTGTTTATGATTCAAAAACAACGAACTTCCTTTCAATATCTGAAATGGTGAGTTAAAGGTTACTTTGTATTAAGTAAACTTCAAGATCAGCAAATCTGTTGTGAGAAAATCGTGCATCATATTCAGCGAACTTATGGCCACTATTAATTTGTAATGCTGCATTTTATAAAATAAAGAATTTTTATTACCTATCAGATTCACTATAGACAGCAAGTTCACATTGTGTATGGATCACATATAAACTGGATCTAGCTAATCTCTGATTTACTCTATTCGAACCTTTAAAACTACAGTATATGGGTGACCTTGGATGATGAACAGTGGTTGTAAAGAAACAGTGGTTCGAAATGTCATTGAGATATTGAAAAAAAAAAATCGTGATTACATCGTGAGGATTTGGGCGATATGGTCTCCTCCATCTTCCCCTATTTTTAAAATGCATTTATCTCTTATTTAAATCGAAAGAAACGAATAAATATTTTTCATTTGTAGCATCTTTGGCTGATTTATGAAAAATAAACATAATGATCTAAATTCATGCTAAACATGTAAAAAATTTAAAAATAAAAATAAGCAAGATGAGGGGTTTTTTTTTGGCAATATATGCCAGTGAGATGGATGATTAAGATACCCGTATATTGTGCTGTGGGCAATACGGCTTATAGAAAATTACATTGCAAAATAAAATCAAGAAAGACAAATTATATTTTGTTAGAAACCATTACAATATTCCACAATGACAGAGCAATGTGTTGTTAGTATATCAGAATTGACTTATAAATTGTGCAACCTTCATAAATACCTCTAAACTTGGATTACTGTATGCATTAGTGTGTTGCTTTGGTCCACCATGAAAAATGACATTTTATGATATTTTAACCAGACTTAAGAGCAAAATATTAATTTTATGAGAAAGAAATAAAAAGAATAAACTGAGAATCCCTGAAGATTGGCGCAGCTTAGCCACATATGCTTTTGCGCCGTTAAACTCTACTAACCAACCAACCAATCCCTGAAGAAGTTCTCAGTAGATGTCAGGGGAATCACAATTGCACGCAACTGGAGTTTAAATCTAAATACTTTCATCTGTGTAGCTGTAAGGGATTGCTCTAAAATCTGGTAGAAGTACATTTTGATATGTTGTATAATCGATTAAATGATTTCAATAATGAAAACTTAATTGAAATATTGTACGTGTAGTAATTTCGTTTTTTATAAAAGTTACTGTGTAAATATGGAGTTTAAGGGTAAATTTGGTCCATTCCGCCAAAATAATCCAGGCATTTAAAGACTTCAGTTTTCACAGAGAAATATAACTGGAATAATAAATATCTTCTCCCTCAGATAATAATAAAAATCATTTTGCTTTATTTTTGAAGCCTTCTTTTATTATTCATTTGTCATTCAGGATCTGGGATGCAAACGTACACTTTAGGTAGAGCTCATCAAAAATAAAGTTCTGACTGATAAACGTATTTTTGTTGAATTTATAATCCTTCCGAACTCAAGGCGACAAAGTTTGACTGCCAAATTCTTTATTTCAAGGAGATACAAGATATTAACATCATACCAAAATTAAAATGTAAAACTCCATTTAACATGAAAAAAAGCAAATTTTAGAAAAGATTACACGTCTTTTCTTTTTCAAGCCATTTTATTATTTTAGGCTTCAAAAAGAAAAGACATGTAATCTTTTCGAAAATTTGCTTTTTTTCATATTAAATGTAGGTTTACAATTTAATTTTGGTGTGATGTTAGAAATATTTAATAGTAGAGGCTTTAGGAGAAAAGATCTACTAAAGAAATATGGGAACTTTACATACATGATATTGCTACCGAACTTTTGTCAAGGTTCGGTGGCGCTGAGGAACAAAATGCGACAGGAGCGATTTTAATTTAAAATCACATAATTTATTCAGTAAAATAAATTACGAAATTTACAGAACTCAAATTATCGATATGATGACACGCTCGGGTTCCGTCTTCTGCGATGCTATCCGTATTGGGGCGGCCCTCGTCAACTCCTCCCGGCAACTGTATCGTCTGCTTCGGCTTAGAATGGTCTGCTTCGAAGCCTTACGTCCAAGTGTGGTCTTCTCTATCTTCTCCCGCAAATGGTTCGATTTCTCCGTCTTAGAGCTGGGGATCTGTCCGTGGCCTATCAACCACTCAATCAATCCAACTTCTCTCCAAGTGGGGAACACTCTCTCCCTGGGTCGCTACCTATCAATAGGCCCTTTCTCTCTCTTCTCTATCCCCGAACTTGGTGGAGAATCTCTTCGTGGCTGCTCGCCACAATCCAACTCTTCCCTCTCGCTCCGGGTGGAGACCTCTTCTTCGGCCGGGCTGCCGCCAAAACGAACTCACTCTGAAGAAGCCTTCTGCGCTGCATTATATGCCCGCCTGCTGCCTCCCTTTCACTCCGACAGAGTCCACTATTGGAATGAGACGGAGACAAGGTCGGACTGCACTACTCTTCACAGAGGTGGAATGAAGTTAGTTGACTCCATTCTGGGGGGGGGGGGGGGTCGGACAAATCCACAGGTAACAATATTTCTTTACATTTTTGCATCATGTGGAATTATTACAGTTTATAGTGAATCCTCCTTCCGAAAATATTTTTTTCTTATTTTATTTTGTTTCTTTTCTATTGTTATTAGTCATTGATCTTACTATAAATGACTATATCAGGGTACCATGATCTATCGTTTCAAAACGGAAATGGATTAAAGGAGTAAAATAGATCTGCAAAGGAGTATTTTGATACCACACTAAGGCTAGACGAGATCAGAAACAAAATACATTCAAGAATAAATGAGTGGAATGTTTTTATAAAGCCCAGATCACACCAACATATTTGTCAACATTATTTTCATCATTGACCGTATCATTGACTGTCTATGATAGTGTGATTTGCCTCTGTTGATGATTTTCATCACTGATTCCATCATTGGAAAAATTTAGAACTGTTCTATTCGCAATGTTGTTTTCAGTGATGATCCTTAGTGAGCTCCAATCAGAACCGACGAGCTTCGAGACCGAAGAAGCCGACCAGCGCCATTTTGGCCACCGTTTCGATTGAATCCGAAAGCTATTATGAATTAAATATCACAGTGAAGAGATTATCTTTCGAAAATAAACAATATTTTTACTGAAATAAATTAATTCTATGCGTCAGAATGTGCAGATGTTAACTTTTTAAAGAGAGATTTCATTTCTTCTTGAGCTTCGTTACGGTTGCAAGGGATTGTGGGATTGTCGCTGTTGTGAATCGAAATTCACTTCGGTTTCGCTTAAATAGTAGAGATGCTTGAATACAATATACAATTAGTTTCGAATAGATTGACAGCTTGCTAAAATTCATTTCAAATTCTACCGAAATTGCATAGCCCAGTGGTGCCCAACCTTTTGTAATCTGGGGGCCAAAATTGACTTTGCTGTGAATCTCGCGGGCCACAACCAAAAAAAAAAGGAATCTCCAGGTTCAACAACCAAAAAAAAAAAAAAAAAAAAGGAATCTCCAGGTTCAACAACCAAAAAAAA
>JAFIDM010004315.1:40028664-40054347 GCA_023159025.1 Thereuonema tuberculata | reverse complement strand
CAAAAAAAAAAAAAAAAAAAAAGGAATCTCCAGGTTCTTCGACCAAGAAAAAAATGTTCAACAACCAAAATATAAAAAAACCGAATAAAACAGCGGGCCACATGTAACACCTTCGCGGGCCGGATATGGCCCGCGGGCCGTAGGTTGGGCACCACTGGCATAGCCGAAACATGATTTTAACCTCTAAAAAAAGATTAAGGAGCACTTGTGTTCCTTAAACAAAAAATCATGAAAAGTTTACATAGCATTGGTATGAATGCTAGTTGTTCAATTACTAGAACTATTTATTTACTTTTGTGTGTTGTTATGAAACAGACGAACTGAGTGGTATTTGGCTGTTTTCATTCACCAATAGTTTCACTAACTTACAGCAAGCGTTTAGTACGACAATTCCTAGTCTCGACAGAAGCAGTGCAACGCTCTCAATGAAAACCGTTTAATATTATTCAGTGTATTACATAACAATATATAATTTTAAGCTTAAATACTACTACAAATTAATTAATTAAAGTATATAATTGACAACGTCATTACTTACTATAACATGTCAAAGAACAAGGAAACTACTCATGATTTTATTTACATAAATAACAGAAACACTAATTTATTCGGGAAAGCTTGCCTAGTTGAGCCTTAAGGTGACATCTTACCTTGAATTGCCCAATACAAAGTACTAGCCTTAGAACCTTTACCGCCTGTTTCATTTTGAAACATAAACCCGGGACACCCTGTACATATATGTTTAATATTAGCCTTGATTTGATCCATTTGATCTATTAGCCTTGGTTTGAAAAAAGGATCAACGATTATTTTTCTTTATTACAGCCACATTAGAAGACGCTCAGTGCAGTGACTCCTTAAAGAAAACAGACATTTGTCTACACCAGTATCATCTTGTAAACATTGATGTCAAGGATATGAATTTCACTCAAAAATGCCAGTACGTATTAGAAGTAATCTTATGCTGCAGATTTCAAAATTAACCTTTAAAAATAAATTCAGATACTTTTCTATCTTGTTAAGCAGTCGTATCATTAAGATTTACTATGATTAATTAGAAGAAAGAGTTTGAAGAAAAAGATGAAAGAGTTCATTCATTTCTAACAAGAATTCATCTTATTATGTTTTTTAGTTCTTAATTGATACCAGTAGCTGAGCCTTATTGCTCTTAATAGTAAGCTTATCTAAGATATCATAAATATATATATCAAATACTGATATCGAATTGTAGGCTTTTTCTTAAATTTCTTTTTCTTTTTTCCTAATGCATTCTGACATAGTGATTATCTTTGTAGTGTATTTATTTTGCTCCCTTCGAGAATTCCCTCGAAACGAACTTTCCAGATATAGTCTTTTTAAATGTCTGTAAACTATTGTTACGTGTATAGCAATGTCATTTGTAAACCCCTTAGATCACTGTAATACTAAATATATTAACTTGGTTATTATTGTAAGCAATAGAAAGAAAAGTGTCATGATTAGTAAACTAGCAGCAATTTGAAATGGACTACAGACATTGTATTGATCTGATATTGACATTTAATAAAGATTAATTATTTTCGTTTGAATCTTCCAGGACTTACAAGTGTTGGGGAGTCAGTTTATGGAACGAATGTCCTCGAAGGTATTTCTGGAAAAGATGGCAGATGTACGGAACCAATCTAAACAGTTGTCCTAGAATCGAAAATTCGAATACAGAAGGTGACGATCTTTGACAGGAAGATAAAATTAAAATTAAATTAGCTTGTTAATCTTGAAGATTACTATATTTAAAATAAAAGTCTTGCTCATTGGATATCAATCTATATTTCTTTTTCTTTGATATGTCTATAAGAATTGAGAATTCAGATATTTGTCCCAGTGTCATCAGACGACTCATGTATTGTAGTAGAATTCTGAAGATTTCCACGGAAAAAAAATCTTTCTCAGTTGCGTGGCCTTCAGTGTCAGAGACGAAGCCATATTTCAACTGCACGATCCCCAAAGATTTTGTGAATTCCACGTAACTGTGAAAGATTTCTACGGGCAACTGTATTCAAAACTTTACTAGTAAATTGTTATTCATTTGCTGACATAATAGGACAAATGTACAGCCTTTAAAAAAACCACTCTTGCTGTTCATATCAAGAAAAAAAAATGAAGACGGATTTCCATTGGAGAGGCCCCGTATTTATTTGTTTGGTTATTTTCTTTTTCCCTCAGTTAGCAAACCTGAAGTGTCTTGCAAACAAATAAGGCATGAGGTAGAAGAATGTATTTTCCGATTCGTACCCCCGGATTTCAAAAATTTACAATATGGATTCTTGTTTTCTTGTCGGTAAGTTAAGATATATCTTTCACTATAAAAAAAATTCATAAAAAACAACTTAAACATTAACTACAATGGAACTGTTTAATTTTGAATGATATCTTTGATGATAGAGAGAAGTTGAGAACATTATTTCCCTTATTTTCTTGAAGCATTGATGATTAGTTTTATGCTAATTAAAACGTTATAAATCCTTGGTGGATAGTGTAAGGTAGGGATTTCGGTATCATAAAAATTAGGTCTTTTGGGGGTTTATTTTCTCTTTCTATGGATAATTTCTAATCCAGTTCAACATTCCGCTTGTTTAGATTAAAACGAGAACAAAACTGAAATTCAATTATCAGATAACTTTCTGGAGACCAAATCTCAGCACTGCCCTTTAATTAAACATGACTCTAATTAAACATGATTTTACTTCTCTAATCCTTATTTAGAGATCTTTAATGAGATAAAACAATATTAGCATCTAAACTGATTCTATCCAAATATTAAGGTGACCATTTTTTCTAAAATAAAAAGGAGGATGCAAATAATTTGAAGAAAAAAAAAATGTTATCAGGGGTTTCAGGGGTATAAACCTATCTGTTCAACCAAAAAAAAAAAAAAAAGGTTTTAAACCTCACATATCAAAAAGGAGGACAGAATTTTCAAAAGGAGGACATTTAGGAGGACACTTCTCAAGGGAGGACAGAGCTTCGAAAAGGAGGACGGTTGGTCACCTTACAAATATGGTTCCCAACAGGGACGGATTTAAGGCTTTGCAAAGGGGATCTCTTTGCAAAGGGTTCGAGGATCTCACCCGAAAAATTTTGAAAATTTTAATTAAAAGATGATTTTTAGGCTACGTTTTGAGGTAAAAAAAATAACTGAAAACTCGGTATTAAACAACGGTTTATTGGGCCTATCGACATGTTGTTCGTGTTTTGAGCGGTTAAGTATTATTCAGATACACTTAATTAGTTATTTTCTAATGATATCTCTGATATCCATTTCTAAAAGGGTGATCGTGTTTTCATGAATAAAATGTGGCAGACAGTTTATTTTTACATAATGTCCAGGGGGGGGGAGTCCCAATTAACATTTAAATATGTTTTGTAATTTTTAAAAAAATTAATTTAAATGTTTCACGTGAAGACGTTGAACGTACTGTTGTAAGTAGATCACAATCATTTCCAAATGGTTTTAATTAAACCTAAGAATCTCAGATAGAATCTCATTCTACATCTGGTCTCATCATGATAAAAATACGAAATATGATCACAGTTGTTATAAGAGGTAATAAAAGAGCTTCAATATAGTAATATGTTGTATGGTACTTAATAGTTGAAATTCTTTATTGTTAATAATGTTTTATAAAACAGATTGGGTTTAGCTTTAAGACTCATGTTTTTTAACTTTATGCCATTCGATACACAGGGCATAGTTGTTTTATGGATGCATTGACAAAAAAATTGTCGCACAAAGAATAAATGATCCGGGAACGACGAAACACTGTCATTTATAGGTAGTTATGCGAGTGATTCCAGTTGGGCAGTGATTGCCCGTTGAAAACTGCCACCAGGAGCGTTAGTATCGCTACTGCTATATGTAGCCATGTCAACGGTCGCTTGTATCCACTCTAGGGACTGTGTGACGCAGTACTAAAGGATCTGTTGACTTGTAGTGTTTTGCCCGTAAAACGGCCCATTCGCTCTGATATTGTTATCAGTTATTTGCAGTATTATTCTCGTGACCTATACCAAGTGTTATTCCATTTCATCTGCTGCTTCTGGATGCGCTAATTGTTTTGGCAGTGAGTGTACAATGGATAATTTTTAAACCACGATTTTGTATCTTCAGTGAAAGATGGAAAGTTGAAAATGCTCACCTTGCAGCTGTGAAATTCCTATAGCAATTTCAGTTTAAAAGTTTTCAATGTACTTATTATGTTTTTTTTAATAAAAAAAAGTTTGTATTAACATCATGAAAATTTATAATAAAAAAAATATCTTCAATCGCTTTATCTGTTGGCTAACCTCAAATGGAATGTGTTCAAATCGCTTTATAATAATTTCCTCATTGTTTTTCATTTTCCTCATTGTAATTCATTTTCATTGTATGCTTTTTGTTTCTATTCAGACTAAACTATTGCTTGGAAAAGGCGAAAGTTTGTCCTGAAGATTACAAAATATTCAAACAAAAGGGAATTTTAACACAATCAGAAGACAGGTTCTTTTGTGGACAGATGACACGTGAGTAGGAAATTACTTTTTTTTTCATGAAATATGTGATTCCATTTAGATTAACAAACAAAGGATGAAATTTACAAATTCTGTTGGTAGACGATTGAGATATAAAATCTAATTCAACTTCTTTATGTCTCATAAATTAAAACTTACCAACAACTTCTATAATATTCTGCTTATTTTGTAGAATGAAATGTAGTCACTTGCCCCTGCACTAATGAATATCCGGACTCCGTGAATAAATGAATCAATTAGATAATGAGTGAGGAGAAAAATTTGGAAAGAATTGCCGTAGAAAGCTAATATAACATAACATAACATAACATAACATAACATAACATAACATAAAATGGAAGGTACTTTAATATAAGTCCCTTACTCAAATATCAACTTATATAATTGGCCAAGTTCGTCTGTCTGTCAGTCTGTCTGTCTGTAACTCGATATAATTAAGCTATTAAGATAGATCCAAGGTTCTCAATGGTACCATTGAATCAAGGGGGACTCAAATTGGATGAAATATTAGTTCATTTTGTCATTCCATGTTGTTTCCATGAAATTTTACCTGAAATTCTAACAAAACATACGTTCAAAACCAAATAATTTTGTTACCACTGCACCGATTTTAATGAAATTTGGCATACTTACTTTGTTTTTTACGCTGATTTTGAAACTTAAAACCATTTTTGCCGTAGAAGCTTCGTTCACAAGTTAGCGCAGTATTTAGATTATACAAAGGTGAGTTTTAAATGCCTTTCGGCGTTATAAGTCAAAATTAATAATTATTCTTTAGATAAATTAAACTTTAGATATAGTTGGTATTCGTTTTTCTTTTTGGGTGGAAAATGATCCTTTAGATTAAACTCTCAGAACCTACATTACAGGTGTTCAGGTAAGAAGTACACCTAAATAGGTCTGATAAACATTAAAAAAAAAAAAAATTTCAAATCAAATCATCAATCGAATCAAAAAAAAAAAAAATATATATATATATATATAAATCCAAAACACAAAACTTGAAGCTGGTGGTCTTCAAATTTCGTAAAGCAAAGATTTCAATCAATCATTTGCAATTTAGAATTCAGAAAGTATAGAATATAAGAATAAAAATTGTTTTTTGATTGGCATTCCGAAAGCAGTGATTTGTTTTTTTGATATTGGAATTTTCAAATCACAATTCACTGTCCGGCTCTTATATATATATATATATATATAATTAAGCTGGACAGTTTTCTGAAATTTAAAATCCCAATATAAATCTCAAAAAACAATATATAAATTGGCTAAGTTCGTCTGTCTGTCTGTCTGTAACTCGATATAATTAACCTATTAAGATAGATCCATTGGTTCTCAATGGTACCATTGAATCAAAAGTACTGAAATTGGATGAAAATATTAGTTCATTGTGTCATTTCATGTTGTTGAAAATTTATTCTTGGGAACTGACCTCGACAACTGAAATTCTAATAAAACATACGTTCAAAACCAAATAATTTTGTTACCACTGCATCCATTTTAATGAAATTTGGCATACTTACTCAGTTGTTTACGCTGATTTCGAAACTCAAAACCATTTTTGCCGTAGAAGCTTCATTCACAAGTTAGCACAGTATTTAGATTACATTTACTTTATATTTGATAGTTGATAATAAAATGATTTTTCAGATTTTTTTATGCCTGTCAGCCGACAGGCTTTGCTGCTAGTTATTAATATTGTGTATCCCAATTGTCTTTTAATTCTGCATAAGTCCTAAGATTTTGCCTACCTGTAGTAGAAAACTAATATTCTAGGCTATTAATTATGAAATAAAATGCCAATGTTTGTCCGAATTTACACAAGTATTTATTAAATTGATTAAACAAATATACTATAAAGAAATATATGTAGATAAGCTATAAATTCCAAATTCTACCTGATCTCACTTCAGACCGGTGGGACCCAGGTTGGTTTCTGTTTTAATTAAAAATAAGAGTTTCAGTACGAAAGGACCAAAATTTTAGAATTATCCGTATAAAAGGAAATAAATTAAAAGCATAATTAAGATGAATATTGTAATTTGGCAGAAATTTTGCGTTAAATTTAGGATTTAAAGTGTAATACAGTTTACAAAAGTATTATTAATAGATTTTTAGAGAGATAGAAATGAAGATATACCAAGGAAGAATATGTAATTCGAAGGATAACAAATCTTAAGAGATTTTAGAATTTAAAAATAACAATAATAAAACAAGTGAATATAATTTTGTGCATAAATTTAAAGGCGACCCATAATAATAACAAAATTTAAAAAATAATAATAGAAGAAAGGAAGTACATTAATGAAAGGAAAAATTAAAAAAAAATTAGGAAAACAAGAAAAACAAAAACAAAAATCCACCCGGACATTGAGGAAAAAAAAAAAAAACGAACAACAACAACAACAACTTTTGACACACGAATTCGAACCGACAACATTCAGCATATGAATTCGAAAACTTACCGATTACGCCATAGCTCACAACTGAAATGAAATGGTTGCATTTCTAACATTTAAGCTAATAGCGGAAATCTAATGAAAACAATGCCAAATATATCGAACGTGAGGGCGGGGGGCGAGACCCCTAAAAATACCCTTTCCTATGTTGTTTGGGCCTCTGAACACGATGGTGAAATCCATTTGTCGATCCGACCTTCCGTTACTGAAGTTATTAAGAGGATACAATGACAACAATGCCGTGCTGGCGTGGTCGTGCGGTCTCAGCGGCGGCCAGCCGTGGCGTCCAGTGGGCCAGTTCCTGGGTTAGAATCCCGGCAAGGGCATGGCTGTTTCAATTTCCTTTCCTGTGTTGTCCAGCCTCTTCTTCACTTTCTCTTCGGTCTGACGTCATTCCTTAATGGCGTCCTGGGGGAAGGCAACGGGAAACCACCCCCAGTATCTGTTCCCTAGTATATCTACGGCTTCTCCTATAGGGGTTCGCCCTTCGGTGGTCACTAGGTTCCGTAGACCGCGTAACTTCGTATCTACGAAGATCGCACATCATGATGATGATGAATGACAACAATAACAAATGTCTCGAATATCGAGGGGCCTTGGTCTCTGAAAATACTTCATTCCCTACAGTATTTGGGCGTCTGAACACGATGGTGAAATCCGTTTGTCGATCGAATTCTTAAAACTTTGATCTTTCTAGATTCATTATCATACAATTTAAAAACAACATGTGAGAGAATATCCTTTCCATCATTACAAAGATTACAAATTTTGTCTTCATCTTTTAGCCATACTTGTCCCATAGAGTTTGCTTTCTATTAATACTAATTTATTTCAATAATTTTGACAATTTGATTTTTTTCTAATGTTTTTACTCATTCTGCTGAAGAAAATTTGTTTGAAAAAAATCCTAAACATTAATGATCTTATTAAATTATGTTGATTTTTTTTTATTGTGTTCGTGCCACAGAATACTTTTTATTGATCTTAATTTTTATATTTTGCAATATGTTTATTACTTATTTCTTGATACTTTTGGCTTTCGTATTGTTGTCTCAACCTGTTTGTTTTCTATTTAACCAGAGAAATTGGAGAACACCTACTGCTCTGTAGTTTCCCTCAAAAATTATGATTGTTTGCGTCCGTTTTTCTATCGACGAGTAGAAATGATTTATTGGACTCATACAGACCAATGCCTGTAAGTGAACATCAAAGAAGCAATATAAAACATTCTTAAAATCAAAGCAGCTTTTTTATTTCATTTTTATATCCACAAGGCAACCATAGAATCCTGTAAAGTATTACAAAACAATTTAACGTTTGTAAAATTTATTCAGATATAATTTTATTAAGACATGAACAAAAATTTTCCTTATTCGATTAAATTTAGAAATATTTTACTCGAGCACGATTTAAGGCACTAGTTAGTTTGATTTTAACTACTTTAACTTCGTTCTGTAATAATTATGTTATAATTGTTAAATATAATAAAACTCATTCCTTTGTTTACTTTTATTTTACGAGAAACATCGTTTTATAATAAAAAATATTGTTTTCAAAGTTGTTGATTATTTTGCTTCAGGGCGTACAATTGCTGGAAACGTGTTGGGGAAGCCTGTGCTCGTCCCTTCACTAGTGTAGTGAAGTGGTTCAATCAGATGGATCCTTCCAGTTGTCCTATAGAAACTTCTAAATGTAAGTAAAAGCCAATCCTCACCTAACAACTATAATAAAAAAAGGTTTTTATATAAGAGGATGTGTGGATGATGTTGTTTATATATCGAGAATAGCCCTATTTGACTGTTCTTCTCTTAAAAACAATGATATTTTATCCAGCTTAATACTTTCCAGCACTTAATCATTTCCTTATTGGCTTCTCGTCATAATTCCTGCATTGGATTCTTACGAGTGCATGAATAGGTATTTTACTTTTTTGTAGTTTTATTTCAAAGGATCTGTAAATCCATGTTTGTCTAGGTTCTCATATATATAATGAAGTCTACAATTTGTGTGCTGCTCAGTGCTTTTCCATAATCTAGGACGGTGGTTATCCTTATCCAGACAAAATCTAAATTTGTCACTAAATAAGATTCGTTATCAGTCCACAGCCGTCCATGCCACCCTTTATTTCACCTGGTGACTGCCAATCAATTACAAACCACGCAGAAATTGCTGCAAACATTCAATTAAGAATCAGTCAACCTACTTCAGAAGGACATTGCAAAAGGAAGTTATCTAAACGGTTATTTCGAGCAGAAACTTTGAAGGCCCAAGCTAATATCTATAATCCCAGTTGCAAAGGCCAAAGTATTATAGACTCTGGACTTTAGACGACTGGAAACTGTTATTTCGTGAGATGAATTGTATTATTTTTGCTCCAACAATGCGTTGCATGAATAACAAGCAGGACTTTTCATCTAGACTGTCTGCAATGTGCTACCGACAAATTATAGGTGGATTTGTGATGTTTGACAGAAGTCCATTACTTGGTCCAGGCAATATTAAGAAAGTTCTATAAAATTTCTAGATAACCAGATACTGTCTTTTGTGTACGATTTGAAACAGGAATTGAATATTTTAGCAGGACAACTTCAAAATGCATAAGATTGAAACTGTTCATTTCGATTCAACGGTAAGTTAACATTGGAACCTACAATTAGTCCACTTGTTGACTGAATCTAGTTGAATTTTTTTTGGTCAATAACTGATAAGCAAATGAAACGCTGAAATATACACCTTATAAAAGAGCTGAATTGGAAGTGTTGATATCAGGGGCATTGTCTAGAATTGATCTTCAAATATGTCGGATGATTGTTAGACTATAGCTAGGCGAACACGGAGCGATTTTATGGCAATATGATTGGGACAAGTTGGCCCAATTTGATTGCGGACAACTTTATCAAGTGCGAACACAGAGTTTTTCCTGAACCAATATTGCCGTGAATTTTTATGGTTACGGCGCTTCTCACTAGGGAGAGCTAAAGAGAGAGCGTGTTTTCGTACAGAATTGCTATAGTATTAAACGCCGTCCCTCTGTAGAAATCAATTACGATTCTTTCATTATCAATTGACAAAATGTTGTTGTTGGAATTATCTGTTTTGGGCCGACCCATTTTGCTGATTTTAAGCCTTGTTTCTCAAAGAAAATGGCCGGCGTGAGTGACTGAATTTCCGATGTTCAAAGTCCCGCCTCCTTCGACGTCAGCATTGTCACATGATGTCATCCGTTCATTTGATTCGCTTTCGTACCAGCAATATTTTGCGACAACTAATATTGGGGCAATATTGTTCCTTTGGTACCGGCAATAAAATTGGGGCAATATTGTTCAGTTTGGAGCAATCAAATTGGGGCAAACGGTTGCCAGCAATCAAATTAGGCCAGATTGTCCCAAAATATCGCCTCGTGTTCGCCCAGTATATGTATATAACAGTATTGCTGCTGGAATTATGAGAACTAGACGAGAAATTTCAGGGGTGGCTAATGTTTTTTATCCTATTAAAAATAAACAACGTCTTCTGAAATGGCATTTGTGACCAATTAATTGCAATTCTTATACTTTCCATAAGGAAATCAGACTACTAATGTTGTTTTATTTTAACCTATAAACCAATTAGTTGTGTTTAAGTAATACATATTTGCTAAAAAAAGTAATATATCGAAAACAACGACATATTTTTAAAATCAGTAAGGAACTTGTCAAAAGGAAATATGGAGAAATTAGCAACAACAATTAAAAAATAAATAAATTAATCAAAACAAAAACTATAGTGAAGTTTTCCCTTCTTCAGAAAGATATAAATATTTCGATTCTTCTAGTTGCTGGGCGAATTCCTTATTGTGATGTGAATTTAGTAGTGGAAGTTGATAATTGTATAACGTCCAAGAGTCAGCATCGTCCTGAGGCAGAATGGTCATCTGAAGATAAGTGTTCGTAAGTATAAATGAAGATTTATTGTTTATTAAGAATTATCTTATTAGATAAAACTAATTACATGCAAAATTTTCCTAAGATCCAAAATAAATTGGATGCATATATCTTAAAATTTAAAAAAATACGTTCATTCTGAAAGCTCAGTGTATTCGTAAACTGAATCTCAACTGGCTTTGAAATATGAAGTCAAAAGCTTTATCCTTATAATTTAAAAAACTTTTTTATACATTATTACATAATTTAAATCATTAATTAGTGATCATTAATCTAAGATTTAATATGTTAAGCCACGTCGATAGGTTACCATCTCCTTCATTCTCCAGTTTGGGCTCTTTTATCAATAAACAGTCAATGTGCAACTACCGCAGACCTTTCATCGACATCTTTGTATCCTCATTATTACATCCACTCATTTCACATCCTTACCAATATCCTTTTTTGCTATTGATTTGATACTTGATTCTGCTTCATTGTTCCCCTTTTTTTGCTTGAGAAGTATGAAACTTTTTAGAGCCAATGACCATTTTCCTATCATTCTTAAAGAACGTCCTAGATCTTCAAGATTTCTTGCTCGTCTACCCCGATAGAAATTTGAATCAGCTGATTTGGACGAACTGTTGTAATCTAGAATAGATCGATTTGATGGATAACATTAGCGATATTATTGATTTAATGTAAACATTGTAACCCTTTCTAGTGCTAACAAACATTCCACACATTTCTGTACGGTTTCCACTCCATCCTAAACCATAAAGGAACTTTACAGACACTGCAGCACAAAAAACAGAACAGAAGGCTTGAAATACAGTCCATTGATATCTCATGACTGTCAATCTTCTAGCACGACCTTCTTGCATGCCATTTCTGACAAACTGCTCAAAAAATTCCTAACACTTGAAAATGTATTCTCTTAATAGTCAAATTTTATCAAAGAGACTGAAATTCTTCAAGTTTGACAATTTTTGAAGAGCTTGATATTGAAATGGAAAGGTTTGTGATCAAGTGAAAGCACTTGGACGAGCTTTGGCTCTACCTTAGCCATCTTGTCGCCAGAATTTCAAGCCATCAAATAGCGTACTCAGGCTATTCCACTAAAATTCACTTCTTCTAACAAAGAAATATTCCTTTTACTTTAGATAAATTACTTACAAACCTGCATGACCATTTCTTGTAGCCCTGACTGTAAATATTATGAAATGCTGTGTCATCGGGGTGTTCAGAGAATGGCAGTTGGGCCAAAAAACTTCAAGCAATAAGATAAGCTAACAGTCGACTGGCACGAATCGTCTGCGGCAACAGAAGGACAACAACACGACAGATTGCAGCTGAGTACAAAGTAAGTGCATCAAAACTCAAATCTGAACGCACAACACGACGCAACTTTTCCCTGATTGATTTTAACATCAGGAAACTAGCAAGGATGCCTTCGCTGTCACAAAAAACAAGAAAGCCCGCCTGTTGTGGGCTAAGGAACATCTCAATTGGACATTTGATGAGTGGAAAGGTCGCTTGGTCCGACGAGTCTCAATTCCTTCTCCACCATGCTGATGGCAGGATGAGGATATTGCGCAGATAGTAGGAATCCATGGACCCGTCTTGCCAAGTGACAACCCTACAAGCGGGTGGTGGTGGAATAATAGTATGGGGAATGTTCTCCTGGGACACAATAGGTCCCCTAATACACCTGGAAACATCTCTTAATGCCACGGGCTACCTAAACATTGTTGCCGATCAGGTGCACCAGTTTATTAATACAGTGTTCCCCGACGCAGATGGTCATTTTCAGCAGAACAATACCCCCTGTCACCGTGTTCGTTTGGTTTCCGATTGGTTCAGAGAACATTGATCTGATTTCCATTTGCTTCATTGGTCGGCTCATTTGCTTCACTGATCGAGCATTTATGGAACGAGATGGAAAGATCCATTCGAAGGCTAGAAACGCTACTATCAAATGTGAACCATCTAAGGGCTGCTCTTCTGTCAGCATGATTCAATATTCCTGCGGAACTGTTCTAATACCCTGTAGAATCTATGCCTAGAAGAATTACTGCTGTGATCAAAAGCTAGAGGAGGGTCAACTCATTATTAGTATGCTGTCTGTAATAAAGTGGCTACTCAATGTTTGTATTATATATACTACATTGTAAAGTTCTGCCCGACCATCTGCTCTTCACATACTTCATTCCATTCTCTCGTGAAGCCTCCTGTGTATGCCTTGGTGCATCATCTCCCGAACAACGACTCCTTTTCGCCACTCATCCTCCTGGTTTAGCACCTTACGGACCTTCGAATTAAATCTTACGCGGCTCAAATCTCCACTAAACAAATCTCAACACTTCCACTTTCAACATCTCCCCTTTGGAAATATTTCAAGTCAAACTGTGAATTTTTATTTCGTACCCACTGTTATTTTTGTGTCATAAAATCTAACTAAGAACCCCGTAGTCATTAATAGCAGAACTATGTATTTGAACTAGTGACTTAAGAATAAGTCTAATTAAATCTTTGTAGAATGTGTGAACCAAGTCCTTGAATCCTTGCAAACAGTGAGATATTTGCAGCCCAACTATAGTAGTTTTCAAAAAAGAAGGGTTTGCCATATATGGTTATTATGTAGCGATCGATTTTGTCTGGAACAAACGTCATCAGTCATGACGTTATCAACTTGAACTCCGAGCAGTCAGTCAAAGATGGCGTCGTTTTGTGATCGCATAAGCGTGAATAACGGCGGAAGAGCTGCGTTAGCAGCAAACGAGGAACTTACCGACGCGACGCACGTAATTTATACGATTCACTTACGAATTTTAGCAATAAATGGCGCTATTACATCCTGGAAATATCAATCTAAAAGGAAATTACGTCATCAACAGTTCTTCTTTCTTGAACTGAACTGTAAACTAACTCAAAGTGAAAAAATTGAAAAGATTCTTTCAAATTAAAATATGTTTATTTTCTTTTTAATATTACATGTTCGTTTCCTTTTTCCTAGTGTGTACGACTGTGCATCGCAGTTAGAACTAGCCTGTAAAGAAGACTTTGAAATCTATAGAAAGAGATATTTCCCGACTTTTAATTCCTCCTTTTGTGATTCCTCTTTAAGTGAGTATCTTTGAATAAAACAAAGGTGTTTTTTTATTTATATCAATTCAAATACCCATTTAAAGCAACTGAAAGACTCAGTTAGTAAAACACTCAGAGCTAGTGAAAATGAAATCCTGTGATGAGATAATCTATCAGGAGATATTTCTCTTAAAGTTTTAATTAATTCATATTCACACATTTTTTGTACGCCGACGCACAAATATTAGAAAAACAAAAACATAATTACATAATATAAAACAACTAGTTTCGATACGTGTAGTATCTTTTTTCAAGTTAGACGAAATTAAATGGGTTTAGGGTTTTAAAGGGTTATATATAAATGGGTGAGGAGGGAATTGTGGGAGTGACCATATGGTGTCGAGTACGAGCTGAGATACCAAATAAGGCAAAACAAAAAAAGACATAAAACAAGGCATTCAGCCAAAGACAAAAACAGACCAGGGGAGGAGAGTAGGGAGAAAAGAGAAGGGGGGAGGGCGAGGAGAGGGGGAGAGGGAAGAAAGTTTTAAGCGCTCTTCCCTCCTCTTTTTATTATGTGTTTTTTTTTTTTCCCGAAGCTCTGTGCAAATGAAAGGAATCTCAGCTCCTACTGGACACCACATGGTCACTCCCACAATTCCCTCCTCACGCACACTGACTTTATAACCCTGAACCCATTTAATTTCGTCTAACTTGAAAAAAAGATACTACACATATTGAAACTAGTTGTTTTATATTACGTAATTATGTTTTTGTTTTTCTAATATTTATGCGTCGGCGTACAAAAAAATGTGTAAATTTATCAGCGCACGTTAATACTCACAATTTTTAATTCATATTCATTTAAAAATGTTTTCTAAAAGTATCATGTACTAGTATCAGTAATCTTAAAACGATGGGAAAATGTTGTCTTGAAGCTCTAATGCACATGCTTACCATCGCAAAGTTAGGTATTTAGTTCTTTTTACTTTGACTGCTGTTAGCAAAATTATTCTGAAGCCTTTTGTGGAAATCACAACAATCGTGTATAAATTCTACTTTTGTTTTCAGTATGAATTTAACTTTCCTGTAATATAAATTTCATGTTTCTAAATTCTAATTGCTGAAGTTTTAATAAGCTCGATTATAACGCGGTCGTTTATATCGCGAATTCGGATATAACGCGATTTGGTCTTGGACCCCTTCTATTTTGGAAAAGGTGTATAATTGTAAAATTGCAAAATTTACCGTTTTTTCGCCTAAAATCAAATCAAAGGTGCAAATTAATATGCTTGTTTCCTTATTATTTACAGTAATTGAGACTCTATACCCACCCTAATGTCACTAAAATGCGTCAAATACAATATATTTTTAAAAAAATACCAGAATCGCGGACTTTTTCGTTTAACCAAAATGAATATCGAGATCTATTTTTCTGCGAGTGACATCCAGTAAAGAGGCCCATGTAATCTGATAGGCGTATGAATACCTAGTTTCGATCCACGTGACTCGTCGTTTGTACAAGATAGCGGCGCCAAATCGATTTTGGCTAATATAACCCATCAAAGTGTTGAAAAGGTAATGATTTATGTATTTATAAATATAAAATTCTCTCACATAGCTCTGAATGATGTAGTTCAATCGCGAAATGACCAATTTAAATCGATTTGGAATCGGCTACAATAGTGTGCGATTTACGACATTTGACGTCGCGAAGTAATGAGAGTTCGGTTACATCGCGATCTTCGAAATCTTGGATCCGAAAGACCGCGTTATAACCGAGCTTCAGTGTATAATATAAAAAAAAAAAAAACTAAACAATAACTAATGTCGTTGTTAATAAATAAGTAAATTAACTTTTTCAGTTTTTTTATTTTTTTTATTTAAATATTCTAACTAAAATTTTGAAATTTATTTACACGTTTTGCTGTTTCTCTTGAAATCAATTTTGTTTAAGTTTCTAAATCAAATTTAATATAGTTTCTTTTTTAATTGTCGAAATAGTTCATTAATGAAAAAGAACTTACTCAATGGTTGAAGGACTCCATATGCCATCTTTATTGGGAATAAAGTCGTTTAATACTCTGATTATGTTTTCACCAGTTTTAAAATTAATTAAGAAAAAAAAAATGTTTATTAACTTGATTTCAAATATAGTCGTAATATTTTTTAATTCCGTAAATCCATTGCATTCTACTTTTAGAACGGCGGGAAAGCCAAACATGTAACAAATTCCGAGAAAGAGCTGTCAAATGTTTACGATTAGCGAAGATTGAACATATGAAAGTCGAGGATATGAATTTCCAACAAAAATGTCAGTAGGTATTTAGAGAATTATCCAGAAATTTCTTTTTGTTTTTGGTCGTCTCATGAATTCATTTCAATTGTATGATTTTATTTCTAGATTGTACAAATGCGCCCTGAAGTTCCGCAAAGCCTGTAATCTAAGGTTCGAAATATTACGAGAAAAATTAGAGAAAACTGATCTTGATAATTGTCCAACGAAGACGCCCACAAGTAAGTTTTAGTTATAATTATTAGTTACAATTACTTTACAGCAGGTTTGATTTCGTTAAAGTTGTTAATAAGTTACTTGTGTGAAGTTATGTAATCTGCATAAATAACAATGGATGAGACCAAATTATTCACAAGTGCCATCCTGGAACAGCTGTTTGACGTTCGTTGGCGATCATCAGCGAGGAGCAGTCACTGTGAGTAACAAGGTCTCGCTACTGAGGCTAGTATGAACAATACATCGGAAACGCAGTGGTGCCTCAAGGAATAAATTGCAGAATGTAAAAAACTCATCCATTGTCATTTTTTAACATTTCAAATGCACAGTTTGAAGTCTTATACTTTGAAAAAATTCATTGAGGCCGCTCTTTGTGGCACATGGATTTTCTCACTCGTTTTTTCAGTGTGTAATTTATTCCTTGAGGCACCACTAAGCTTCCGATGTATTATGTAATCTGCAGTTTAAAGAATATGTTCAATGAAGGGGAATCTGAGATGGATTAACTAACCCTCAAATAGATGAAAATTAAAGATTGTATCGACAGTTTCTTTTTCATCATTTTTGCTTATTTGTAGTGGAACACTGTAAAATTATAATAATTTGTCTATTGAAGGAACAGAAAGACCTCATTGATTCCTGGAAGATTGAAAATGAAAAATCCTTATTCACAAAGGTTTATCGAATGGATTTCCATTCTTCGAAAACATTATCTATTCTTTAACATACTAGTATGTCTATTTCAGTGCTGATCTTGATTGATTATACGAGCGGCGATCGAAAAGTAATTGAGTAATTTTTTTGCAGACTTTAATTATTACACCTGAAAGGGCATGTAATTGACTACTTTCTACATAATTCCTATTGAGGTTGATGCACTTGTCTCAACGTGAAATTAATTTGTGTATGCTGAAGTAATAAGTCATTCCGCTGGGCGCGAAGCCATTGACGAGCAGCTTTCGACACATCTTCATCACTTTGGAAGTGGGTGCCGGTAAGGTGCCTCTTTATTGAGGCGAACAGGTGGTAATCACTTGGCCCCAGTCAGGACTGTGGGCAGCATGTTTGAGAACTTCCCATTGCCAGAAGTGGAGTATGGTGGTCACTGCTGCAGGAACATGGGAACGAGCGTTGTCATGGCAGCAATAACACATTGGACATCATCCTCTCTGGACGTTTCCGGCGAATGGCAGCTCTGAATGTGTTCAACGTTTCACAATAAGCTACAGCATTGATACTTGCCCTTATTTGGAGGACATCGATAAGCAGAACACCTTGGCTGTCCCAAAAAACAGTAACCATCACCTTTCGGCAGACTGTACAGCTTTAAACCTTTCTGGTGAAGGAGAGTTTTGGTGTTTCCAAACCATACTGTCATGCTTCCTTTCGGATGAGAAATGAAACGCCCATGTTTCATTTCCTGTAAACGGTCAAGGAAGATGTTTCCTTCAAGTTGGTAACTCAGCAAATGTTCCAAGGCTCTAACTCATTGTCCCCCATGTACAATGGCGTTAGCTGTTTGAATACCCATCTAGCAGCCATCTTGCAGTATTGCAGAGATTCGTTGCTAATGTCAAAAACAGACGATACGATATGTCTAGGACTTTTACCCGTTGTCTTTGATTTTTACCTATTCATCCTCTTTAAACATTCCGTTCAGAGCATCGATGTAGGAATTTGTGAGTGATGTTTGTGGTCTGTCTGACTGAACTTCATTGAATACAGTTATGCGTCCCGCACACCAGTTGCATACGTTCGTTAATGTCATGAAGTCATCGCCATATGTTTAACACGTTTCACGTTAAATTTCAGCAGGTTTTCTTTCCTTCGCCACAAGAAATCAGATGACGCTTCGGAATTCAATCTCACTGAATATCGTTATCACACCTGTCATTTTGGAACAGATGTGACATACACTGCAAACAAGACACAAGCATACCATCCAGTGAAAAAGCAGTCAATCACATGCCCTCTCACTGTATATCTTTACATCTGCGTTTATCATTAAAGTTTTCATGAAAAAAAAAATTACTCGATTACTATTTGATCGCCCCTCGTATAATACCTATTTCAGTACTTATGCAGTCTGTAATACCTGACATTAGTTGTTACATTTTAAAATATTTTTTAATAAAATTCTTGCCCTTCTACATTTGTGACGTAAAGTTGAAAGTACTTTCAAATAAAATAGAAAACATACAGGAGTGTGTGAATAGTTTATGTATATGTATGTATTTATATGTACAACAATAAGTTAGTATAATAATGAATTTACAGCATTATAATTAATTAATGAATAATTAATTTTAACCGAACTATAGCTTTGGATTAGCTTAATCTAAGATAAACAGATTGTAGATTACATCCATTACAAATGTATCTTACTTTTATTTATGCTCAGATGTTGAAAATCTTTCTTGTGGACAAGTGAAACAAGAAATCGATGACTGTGTTTTGAAATATGTTCCAACTGCAGCGACTGAAGATCAGTTAGGCTACGACAGAGAATGTCTGTAAGTGACTAAAAAATACATCTATTTTCAAAAAATGTAAATGATATTTAAATAGACACCTAAGAAAACAAATTTCTGCTATGTTAGTTTTCTGATTTTAAGAACAAGAGTCTTTTTAAATAATCTTATATCTTTTCTATTATAGATATCAGTATTGCGCACAAAAAGCTCAACATTTATGTCCCAAAGATTATGATAACTACCGGATTGCTTATTTTACAAACTTAGATGAAAGCAGATGCCCTTATATAGGTACAGACTGAATTTACTCACAATTAATAATTTAGAATCATTTGAAATATATGATAGATAAGATATAGAAAAACTGCTTTTTTTCCAAAAAATTTAAGTTAGAGTTATTCAGACTAATTTCAACTTTGTTTCGTTTCTGACTTTTCTGAAGTTCTACTTAGAATAGTTGTTTCTTAATATATCTTTTAGTTTTCCTCTTTTTTTTTTCCTATTCAATTTAAAATTCTCTTCTGCCATTAAAAGTCCGGCTATCAGTAAAATCTTGCTATCAGGAAAATCGATAAATTATTTATTCCTTTTACTTAGGTTGATAAAAAATAATCCTTAAATTGATTAAGAACTATTCCTAACTCTTCCCTGATTATTCTCTGGATTACGGACCTCTAGGAAGTGATTGTTTCATTCTTAACGTATTTCATCCAGAATTCTAATTCTCTGCTACTTTTGAATTATTAACTTACGAAATTTTTAGCCAAAAGAATGGCACTGATGCAAGTGTGCAGCCAAAGGGAAATGGAGCTAAAAATACAGAGAAAGAGACAAAAGAAACAATAGAAGTATAGAAGTACGAAATCGTCTACTAAAGAATGCATAAATGTTTTCATTAAGAAAGTCCCATTATTAGCTGAATATTGTTTCCTTCCTTTTATCGAATTTGGCCAACTAGGGACCACGTAACTAGCTCAACCTGACAAAGTCAGGGCGAGGCTAGTGAAATTCAAGAAAGGGGGGACGAGAATTATATCCCGTCCAGGATAACCCTGAGATAGTAAGTCCCAGGTGGGAAACGGACGAAACACAGAAGAAAAAAGAAACAGCCATGCCACCACCGGGATTCGAACCCGGGTGCTGGCGCATCGGCCACAACGACAGCCCGCCGGCTAAACCGCACATCCACGCCAGCGCGGCTGAATATAGTTTATTTTTATTTTTTGCCTTTTTTTTTTTTGAGATGGAATGTAATCCGTATCAAATTCTTAAAAAACAAGGTAAGGATAGTGATTAGTAAACCAATCACAGTGCTTCGCAACGGCTTCTGAGTCATCTTAACTTTAGAATAGATTGCGCCGGAATGGTCTAGAAAATGCTCGCGCGAGTATGTTTGCGGCCCCATGCCATCTTAGCCACCCCTATTTATACGGAATAATCGTCATTCTCAACTCAAACCTTGCTAATACACTGAATTCCGAATAATGATTTAAAAAGAAAAAAACTTAAGTTGATGAGGGGATCGAACCCACGACCTTGGCGTTATTAGCACGACGCTCTAACCAACTGAGCTAACAGGCCACCAACAACATTCAACATTCAGGCCACCTACAACTGAGCTAACAGAAGCCGTTGCGAAGCATTGTGGGATATGTGTCCACAGACAGACAAACCGGGGATATAAGGTGTCTTTCAGAAGCCTAAAAGCAAGAGAACTGAAATATCTGCATTTAACAATGTATAGAATAACGACTAGTTTAAAATCTGTAGTCATCTCCAGTAGAATTTTTTTACAAAATTGGTATGTTTTGTGTTTTCTGTCTCAGATGAAGAATCTATTAGTGCCTGTGCTACATCTCAGATTGATGTGTGGAAATGTATAGATGATTTACGAGATGCCGCAGAATACGAAGACTGGGATGACTTCATCGCAAAAGAGAAATGTGGGTAAGAATGTCCAATCTTATTGGAGGCATCTGGTCCTTTTTAACAAGGGGTGACTGAATTCTGGTTGTGCTTTACAGTAATAGGATTTTTCTTAATTTTAAGTAATTATCACAGTAATTTATATTTACATATTCTAACCGATTTATGCTTTTTTTTAAAAGAATGAAAAAAATTGAAAATATTAGCTCTTAATTTATTAATTGCTCAATTTCTTTTACAAAAATTCTTCCAATTATCTTTAACCTTTTATTGCTGATATTATTTATAGATACATTATAAATTTGTTTCTGATTGATTTCAACATTGATTATAGAATGATGTCTATGTAAGACGCTGTCATTTCCTGAGTCCCCTGGGGGGGCAGGGAGGAAGGGCAAACAGGACATTGAATGGTCCGAAGTCTAAATAGTTAACTACAATCAACATTCACATCTTAACGACACTAGAAAGTAATTATATCGATGTGAGAGCTTATTAAGTATTGCCCAACAAGCTATTCATTAGAACCTAAATCTTTTCTAGAATTTTCGGTATTAAAATTATTTGCTAGTGGAAGCGCAAATGATATCTTAAAATGTTTTACAGTAATTTTAAGGTAGATTTATTTGACTAACCTTATCGTAATTTTAGAAACAGGACTGAAAATATAGGAAACATTAAAAATATGTATAAAGCATATATATATATATATATAAATCCAATACACAAAACTTGAAGCTGGTGGTCTTCAAATTTCGTAAAGCAAAGATTTCAATCAATCATTTGCAATTTAGAATTCAGAAAGTATAGAATATAAAAATAAAAATTAACTTACATTACTAAACCTATAAAAGAGCCGGACAGTGATTTGTGATTTGAAATTTGAATATCAAAAAAACAAATCACTGCTTTCGAAATGCCGATCAAAAAACAAATCACTGTTTCCATGGAGATATAATCAGTCTCCACTTCGTCAGCGGTGAAATTTGGAAATAATTTAGACTAAAACGCAACACAATCAAGACACAAATTTCTTTCAAAATTTAAAATTAAATTTAAAAAATAAAATTTATCTAAATAATAATATTAAATCTAAATTTAAAATAAAAATACCCTATATAATAGCTAAATTATCCAATTTTAAATCTGAACTATCAAAAAGAAACTAATAACTAAATTATTTAAAACTGAATATAAAATTAAAATTAAAAAAATTAAAAAATGAAACTACCCAATATAACAGCTAAATTATCTAATTCAAATATCTAAAATTTAAATTACAAATTAACTAATATAAATATGACTTAATTGACTAAATATAAAATGAAGTAATAAAGAGTGCATCAAGTCTCTATTACTTATATCTAAATCTAAATTTAAAATAAAACTACCCAATTTAATAGCTAAATTATCCAATTTTAAATCTGAACTATCAAAAAGAAACTAATAACTAAATTATTTAAAACTGAATATAAAATTAAAATTAAAAAAATTAAAAAATGAAACTACCCAATATAACAGCTAAATTATCTAATTCAAATATCTAAAATTTAAATTACAAATTAACTAATATAAATATGACTTAATTGACTAAATATAAAATGAAGTAATAAAGAGTGCATCAAGTCTCTATTACTTATATCTAAATCTAAATTTAAAATAAAACTACCCAATTTAATAGCTAAATTATCCAATTTTAAATCTGAACTATCAAAAAGAAACTAATAACTAAATTATTTAAAACTGAATATAAAATTAAAATTAAAAAAATTAAAAAATGAAACTACCCAATATAACAGCTAAATTATCTAATTCAAATATCTAAAATTTAAATTACAAATTAACTAATATAAATATGACTTAATTGACTAAATATAAAATGAAGTAATAAAGAGTGCATCAAGTCTCTATTACTTATATCTAAATCTAAATTTAAAATAAAACTACCCAATTTAATAGCTAAATTATCCAATTTTAAATCTGAACTATCAAAAAGAAACTAATAACTAAATTATTTAAAACTGAATATAAAATTAAAATTAAAAAAATTAAAAAATGAAACTACCCAATATAACAGCTAAATTATCTAATTCAAATATCTAAAATTTAAATTACAAATTAACTAATATAAATATGACTTAATTGACTAAATATAAAATGAAGTAATAAAGAGTGCATCAAGTCTCTA
Organism: Thereuonema tuberculata; assembly: GCA_023159025.1. Lineage (NCBI taxonomy): Eukaryota > Metazoa > Arthropoda > Chilopoda > Scutigeromorpha > Scutigeridae > Thereuonema > Thereuonema tuberculata. Next base: position 40,031,251 of record JAFIDM010004315.1, on the reverse strand, counting down.
TTACTTATATCTAAATCTAAATTTAAAATAAAACTACCCAATTTAATAGCTAAATTATCCAATTTTAAATCTGAACTATCAAAAAGAAACTAATAACTAAATTATTTAAAACTGAATATAAAATTAAAATTAAAAAAATTAAAAAATGAAACTACCCAATATAACAGCTAAATTATCTAATTCAAATATCTAAAATTTAAATTACAAATTAACTAATATAAATATGACTTAATTGACTAAATATAAAATGAAGTAATAAAGAGTGCATCAAGTCTCTATTACTTATATCTAAATCTAAATTTAAAATAAAACTACCCAATTTAATAGCTAAATTATCCAATTTTAAATCTGAACTATCAAAAAGAAACTAATAACTAAATTATTTAAAACTGAATATAAAATTAAAATTAAAAAAATTAAAAAATGAAACTACCCAATATAACAGCTAAATTATCTAATTCAAATATCTAAAATTTAAATTACAAATTAACTAATATAAATATGACTTAATTGACTAAATATAAAATGAAGTAATAAAGAGTGCATCAAGTCTCTATTACTTATATCTAAATCTAAATTTAAAATAAAACTACCCAATTTAATAGCTAAATTATCCAATTTTAAATCTGAACTATCAAAAAGAAACTAATAACTAAATTATTTAAAACTGAATATAAAATTAAAATTAAAAAAATTAAAAAATGAAACTACCCAATATAACAGCTAAATTATCTAATTCAAATATCTAAAATTTAAATTACAAATTAACTAATATAAATATGACTTAATTGACTAAATATAAAATGAAGTAATAAAGAGTGCATCAAGTCTCTATTACTTATATCTAAATCTAAATTTAAAATAAAACTACCCAATTTAATAGCTAAATTATCCAATTTTAAATCTGAACTATCAAAAAGAAACTAATAACTAAATTATTTAAAACTGAATATAAAATTAAAATTAAAAAAATTAAAAAATGAAACTACCCAATATAACAGCTAAATTATCTAATTCAAATATCTAAAATTTAAATTACAAATTAACTAATATAAATATGACTTAATTGACTAAATATAAAATGAAGTAATAAAGAGTGCATCAAGTCTCTATTACTTATATCTAAATCTAAATTTAAAATAAAACTACCCAATTTAATAGCTAAATTATCCAATTTTAAATCTGAACTATCAAAAAGAAACTAATAACTAAATTATTTAAAACTGAATATAAAATTAAAATTAAAAAAATTAAAAAATGAAACTACCCAATATAACAGCTAAATTATCTAATTCAAATATCTAAAATTTAAATTACAAATTAACTAATATAAATATGACTTAATTGACTAAATATAAAATGAAGTAATAAAGAGTGCATCAAGTCTCTATTACTTATATCTAAATCTAAATTTAAAATAAAACTACCCAATTTAATAGCTAAATTATCCAATTTTAAATCTGAACTATCAAAAAGAAACTAATAACTAAATTATTTAAAACTGAATTTAAAATTAAAATGAAAAAATGAAAAAATGAAAATAAAACAGCTAAATTATCTAATTCAAATATCTAAAATTTAAATTACAAATTAACTAATATAAAAATGACTTAATTTATCTACAACTGAATCTAAAATTAAAATTAAAAAAGTAAACTCCCCAAAATAACAGCTAAATTATCTAATTTTACAAATATTTTTAATTAAACTATTATAAAGAAATTAATTGAAAATTAAAAGAACAAAAATCCTGCAATATTGAGTTAAGGTATGAACATAAAATATAAAATTAAATATTTGAATACCTTAATGAGAAGATATGATACATAATTCTTCAAAATTAGGCATATATAAATCCAATACACAAAACTTGAAGCTGGTGGTCTTCAAATTTCGTAAACACGTAAAGCAAAGATTTCAATCAATCATTTGCAATTTAGAATTCAGAAAGTATAGAATATAAGAATAAAAATTAACTTACATTACTAAACCTATATAAGAGCCGGACAGTGATTTATGATTTGAAATATATATATAAAGCCTTCTATTAGTTTTACTAACGAAAACAATTTTGAACAGAATAAATTTGAGTTTATATATACATATATATTTATACTGTATATTTTTCATTCCCTTTCTGGTTTCTTTGTACTGTTCGTTTTTGTTTACGAGAACCTTCAACGCTTTTGCGCATGCGTCAGGTCTCCTTCGATTTCATCAAAATAGAGGTGAGGAGAAATAAAGAGGGGACGTCTACTTTTTGTCAGTGTTAGTTTACTAGTAGTTGCGTTCTATTTGCGCTTTTCGGGAAAGAACTATGGAAAGAATAAATACTATTGCAAAAATGCTCCTCCGTTATTTTTTTCTTAAAAGCGAAAATGTCCAAAAGAATTTCTTAGGAAAGTGCCCATCTCAGCGTATCACCCCTCTGCGGAGTAAAATCGTCCGCCGGTGTGGGTCTGCCTTTCGAAAACGAACAGTACTTTGTTTTAATTTGAGTTGAACAACTTCGATACTAACAAGGAGACGACACACCCTGTACGTTTCAAATGTGAATGCCCTTTTGTGAGATGAAAGTACACATGAA
>JAFIDM010004315.1:40011690-40023664 GCA_023159025.1 Thereuonema tuberculata | reverse complement strand
CTCAGTCCACAGAAAAATCCACCCCCACTGTGCTTAATCCTTTCTCCCTACAGCACTTACCTTTCACCCCTATTTTTTCAAGTTCTCTGTCCCAACGCCTGAAAGGGACTGCCTAGCTGACTTAGACGCATAGTATCTCCTGTCAAAACTCTGTCCTCTGGAAGTGAGTATTATGAATCTCCATTAAAAAAATCAGTTTGAATGCATTCCTCTTGAAGTTAAAATCAAAATTTTACTTTATTTTTCTGAATTAAAGTACTTCTAATTAAAAAACAAATTTCACCACAACATGATAAGAAAAAAAAAAGTTTAGTTAATTAAGTAAATAATTAATTAAAAACCAAAGTTAACGAGAATATTATTTATTTACTTCTAATCGTAAATTGGTTTTCTGTCTAATATTCATAATATAAACGGAAAAAAAACAACAAATTATCATAAAGAAAGAAGGCAAAAAAAATAAGAGAAAAAAAGGAAGAAGAAACTAAAACAAAAACAAACAAAAAAAAGAAATGAAATAAAAAAAAAATATGTTTTTCCCCGCGTAGGTTCGAACCCGGATATCTTGGATTAAGAGACCACGCACGTACCACTACGCTACTCTGACACTTTCTTTGTTGTGACAAGAGTGAGCTTATAAGGCAATACTTGAAAATCGATGAAAATAGCGCCGAATATCTCGAAATCTGTGGGGCGTTGGCCCCAACATGTATATATATTTTTGAAGTATTTCATGTGTACTTTCATCTCACAAAAGGGCATTCACATGTGAAACGTACAGGGTGTGTCGTCTCCTTGTAAGATGAATGCTGTTGGTTATGTAAATTTTTAAATAAATGGCAAAAGGAAAGTTCTATAATTGCCGAAACATTGTGTTATACTTTAAATATATTTCTTACTTAACCAAAGTTTGTGTGAATTTTTAGTATCTGAATAGAATAATCAGATATGTTTAGAATTTCGATTAGTGTTATAACAATCATTGTTTTTACATATTTTTGTACTTTTTACATATTTTTTGTACAAAATTATTGCAGTGTTTTTATTTCAAGTTTATTTTTGTCATATAAAAGGTTTAAGTTGTTGCTTATTTCTGAAGTTTATTCCGTTCAAGTTTGTTTTCGTTAGTAAACTAATAATATCTTAGTTTTTGGAAAAATGCGATCCTATTAATAGGATTCCTACTCAGAACTGAGGTCACTTGCTGACTAATGGAAGGCTTTTGAACCATTAAGTGGAGTGGACCTCCAAGATGTGTACAATATGTTTTAAATGTTCGCCTTTACGGAGGATACACAGTTCATACCGTTCCTGCAAACAAATTGTATGGGAAATTGTCCCACCCTGTATAGTGATAAGATGTATATCTACAGAAAGATCTCCTTACATAGAACATATGTTATTATTACGACTCGTCTCAATTGTTAGTCCGTTTGGAGTTATAGATGTCTAGATATGACTTATCTCGTTGGCATCTTACTTCCAGGATGTATCAATTATTATCATTTAATACTTATTTTCAGTAACAGTAAATAATATTTTCATTTGTTACATGAAAATAATTTTTATTTACTTGAAATAAATGATAATATTAATAATTAATTACGAATAATACTTATTAACAGTGTGATTGATTGATTGTGGTGAATGTGGGTGGCAGGGAAGCCAACCACCTACAGCCAAAGTCTGTAAGTGGTTGGCGTTCCTTCCACCCACATTCACCACAATCAATCATTCAAACATCATATTTAGACTTATATAACTCCGAACGGACTAATAATTGAGACAAGTCGTAATGATAAAAAATGTTCTATTGATGGAGATCTTTCCTTACGTATACATCTTATCGCTGTACAGGTGTGGGGCAGATCTGCCCACTCCTTTTCTACCTTGAGATGACACGACCAGGAAAGTTTTCATGAAGAAACTGCCTGCAAGCCACAGCTGTATGACAGGTAAGCACCTGTTCCAAGAGACGGCCGCGATTCTCGTTTCTTGTTATGGTTCGTGGCCGTCCCGTGAACCGTTTACGCTGAGGCAGGACACTACCTGTCCGTCGGAATTTTTGGTTAACGCCAAGAATCAAACCACTCCTTCACATATCCAAGGCTGGGTCTGTCTCTTCGTCGTAGACCGTTCGAACAATTGTAATATTCGACTAAAAAAATACCTTTTCTTCTGAGCTCAGAACCATTATTGCCTCGACTTTTTCACAACCTAACACCAGTTATTAAACAGTTTATATTCATATAGATCGTGACGTTCGGAAACGTCCTATTATCGCGAGGGGAAGTGGAATGTTTCACTACTATTTATTTTGCTCAATACTGTACCATCCAAACAGAAAAGCAGTTGTCTAATGAAACACAAGTTAGACACATTTTCAATTTTTTTAAATTTTATAGAATAAAAGCAAATTTAATAATAAGTGAATGGTTGATAAATGTTGTATCCGATTAGATTTAATGGAATCATCAATACAAAAGAATCAGTCAAGCGAATGCCTTAACACCAGGAAAATAGTGTTTGTTTTTGTTTTGTTTTTTTTTGTTTGTTTTATTTTTTTAAGCAAATTCGCTAGGAAATGTTAAGATATAACTCATCCAACATCTTTACAGAAACTTTCTTACATTTTCATAATATACTTCTTCTTTTCAGAATTTATGAGTGTTCAATTAAAATCAGAGATGAGTGTGCTTTACATTTCGCTCAAATACAAAGGATATGGTTGGACAAAGAAGATGTTACTCCTTGTTTGACTGCAATTACATCTCAGTCCAAAAGTAAGTGGAATATTTACTACCCTAGGAAGTCAACGGCAAATTTATTTATTTATTTAATTCAAATTCATGTTGCACTTGATTTTTATATAAAAACATTTGATCATGCCAAGCATGATCAACGATAATCGGATCGAATTCGTACTATCAGTTTGTTTGGGGTTTTTTTTTTTTTACAATTTTCTTAAGGTTTTTATTTTATTCATCGATGATTTTTTTTTTTTTTATATTGGGAAGTTATTTTGAAGTAAATTTAGTTTCTATATAAAAACAGAGTAAGTTGTTGATATTAAAATATCGATTGTTACAAATGCTAATATCAGCACAGGACAATAAGGAAAGAAATGTATAGAATAAAATTGTATAGAAATAATTTTATAGTAGCCTTCTTGTTGATAATTAAGCAATTGGATTGATTCAGCTAGGTGTACGACCCGACGCCATCTGTGAAGTATTTTATTGAAAATAAAGGCGATGTTGTTTCTGCTGCAGAACTCATAAACACCTACTAATTACCATTTTTCTTATCTGTTTCATTTGTGTGTTTACTTCGTCAGAAAAATACTGAAATTATTTAAAAAAAAAAAAAGTTGTATCAATCAAACGGAAACCATGGATGCTTCAAATATGTTTGGTATGTTAATGACGCTTGAATCACGGGCAAGGAGGCGAATGACGCTAAATATTGTATATATTACAATAATTATATTACTATAATTATAGTAATTGAAGCAAAGCTCATTCAAAGTAAATACAAGTAATTATGAGTACAGTAGAATAACATTTTATTTTTAAATAAAACATGTGGGAGTCTTTGAAGAAAAAAATAAAAAATAATTTACTTAACAAATACATTTAATATTTCTTTTCATTGTTTTTATACGGAAATGGAAAAAAAAAGTAACAATAACGAGGATACAAAATAAGTCGTTTAGTAATTCACTTGTTAAGTACCTTTCTTTTTTTATCTAGAAGTTTCCTCGAACCAACTGTGTCCAGAATGGAATAAGACCTATTCGGAATGTATGGAACACATTGCTCCTTTTGCAGAAAATGTAGAAGAACTGAGTTTCTTGGAGAAATGCCAGTAAGAAAGGCTTCATTGCTTATTAGTTTGCAATTACAGTATTTTAAAAGGGCTTGTACTGAATTCTTTATTATTTATTTTCAGAGTAGCCAATTGTGTTGTGACCTTCAAAGAAAAATGTCCCAAGGATTTTAACAAGTATTTCGGTGAAGTGGATTCTTGGAAATGCTTAACAAAATTGTATGGAGGTAAGAAAATCCCATCCAACAATATTCCTATTTATAAACTCCCACAATCCACAAGCAACTATAGAATTTAATTTCAATTTGTTATCAATTGGTTGTAATTATCTCACTTTTTTCAATTCATTTACTGTACTTAAAAGATTTTCCTCCTTTAAAATGTAAAGTATCAAGAAATTCAACATTATTGTTTTTAATTTAAATTTTCATATATATTTGTTTTTTAAAAAAATATCTGTATATATTTCAGATGCTAAGAAGAATTGCCGGTAAGACCTTAGAAAGTCCCTGTCACCCACATTTCACTCACAACCAATCAAGATCTTAGAAAAACCATCCAAACAACTTTGAATCCATACGAAATCACCACAGATTGGAGTTATTTTCAGAACGGTTTTTTTTTCTTTTCTGACATTAAAAAGAAAGAAATTAGTTAATGTTAAAAAATAATTTGAAGGTTCTGTATCAATGACCTTTTCAGATACAAGGGCACGAAATTTGCTCAACGTATCAATAAATAAATGTTTCTTTTAATAACTAGAAAGATGCAATAATTTGTGTATGTTTTTATTTGTTTTTGATTTTACTTCTTTAAATGCAATTTATAAAATGTTCTGTTCATCTTCCAATAGATACGCATCATTCATGTTTGAAACTGTCAAATTATTATCGAATTTTTTCCAGTATATTAAAAGATTTTTAGTATATTTTTTTTTATAGATAACTACTATTCCCAATTAGTTGTTGGTTGGTTAACCGTCCTCATTAAAACTGCATTACACCTTAGTTTAAATCCCTGGTTAGATATGGTATTTACTTAGTGCAGTAACCATCGGAAGAATCGTTTTCTCTTGAATTCTAGATTTAGAGTTAATTTAATATAGGTGGTGAAGTGGATTTTATTTGGAAATTGGACACTTGAACAAAAACGGCGAGATGAAGAATTTTGTTAAAGATTTTTTTTTGATAACAAGAATAATTATAAATTTGTTGAACCTGTGATTGCATAAAATTGTAGCTGTGATTGTTTACTATTTTTCAAAATAAAAAGATTTGATTAAAATAAGACGTTTGCTTTCCTTTGTTTTCTTGTTTTAAAAATTTGAAAGAAACCAACATTGAATGACTTTTTTTTTAAATATGAAAACAAAGATTTGTATAATTTATTTGATAGCCAGAGGCGAAAAACGTCTTAAGGCCAAATTAAAATCTCACAGTAGATATTAAAGCTTAAGCTTCGAGTATGATGAATATGCAGCGTTAGAATAGATATCTGCCGAGAAATCGGTGCATGAAGGTGATGGAAATACCGATAACAAAAACATTGACAGCGAAACGAGATTAAGAGTTATTGTCTGTAAGAGTCAGGTAGATCTGTTAGTTGACATGTCAGATTTTAAAAATAAGTTGAGGGTAGTTCCTACTAGGCAAGGTAAGATGCCAAGTAGAGAAAGTTGTCCCTGAAACAACACATATCCTTCAGAAAGAAATCCTAAAGTAGCCCTTCTCACTTTTTAGAAACATAATGCCGTGAAATATTCTGTATTCGCATGGCCTATAGTGACTGTGCTGTTGTGGTACATACCAAATCACGTTTGAGAGTGTTTTGGTAGTAGTACAGTCTTCTTTTGACCTAAGAATGTCGCAGTACAATGTAAGTGCATTGATAAGGTACTGCCAGAAATATGCAATGTAGTCACTGATGCAGTGAAAACAAGAGGTCTGTACAGCACACCACACCATTCATGGTCTCAACCTTCAACTATCACCATAGGCTTCCTTCTCAAAAGCCGTAACGTTGTGCAACCTCAGCGCAGTGAATTACTGAATTATAAAATGACGTTGCATAACAAAAGTAATAATGTTTCAACGCTCATAACTCAGAGGTTGTAGAATGATCTTGTATAACGTAATAAGTAGTATGAACCTAATGTAGGTCTATTCACTTTACAGCGTCATGGTACCTGGACCCACTATTATACAGTGATTTTTCATGTAAAGGCTTGCAACTGCATTACAATAAACTATGGAAGGAATCAAAAAAAGAATTTTATTGGAAAATGGTTATAAGAGAATGTTGCGATTTTACTTAACAAGCAGCTGTTTCTACTGAAACTTTAAAATAGCTAGGAAGTTATTTGTTTCTTCGGAAATGTGAGTGGCACTCGGCGATTTCCTTGACGAGAACTGGTAGAAACCGCTAGGATGTACTTGGACAGGTGCCGTCATTTTCTTGAAGACTCGTGGGAATGGTATCCACATTGTATGAGAGTATTTTGAGGCCACTAATCTATTGGGATCATAGAAAAGAATATTATTGTTGTTTTTGTATATTATAAAGACATTTCGTTTGCATATATCTTTAACATCATTATCAATATAGGTACTTTGTGGTAACTTCAATACTTTATTAAATTTCCTGGACACAAGTTAAAAAAAATTAAATTTAATAAAGTCTTGAAGTTTACTTCAAAATACCTATATTGATAAGGATGTTAAAGATATATGCAAACGGAATATACATGACCACTCTATCTCTTATAGTTTGGTCACAAAATTGGGAAAACGTAAAGTCTTACGACAGACAAAATAACGCTTTTATAATATATAATAATAATAAATATAATTATTGTAGAATTAAAAGATAAATCCATTACAGAATAATAACAATAATTATTACATAATAAAAAGCACAATTTATTGGAATTTATTGAACGTTTTTGTGGTATTTTTTAAAAGTTTTTACTAAAAACTTATTTACTTCCATATCTTTTTGTTTATTTATACATTCGAAATTTTGAATTACACAAGCTTCTAATATAAATCGAGATATTGTTTTAGTTTCCTGCCACAAATAATTAACTTCTGGATCCGGATTATGTTTATTTTTCAAACAGTGCTCTGCCCAATCAGAAATTGGATGGTTATTCCTATAAGCACTTATATGCTTTTGGACCCTTTCTTTGATTGTCCTAATTGTGTTTCCTATCTGCATTTCAATTTATATACCACTACCATCCCATTCATTAATTCATTTGCTTTGGGCTTTTTTTTTTTATTTATGATCCTAGGTTCTTTTTTCCGATTCTTATGATTGATAATTATTCTAATTTAGTTTCTTTTGACAATTCCACTCCATACGGTATTTTTACTATGTTAGTATATTCTTTCTTGGGTCTTGGTGTTCTCTTTGTTTTAAAATAACTACTACTTATTTTATTAATAAAATTCTTTGGATATTCATTAATTAAAAATTTATATTCTTAATCCTAAATTTTTGAAGTAAATTTATTCTTATCTAAAGCATTATTTATTATTTTATCCATATAGTTCCAAATTATTGCTTTTTTAGCGGCCACTAGATTACAGCTTGCCTGTAAAGCATAGGGGGACCGCTCTTGCTTTTATGCTTGCTGGATGTCACACTCTGCAGTGGCCAAACGGTTAGATATATTAGAATGAAACCTTCACCATTGTGTTCCGCATCAAAAAGTAGCTGACCACGTCCAAAAAAAATCAGACCTCTAGAACCACTCCCTGATAAAATATTGGGGGGTCAAAAGTGGTCGCTTCCGATAAAGAGGAAGAAAACGGCGATAGATGTCCCCCCCAATATCGACCCTTCTGAACACATTTTGTTTATAAAATTGTGCATATTACAGGGCCGCTTTGCTTTTGACATTGTAAAAGCATTAATTTACAGTATATATGAAGTTCTTCAAAAATATATATAGATTTTGGGGCCTACAGATATCGAGATATGCGTCGTGGTTTTCGTTGATTTTCAAGTTCAGTAGAGCCCCGATTATCCGCGAGTGCTGCGAAAAATTTTTTTAATTACGAACCTCAAAAAAAAAAAAAATTTAATCCAAGCCAACAACAAGGAAACTACAATAGGCCCTACAGTGCGAAGGTCGAAAATTACTAACAGGTTTATGTGCATCGTGATCCTATAAGGGCTGATCGCACTATTCCGTTTATCTCCGTCTCTCGTTATGTTTCTGTAAGATAATTGCTTTTACGTCTCAGAATTGAGTCTAAAAAGACACAACGGATATCTTGAAATCAACGAACTCCGCACACGTAAGGCCAGCCAATCAGATCGTGTGTGTGTGAAGCAACATCCAATCACACAGCACAGACGTATTCCTAAAAATTTTCAAGATTGATAGCAGGTTCGCCGACGCCATTTTGTTCACCGCTTCGATGGGATCGAAGGTTATTACGAATTAAGTATCACATTGAGGAGATTATTTTTCGAAAATAAACAATATTTTTACTGAAATAAATTAATGCTATTAGTCAGAATGTGTAGATGTCACCTTTGTAAAGAGATTTTGCATATTGAACAATCGAAATGCCGCTAAAGAATTAGAAGAAGAATTTCCGTTTCCTCTTTCGGTCTACTTCCGTTTCCGCTTGACGTAACTTGCGACGGTAAAGTGCGCGACGATTTTGCCGATGACGGATACAAAGACGTTTCATAAACATAACGGAGACGGAGAAATGTGTTCAGGCCTATAGGCCTTCTCGGAATTTATGGATGCAAACGTAGAGCAAAGGTTTCTGCTTTACTATAAATATTTTAAAAGTTTTAAATATTATGTTTTTTGTACAATAAAACATAGTTTTTAATGGTGAAATATTTTTTTTTGTGTTTACACCTCATTTTTAGTATTTTTTCGGGTTATCCGCGATTTTCGTTATCCGCGAAGCCCTTGCCACCCAATTCCGCGGATAATCGGGGCTCTACTGTACTTTCATCTCACAACAGGGCACACAGATTTGAAAAAAACAGGGTGTGTCGTCTCCTTGTAAGATTTGAAATACTCAGAGATGTATTTTTACTCTGAATTTAAATCTTTTATAACTAAGCTTAACAATTTCTAATCAAGTTATCAAATTCTCTAGGAAAACTTATTTATTTATTAGGTACTTAATTAAGTATATTCTTTAATAAAGCCATTCCATAATGGCTTCCTGAGGACGGCAAATGGGAAACCTTCTCAGTATCTTACCCAAGATATTAAGGAGGGAGACCAGACTCCTACCTGATGGGCTCTCAGATGGCGGCTGAGGGAAGCCCAACTCCTTGCTCCGATTAAGGAATAAGGAGCCGAGGACCAAAGGGTGCAGCAGAGGAAAGGCAAACCGCCTGCACTATTTGGCGACATCTTTATGGACAATGTTGTCCATGGAAGCTTCAACCCGAAAAAATACGGATGGGGATGAGTGAGAGATTCTTTAATAGAACTTTAGTCTGAAAGTTTTCAGTTTTTAACCAATGCAATATTGAGTAAAGATTACTTAGAACTTTATTTAGTATCCTAATCTGATGAAAACCAGGGATTTTATCTCACGGTTCGTGAACTCCACGGAGATTTCACAGTAAAAATTCTGTAATGTCGTCTCTCATGAAATTACAAATTAATTTTGGTTTGGTGGTGATTTTTTTTTTTTTTTTATTCCTTGTTTGACTGATTAGGAAAAAAAAAATCGCGTTAAAATCTAATATTGAAAAGAGTTTGCAAGGCAAAACGGAATGGGAACCGCTGATATAAACTAATTCTTTCAGTTTAGCACTATTACTTTTAATTAATCGTGAGGCCGGTACTCAAGTGGTAATGTAGTTGTGCGGCCTGGAGGACTCGGGTTCAATGGACCATTTAAGTGATGTCGTCACAACCTACGTCACAGTTCAAACAGCCTGTCGCTAGGCTCGGTTGCTAGGGTTTTAGCATTGAAATTAGTTACGACCAAGGAGATGTTTTTCTTTAAGAAAAGACCTAAAAAGTAATAAAAAATTATCAGAACTCATTTTTAAGATTTCAAGAAAGCCCATCTTCGAGGTTTTCCGCTTATTTTTGTGAATTTTAGACGAATTATTAAGACAAAAAAAGCTGTATTTATGCATATTTTTGAGATTCATACTGTCATAGATCACAATGCACCCGACATTGAGAGCTTGTGATTGCTTTTGGAGAGTGGCTTCTGAGTTAACCATAGAACCTATTTGAACATCCAACTTTCCACCAACTTTAGTCGGCCGACTTCGAGTACGCCAACTTTTTGTCAGCCGTCACACCATCCAACTCGGCAAATGAGTCGGCCGTGATAGAAGGAATCCCATAACGCAATGCGTTTCCCCCAGCAGATGTGGAAAATCCAAAAAAAATCGAGGTTTTGAAACCTCTCTGATAAATTCTGCCGCATACAATTACTGCATTTCAGTATAAACTTTATTTATGCATGAATGAAACTTGCAATACTCTGATATTCACTGAGCACGAGCTTGTCTTCGACTGGAATCGATGAACTCGTTTTAGACTCCATTTCTTTCCATGAGCGTGACGTCACGACTGACGTGTTCCAACGCTGCCCTGTGATTGGGTAATTCCGACCGACTTCCCACCAATTTTCCGAGTTGTCCGTGCACAGCCAACTCGATTCGGCGGACTAAAGTTGATGGCAAGTTGGTGAAAAACTGGCTCAAAACTGTCTCTACCAACTCGTGACGTCAAAATCGGCCGACTAAGTTGGTGGAAAGTTGGATGGTGTTCGCGCGGCTTAAGATGTAAATGTATCTCTGGATAAAAACAATGGCTATTCGAGATATGATGAAAGCACTGCTAAGGATAACTTCAATGTATAGTTTCTGTTTACTTTGTACAACTGTTATCTGGTATAATTTATCGTTTCAATGTTGCTTTATTCCTGTACAGTGACTGCAATTACTATCAGCGATAATAGTAATGTAAAAGCATTATTTTAGTCCACTCACTTTACTCTTCAATTTTATTGGTATGAAACGGAGTCATTTCATTACATAAAAAAATTTATAAAAAAAATTTTAATTCCTATATAAAGTAGGTAGGATGACCAGATGTCCCGAATTTTAGTGCAGTGTCCGCTCAGTATTTGCCCCGGATTTTGTAAATAGTTGAGTTTTGCTAGTGCTTGTCCATATAAGGATGGACATAGTGTTCGTGGGATCAGAATAGAAATACGTTCAGTAATCGATGTTTCCTTATTAAGGTCCGCCTTTACAATCGGATAAACAACCTGATAAATATTCGACTACTATAAAAGTGGATTTCCTTAAACTCTTTCACTGCGGATGACGCCAATTGATGGCGTTATTTGTATTATCTTTTGTTAAATGGAGGTTTTTTTTTTTTTTAATTCGTCAAAGTTGTCTCTTCCCGGATTGACGTCAGAAAAATCTAGTCATCCTGTAAATGGTAGAAAAGATAAACGAATTAAAGCTAATTCAAAATCAGCTTTTGAAGGATTTTCGTCTTAATTTCCAAATAGGCTACATTCATTGTTTTTATTTATTACACATCTACTTTGATTGACACAAATGCAGCTGATTCATTTCTTAACGTTCTTTTGATGTCATTTCCAAACGTATCTGTGTTTTGACACGATGTCTTTGTTAATGAGAGTAAATCATCCTTTATTTTTTTTTTGTTAGATATTCTTTTCAAAAATACATCTGTTGGAATAATTTTGCAAGTCTTATGTTTATTTAATAGGATAGATCTCTATATAAATGAATTAAAACAAGCAACATAGAAGCAGAATTCCTGAAGTCTTCACTGAATCATTTAACGTGTAGGCGTTTACAATGTATCGCCTTTGCATCAGTTTGGCATTTCTATGCATTTTGGGCTCCATAGCAAATGCTGAAATTGATAAATTTTATGACATCCCATTGCTCCCATGTCCTGCATCAGGTTTGCCTTCTTTTTTTTTTTTTTTTTTGTTCTAATCAAAAAGAATTACAATTTATTGGTGATGATTTTTTTTTAAAAAAAAATAGCAAATTTATATTATATCTTTAAAAAGTATTCTAATTAAGGCCACCACACATGGATGATTGATGAAATTTTATATACAAATTAAAGAATACACTAGATCTT
>JAFIDM010004315.1:39998539-40011290 GCA_023159025.1 Thereuonema tuberculata | reverse complement strand
TGGCGATCACCCCGAAAGATCTAGTGTATTCTTTAATTTGTTTATAAAATTTCATCAATCATCCATTTGTGGTGGCCTTAATTTCATCCGTATTATTATAAACACACGTTAAACCCACAAGTATTCTAATTCTTGAGATAAAAAAGATTTATAGTATTTTATATAAACGCAACGAAAGAGGTGCAATTCCTTATTCGATAGGAAATATGAAAACAACCCCTAAAGAACGTTAAAAATCAGCGCTATACGAAACAGCGTTAAACAGGGTCTAACTATAAAGCCAATGTACAGTTTTGTGGGTTGTTTTTTTAAGTAGTTCGCGAATCTTCCGCTCTTTAACAGCGACACCATAGTAATTTGTTGAAATAGTCAGACAACTTGCTTAACATTAATCTATCAGTTCTGTGTTTGGTTATTTTTAATTAGCATTTACTTGATGATTGGCAAGTCAGTTCAGAAAGACTGAAGTAATAGTTGTAATACAGACACAGAAGCAGATGTAATAACTATTTATTTAAATATATTAAAATATGTACTTACAATGATCATTAATATACGAAAGTACAATATATCTTTATAAACGTAATGGTGGTGGGGGAGGGATTAAAATAATTAAAAACGCAGTCATTTAAGTATCACTATTTCAGAATTGTTACATTAGTTTACTGAAAGAAAAATTAGTCTTTGTGTATTAAACCCAATTTCTGAAAATAAGCTTTGAATAAATGAAGAATTTAGTTTAATATCAAATGTATAAAGCTAATTTGAAATGCTCGTTTCAGGAATAAACGTCTAAACACTAGAAACCGCTGTTTATGGTATGTGTTATTAAAAAAATAATAATTTATGGTATTATTTCCTACAGTATTTCAGTTATTTTACTGATGTTTAATACGTTATGGAAAGGATTAATACCAGTTTCTAATAAATTAGTAACATTTTAGTTTCTGATTACTTTTTGATTTTGTTTTATTATGATATTCTCATTGTTTGACATATTTCTACACTGTTATATTGATTTGCTTTAAATCGATGCACGAGTAAATAAAATTAAAATTCAGAAATCGCCTATGAATATATTGATTTATAAAATTATAAACAAGGCAATGAATTGAAAGTTCGTTTCTGGTAATTTTGTGTGATACTTTTTTTTTTTTTTTCTTCAATACGTTCTCTCGATATCTATCTGCAACTTCCTCTACACGTGCACAATTAGTTAATTTCTGTTTTATAAATGGTCCGCAACTTTCCCAGTATAACATCAAAGTCTATTTTATGCTACTCATTCCTCTTCCATAGATGCTGTGTCCCATCCTCATCTGCATCTGCTGGGGCTCCGAGCAAACATAACATTTGTGGATGGTGATAAACATTTCGGCCCTTCCAATTGTGATAACATCGTAAGATTTAACTTTACAACATCAGGTGAATATAACTTTTATTTTTTTTAAGTTAGAAAATATCAAAATTTGATTATATAAGCATTGATAGTCAAACTAAAACTAAAATTAGAGATTGAAATATCGACATTTCATTGAAACCAATCTTTCCCTTTTCTTAATACAGATGCCACCGATTTGAAACTGGCTATTGTAATTGATGGGACTCCGTTTCCAGAGATTGATGTTTGTGAAAATACAACACCACCCTGTAGCACTGAGCCAAACCAGAATTATCTTTTTGAAATGGTATTTCCTGCAGAAGGAAGTGCAAATTTGGTAAGAAAACAAAGGCAATGTTCGGATATTTTTCCGAACAACTAACGCAGTGGTGCCCAACCTACGGCCCGCGAAGGTGTTAATGTGCCCCGCTCTTTAATTCCTGTTTTTTTTTTGGTTGTAAAATAGGAGATTCCGTTTTTTTTTTTTTGGTTGTAAAACAGGAGATTCCGTTTTTGTTTTTTTTGGTTGTTGATTACACATTGTGGCCCGCGAGATTCACAGCAAAGTCAATTTTGGCCCGCATATTACGAAAGGTTGGGCACCACTGAACTAACGGAAAATATCCGGTATTGCTTGGGAACCTTCACTTACATACACTGAAGCTCGGTTATAACGCGATCTTTCGGATCCAAGATTTCGAAGATCGCGATATAACCGAACTTTTATTACTTCGCGACGTCAAATGTCGTATATCGCACCCTATTATCGCCCACACGATTCCAAATCTATTTAAAATGGGCATTTCGCGATTACCTACATCATTCAGAGCTATGTGAGAGAATTTTATATTTATAAATACATAACATCATTACCTTTTCAACACTTTGATGGGTTATATTAGCCAAAATCGAATTGGCGCCGCCATCTTGGCATCTTGTTCAAACGACGAGTCACGTGGATCGAAACTAGGTATTCATACGCCTATTAGATTACATGGGCCTCTTTACTGGTTGTCATTGGCAGAAAAATAGATCTCGATATTCATTTTGGTTAAACGAAAAAGTCCGCGATTCTGGTCTTTTTTTAAAAAATATATTGTATTTGACGTATTTTCGTGACATTAGGGTGGGTATAGACTCTCAATTACTGTAAATAATAAGGAAACAAGCATATTAATTTACACCTTTGACTTGATTTTAGGAGAAAAAACGGTAAATTTTGCAGTTTTACAATTATACATCTTTTCCAAAATGGAAGGGGTCCAAGACCAAATCGCGTTATATCCGAATTCGCGATATAAACAACCGCGTTGTAACCGAGCTTCAGTGTATTACTAAGGTTTAGAAAAAATATAATTTAAACATTGTGCATTGAACTTTCTAATGAAATCGCTATAAAATGTGATTAACTAAATGATTCTGCAGAGAAAAAAAAGTGTTTTATAAAAATTTTGGGTCCTCTTAACGCTCTTCAAAATTTTACATACATATCGTTTATTATTAGAGGAGTAAAAGTCTGGAATATATAAAAATGTCTGGATAAGTTCTGTGAAGACTGTTATTTTTCTTTCCAAGGCCCTTGTGACTTCATTGTATGAGAAAACATATTTTTTTAGAATTTTCTGAACTTGGGATTTTTCAAAGAAATATTATATTACACGATGTTCAACTTTTTCAGGGAATAAACTCCAAAATCTTTACGTCATATCAAAGATTGACACAGTTATCATTAAGACCTGTTCGTTGAAGATCATGATGCTTAAGTTCTTATCATGTTTAAAGTAAATAATAAAGGCGTTATTCATAATCATGCTCTCTTTATTTGTTCATTTTTTTATCTTATCTGAATTACTATTATGTATTCAGTTCACGCTGGTAATCATTTATGCAATTTCAAATTTTACGGAGAAATTAAGAAATTAACCAACTTTCCGAATATTTAATTTTAATATATATATTTAAAATTCTATCTAAGTTTGAGTTAATTTTATTCATTTGGTGAGGATCAGCCATTGACCCAAAGAGCAGCCATCTTGTACATGAATGACGTCAGTGCACTTTATTGATAAGGGTTTTTTTTTTTTTTTTTTTCAATTCATCTTAAGAGAAACTAAAACTGATTTACAGTTAATAATTGTAATATATAACAGTCAGTTATCTATCTATCTATATATAAATGAATGTTTCTTTCTTTCTTTCTTTCTTTCTTTCTTTGTCCCGTGTAGGCTACACTCCTAGGCCCTTTGACCTATCTGGATCAAACTTTGCAGAATTACTCTTTAGGACCCTGCGGAAAAGATAGGCTACCTTAGAACCTGGACCCGAACCCCCCCCCCCCGGGGTTGAAAAGGGGTAAAATCCGTGAAATAGCCAAATATGCACCTGGTGGTGACAATGAGAACTACACAAACATTGTGTAAAGTGAAAAATTCGCTCTCCTAAGGGGGTGGGGTTGGGGGGCAGGGAGACCACACTTCGGTAAGGGTACGGCAACACAAGAACCTAAGTGTCCCACCCCCGACCGATACTGGACCCTTATATTTAGGGCCCCTTCTCGGGTCCCCAAGTCTATTGCAAAAAGTGAAAAATTCGCTCTCTTATGGGAGTGCAGGGATACCACACTTTGGTGGATGGAGGGCTACCTAAGTGTCCCATCCCCGACTAACACCGGGTCCTTTCTTTCTTTGAGTGACATTGCAACGCCTGCTGGGTACAGCTATTTATGAAGTAAACTATAGCTTACACAATAATTTAATTTTTCAAATGTTTTTCTCAGATTTGCTAACTTCAAAAAATCTGGAAATAAAAAAGTTAATGATCGATGATTAGGATTATTATATTTTTAATTTATAAGTATTTGATCTTTGAATCTTACAATTATTAAACCGATCTTTTGTTGATTGTCTTTTTAGGATGGTGCAGTAAATGCTCTTCTTATTTTCAAGAAAAACGAACGAAAACTTTCCTGTTCCAAAGCAATTCGTTACTTTTTTAAGTCATCATGCTGCTACTGAATATTTTAATTATAAACTATAATGTTTATGTAGATTATTCCTTGTAAGAGAATTAGAAAAGAAATCATAAATAAAGCATAATACGAAATTCGTTTTCGTTGTTGTTTATTCACCAACAGAATTTTGCTCAAATGTGAAAAATGTTTTAAATATCATCTTTAAGTTATTGATTTATTATATCAATAAAAGTCAAAGTCAAACGACAAGGATAGGAATGGATTTCAGAACTAAGGAAAATGACAATGAAAAGAACGTCTTAGGACAGAAAAAAAAACCTTAGAAACAGGACTTTCTACCATCTTTAATTTCTACATAATCTATATTACTAAAATCTTTTATTTCTCTGTCTGTCTGTCCAATTTCCTTTGAGAATGAAAAATAGAAATAATATTTACGGTTTTGCCTTGGAATCCATTGAGCTACATGCTAGACAACACAAAATCGGTTATAGTTTTGCCTAAGGCACTCTGACACCATCACACACTTACTCTAAATTCACAAAACACAATATCCACTATCTCAAGTTCGCAACGGAAAGGATGACCCTCTCCCGCAAGGAGGAAGCCGAGGACTCATCAGGCTCATTGACATGAAAAACAAGTACACACACTAAGAGAACACTTCCACCAGAGAGCACAACACTCCTCACTCCATTGTCAAGGCTGACATACATCTCACCATCCCTGGACCTCGAAAACCTTTGTCTAACATTCACCACCTCCGACATCCACACTCAGCAGTTACGTGAATTATGGGCTTGTAAGGAACTCAACGGCAGACATCACCACGAACTCAGCCAGCCTCACGTCGACATGGAAGCGTCGAACAGATGGCTGACGAGTGGTGAGCTGTTTGGGGAGACCAAAGGGTTCATGATCGCGATACAGGACCAAGTCATCCCCACACTGAACTACAAGGAACACATTCTACACGACGCAAACACACACGACGACAGATGCAGGAAATGCCACACTACACATGAGACGATCGACCACATAATATCAGGCTATCCTCTTCTCTCCCAAACAGATTACCTCCACCGACACAATCAGATAGCGTTGATCGTCCATCAACAGATAGTATACAAACACTCACTTATTAAGAACACCGTCCTGTCCTCCAAGTACACCACAAAGTATGTTAGGGTCACCCTCGTGTAAGCTGTGTGGGACCTTCCCACACAGACAAAACGATACATCACAACAGACCTGGCATCCACTTCTTGATAAGGCCAACAAACAGATCTATCTCTTTGACATTGCAGTGCCTATCAGCAAGAACACGCAGAAAACTCACTTAGACAAGATCAGTAAGTACACTGACTTAGCACATAAGCTCCAGAAGCAGTGGAGGCAGGGCCCAGTACGTATTGTACCCATAGTCCTGTTCGCCACTGGTCTGGTGCCTCACACACTGCACACAGCCTCACTACACTAGGACTTCACAAAAACACTTTTGCACAACTCCAGAAGGCTGTGGTACTGAACATAACACGCATAGTTAGGAAATTTATAGACACAACCACCCATCTCTAACCATTCTTGCACACTTTTTTACATTTGGCAACATGTGCTTTGGTCCTTGACCCGCCATGTTATCTTTACTGGGAAACCCAAAAATGGAAACATTTACATAATAATAATAATAATAGTAATAATAATAATAATAATACTCACCACCCCTGACACCCATACTCAGCAGCTGCGTGAATCATGGGCTCGTAAGGAACTCCATGGCAGACATCGCCACGAAATCAGCCAGCCTCATGTCGACATGGAAGCGTCGAACAGATGGCTGACGAGTGGTAGCTGTTTGGGGAGACCGAAGGGTTCATGATCGCATTACAGGACCAAGTCATCCCCACACGCAACTACAAGAAAAACATTCTACACGATGCAAACACACATGACGACAAATGCAGGAAATACCACACTACGCATGAGGTGATCGACCACGTAATATCAGGCTGTCCCCTTCTCTCTCAAACAGACTACCTCCACCGACACAATCAGGTAGCGTCGATCGTTCATCAACAACTAGCAAACAAACATTCACTTATTAAGAACATGGTCTCGTACTACAGGTACATACCACAAAGCGTATTAGAGTCACCCTCATATAAACTATACTGGGACCGCCCAATTCACACAGACAAAACCATACATCACAACAGACCAGACATCACAATTGTTGATAAGGTCAACAAACAGACCTATCTCATTGATATTGCAGTGCCTATCAGCAAGAACATGCAGAAAACTCACGCAGACAAGATCACTAAATACACTGATCTAGCACACGAGCTCCAGAAGCAGTGGAGGCAGGATCGAGTACGTGTTGTACCCATCGTTCTGTCTGCCACTGGTCTGGTGCCTCACACATTGCAACACAGCCTCAGCACACTAGGACTTCATAAAAACACTTATGCACAACTGTAGAAATCTGTGGTACTCAACACTACAGGCATAGTTAGGAAATTTATGGACACAACCACACGTTCCTAATCATTCTTGCATACGTCTTTACACTTGGCAATATGTGCTTTGGTCCTTGACCCTCCATATTGTTTTTGCTGGGGAAACCCAAGGTTTGAAACAATAATAATAATAATAATAATAATAATAATAATCCTGTCCGCTACTGGTCTGGTGCCTCACACATTGCATCACAGCCTCAGCACACTAGGACTTCATAAAAACATTTATGCACAACTCCAGAAGGCTGTGGTACTCAACAAACACGCATAGTTCGGAAATTTATGGACACAAGCACAATCCCTAGCTATTCTTCCAACCTTTTTTTTTTTATATACACTTGGCAGTATGTGCTTTGGTCCTTGACCCGCAATATTGTCTTAGCTGGGAAAACCCATGGTTTGAAACTTTTTTCGATATAATAATAATAACGGCGTTCAGAACTTATGGATCAAGAGGTTCACGTCCCTGCATGGGAAGCTAGCTGTTGCACTCACTGACATAATCCAACACCCAGAACATATGCCTCTTTTCCTCACACAGGGTGTCACTTACCTACAGAGCAAGAACACTGAAACAGCACACCCTGCAAATTACCGTCCAATCACTTGCCTCCCCACACTTTACAAACTCCTCACCTCCTGCCTTACAGACAAAATTTACACACACATCGAGACACATAACATTCTTTCCGAACAGCAGAAGGGCTGTCGCAGAAATTCCCAGGGTTGTAAGGAGCAACTCCTTATTGACTCTGTAATCCTGCGCCAGGCGCGCGCGAAGAATAGGAACTTACACATCGCGTACATCGACTACAAGAAGGCATTTGACTCAGTCCCCCATTCCTGGCTTTTGCACACTCTTCAACTCTACAAAGTACATCCCAAGATCACGGCATTCTTGGATGCCACGATGAAGAGTTGGAACACAACATTACACCTACGCACCTCCAACACCTCCATCACTACAGTCCCCATTCCCATAAGGAGAGGTATTTTCCAGGGAGATTCCTTGAGTCCTCTTTGGTTCTGCCTCGCCTTGAATCCATTAAGCCATGCTAAACAACACAAAACACGGTTATAGGCTTACCTCAGGCACTCTGACACCATACAAAATCACACGCTTACTCTACATGGATGATATTAAACTCTACGCCACAAACAACGCACAACTTATTAATTTACTACAAGTCACAACACAGTTCACCAAAGACATTGGGATGGAATTTGGAATCGACAAATGCCGCAAGCTACATATAACACGTGGGAAGACTACGAATTTGGAGGGTTTTGAACTGGACCATGGGTTGGCCATCCAATCCATGGAAGAGGGAGGGACCTACAAGTACCTGGGCTTCCAGCAAGCGCGCATCATTGACAACGCAAACATCAAAAATGCACTCAAGAAAACATACTGCGCTCGCGTTCACAACATCCTCAAAACACAACTCAATGCCAGAAATAAAATTAAAGCCATTAACACTTATGCCGTCCCCACACTAACATATTCGTTCGGCATAATTTCATGGACAAACACTGAACTCGAAGCACTACAACGCACAACACGCACGACATTCACGAAACACAACATGCACCACCCCAAGTCCGCTACGGAAAGGATGACTCTTCCCCGCAAAGAGGGAGGCCGAGGACTCATCAATCTCATCACCCTACATGAAAAACAAGTACACACACTTAGGGAACACTTCCACCAAAGAGCACAACACTCCTCACTCCACTCAGCCATTGTCAAGGCCGACACACAGCAGCTGCGTGAATCTTGGGCTCGCAAGGAACTCCATGGAAGACATTGCCACGAACTCAGCCAGCCTCATGTCGACATGGAAACGTCGAACAGATGGCTGACGAGTGGTGAGCTGTTTGGGGAGATTAAAGGGTTCATGATCGCGATACAGGACCAAGTCATCCCCACACTGAACTACAAGAAACACATTCTACACGACGCAAACACACACGACGACAGATGCAGGAAATGCCACACTACACATGAGACGATCGACCACATAATATCAGGCTGTCCCCTTCTGTCCCAAACAGACTACCTCCACCGACATAATCAGGTAGCGTCGATCATTCAGCACTCACTTATTAAGAACACGGTCCCATACTACAAGTACACACCACAATGCGTACTAGAGTCACCCTCACATAAGCTGTACTGGGACCGTCCCATTCACACAGACAAAACTATACATCATAACAGACTTGACAACACACTTGTTGATAAGGTCAACAAACAGACCTGTCTCATTGATATTGCAGTGCCTATCAGCAAGAACATGCAGAATACTCACGCTGACAAGATAAGTAAATACACAGACGTAGCACACGAGCTCCAAAAGCAGTGGAGGCAGGACCGAGTACGTGTTGTACCCATCATCCTGTCCGCTATTGGTCTGGTGCCTAACACATTGCAACACAGCCTCAGCACACTAGGACTTCATAAAAACACTTATGCACAACTCCAGAAGGCTGTGGTACTCAACACAACACGCATAGTTAGGAAATTTATGGACACAACCACACATCCCTAATCATTCTTGCACACGTCTTTACACTTGGCAATATGTGCTTTGGTCCTTGACCCGCCATATTGTTTTTGCTGGGGAAACCCAAGGTTTGAAACATACAAACGACAAAATAATAATTTCTTTCACTTTTAAATGTAAAAGTTTTGAAATATGTTTACAGAACTGTTAAAATATTAATTAAAAGCCACAGATAATAAGACTTCAGAGTTATAATAATAAAAAAAAGATAATTACAAAAAAAAATAATTTGAAATGAATTACCTTTTTGGGTTAAGCTGAGACCGTGAGACGGCCGTTTCGAGTATTTTGAGCTGTCATCAGCCGTGGCTAGTAATTCTGTGCAGACCCAAAAGGATTACGAGGGGAAAAGCGATTCGAAGGCGATAAACTAATGACCCCTCAAGACTAAAGAAAGAAAAATAAACAACAACAAGAAAAGTAGAACGCAAACAACTTGGGCGTCATAATGTCCGCCGCAAAAGGCCACCAAGAAAAAAAGAAAAAGTTAAAAATAAGAGAAACGAAACCCGCTAGACGAACCCGGGTTCGAATCCCGGCTTGGGCATGGCTGTTTCTTTCTTCTTCTGTGTTTCGTCCGTTTCTCTCTGGGACTTACAATCTCAGGGTTATTTCTGACTGAGATATCAATCTCGCCCCCCCCCCTCCCCGTTTCTTCAATTTCCTAGCCTCATCCTGACGTTGTCAGATAGGGCTAGATCGTGGTCCAAAGTTGACCGTTGTCAATAAAAGAAGAAGAAACCCTCTGTAGGGTAAAAGAAAAGCCAAAAAAATAATTAGAAATGAATTGCTTTTTGGATTAAGCTGAGAACCTGAGACGGTCGTTTCGAGCTTTTTGAGCTCTCGTCAGCCAGGGTTCGCATTCCACATTTGATGTTGTTTTTTATTTTCCTTTCTTTAGTCTTATGCTTACCACTTTCAAAAAAAAATATTAATATTTAGATTTTGTTATGTTCAATGAAGCATTGTTTTCATCTGATCTGATATGTTACCTAAAAATAAAATTATTTATTTTGATAAACTATTGCTTTGTTAAAAAGAAAAAAAAAATCTTTAAAATAGATAACATATTTATAGAATAAAACAATTTATTATACAATCATACAATTTATTTACTGATGATATTTAAGAAAATTGGGACTGAGAAGTTGGTGTTTTTAACACAGGTTTTTATGGGTCAAAAATTAGACACGACTCTCGGAGACAGGTGGCTCCCTTTATAAATAAAGTTTGGGCATCCACCTGTAGATCTGCCTTTGAAACGAAACTTATTTAAAACTCATTTATTTTTGTGTTTTGTGCCAATCTAGACTTAGAACAGGTAGAGATTCTTGGTGTACGTAAAAATAAATATTTGCGTATCTTTTATGAATCTTGCATGATAAGATTGTTAGGTAGCTATAATCAGGACCTTTCTATTTCAAATGTATTGGAATATGGGCTTTAATAATTGTGTTATTTTCTTTAAAATAATTTTCCATACGAGTATATTTGAAACCTTCGCAGACGACCACTTCCTGTGCGTGTTTAAATCTGTCACCAGGAGGTGTTTGTGTTAAATATGGGAATGGCCATTTCTATCTGTTTAACATTCTCAGATAAGTAAAGGTTTTAGTTAAAGGTGATTCATTTCCACTTGAGAAGGGAGCTTGATATATGAAGCTCTGAAACGTCGTGGTCTTTTAAAGTCTTAGATGTTTTACGGTTAGTGCCAATATAGTTTCTGTATTTTTAATTTTATGATGATTAGGCACGTTAATTTTGCTGTATGTATCATTAAATAAAGTCGAACAAAATGTGGGGAAATATTGAATTTTAAGGCATTGCCGGGATGACATGCAAATGGGGATTGAAATAGAAATGAATGATTGAATAGAGAAATGTGCAGGTGGAGATGTCAGGGTATTTGATATACTTATTTTATATTTTATCCCTTCCTTTTTTTTTCATATACTGTACTTTAGATCTTTGAGTGTCAAATATTCTTAAAGATTATTTACGATCCTCAGTTTTTCAAAGTGATTTGTCGAATTTATTAAAATGATAGGTTTTTAGATTGGGGGTATATTTAATACGAAATAATTAATTCGTATGAGTTCCTTGTGAAGCAAATTATAAATTCCAACAATGTTTTGTGTAAGATAAGGTGACCAGATTTTTACATTGGCAAAGCGGGACACCATTGACCGGGGGGGGGGGGAAGACCGTAAAGAAAAAAAAAAAAACGGAATCTCCATTTCAACAACCAAAATAAAAATGGAATCTCCAGTTCAACAACCAAAAAAAAAAAAGGAATTCAATAACCAAAAAAAAAAATCGGGACATTTTTAAAACGCCGCGGGACAAATTTTTGTTAAAAATCGGGACTGTCCCGCCAAAATCGGGACGTCTGGTCACCCTATGTAAGAGCTTTATGAGCCATGATGCAAATAACTTTGTCACCACTGGAAAGTGAAAAATTGCTAGGCCTACTGTTTTCGCCTTTAGTTTGCATTCTCGTTTCACTTAACTTCCTTGAAAATTATTCTGTCTTAAATATATTACTAATATTTTTATATCGAATTATAATTTGTATCAAATAACTAGGACAATGCTTCATTTGAGTACAAGGTTTCGACTAACTTTAATTCCAAGTTAATATTTTAACGTGATAAAAAAGATGTCAGTCTTGGAAAAGTCATGTGACTTTCAAATGTACTAGATTATTCTATGCTATCTGTTTCTTATTATTATTATTATTTTTTTTTTTTGGCAAGTAACTTCACCGCAATTTTAAATGAAAAGAAAAAAAAATGGAATCTGCAGACTTTCTGTTCATGTATCGAAATCACTTCTTAAAAAGAAATGTATACATTCATTTATCATCCGAGCAATAATAATCACTGCCCATGATGCAAAGTTAAAATCAAATGTAAATTAAGGGAATGTATCGTAGTTTTTAAGGACAAAATAATTACTCATCACAGCAATACAATGCACATAAACAATGATTTAATGGTTCTATAACAAAGATAAAAAAAAATAATAATTATTAATTGATGTAATAATATTACCACAAAAATGCTATTGAACTTATTAAAGAAATACAATTAATTTTAACAAAAAGTAATTCTTCAACCAGACGCCAAAAACAAATAAACCATAAAAATTTAATAATGAAAATAGCAATAATTATATATATTTTTTTGAATTAAAAAAACTCGTACAAATCCTCATTCAAATGGAACAAGCTTAACTATTATATGAATTTAGGTTCCTTTAGGGGCCGTCCATTAATTACGTGAGGTGTTTTTTCAAAAATTTGGACCCCCCC
>JAFIDM010004315.1:39965455-39998439 GCA_023159025.1 Thereuonema tuberculata | reverse complement strand
AAAAAAAAAAAAAAAAAAAAAAAAAAAAAAAGGAAATCTTGCTTTAACAACCAAAAAAAAGGAAATCTTGCTATAATATATAGTTTCTCTGAATGAAAAAGTTTACGTGAGATTTTCGTTAACCCCCCCCCTCCCCCTTGGTGAGATTTGGTGAGATTTTGCCGAACCCACCCCCCTCCCCCTTTTGACCTCACGTAATTAATGGACGACCCCTTAGCACTTCTTAACGTAAATTTATTTGTTATTAAGTTCTGTATTTGTGGTATATAGATGTAAAGTGTTTTTATGTAAATCAAGTTATATTCCATTTTTTTTAATATACTGTATGAATATTATTTTGTCCTAAGTTGTTTTAGTAAATATACTGGATTCGCATAGAAATTTTTCATTTTATTACATTTCTGTTTAAATGTAATATTTCATTTTAGATCATTTACTTTTGTTTTTCGTGATTCAAATATTTACATTTTAACCAACTTAGTTTTACTAATATAATAATTAGCCTTTTTTTTTTTTTTTTTTTTTAGTCTCATCACTGTTTATATGCAATAAGGATAAAATATATACATAAAAGTATAAAATTTCTTATATTTTTTTATTAAAATTTCTTTTTCTTTTCTATTAAATTTTTTTAAATAATTACAGAAATATCTACATTTTTTTAAATGTTCTACAAGAATTGGGTAACTTGATGAAGCTTAGCCATAACTAATCTAAAAACTGACATTGTAAGTTATTCATCATTTTGATTATATAAGTCCTTTCTTTTTGATTACATAAGTTAAAAATAATTTCTTATAAAATAATATTGTCAAAATCTCCACTTTCTACGTAAAACGTCAGTCCCCTGGCGTGAAGCCACTACAAAAATCAGGACATCGATGTTTATATTTTCGAAATTATCTAAAATAACATACTTTATTATCTTTAAATAAGTTATAAGATACTTTTAAAATATTACTAAATGAAATGATTAGTGAAAATAAGTAAAAAACATTCCTAAATCTTTATTTAAACCCGCATGCCCACTTTCGCTCGTCAGTCCCTTCTCATTATTGAAATTCGAAAAATCGGCGTATTTAATAGCACTTCAAAGTTGAGACCAATCTGCTTTTAAACATTACCCGTGAAATTAACTACAGCAACTGCTTGCTACAGGGTAGCCCTTTTGAAATCAGTGAGAGCGGCGTGGTTGTGGTGTGAACGCGTGTCAGAGCCAGTCAAAATGTCAGTCCACTGGCAAGTAATTTCACGATTATTTACAACTAATTTTTTTTAATATTTTTATGCCTAAAAGATTATCGTGAAATGTTCTAATGTGGCAAGCAATAAAGCTGATATCTGTAATCGTTTGAAAGATATATTTATTTTTCACTGAATTCGTCAATCCCCTGTCTAGAAAGGCGACAGGGAACTCACCGCTATCAAAATAATGAAAAAATAACTAGATACAATTGGTTAAAAATCTTTCAAATCAATAAATTGAATAATAATTTCGGTCTAAGATTGGATAACTATATTAAATATAAATTATTCAGTCAAATTAATTGCGAAAAATATAATTCTAAAACACTAAAAAGTATTAAAAAGCTTAAAACTTTATTAATCACTGACGTAATTGATGAGAATGCTACTCTAAATTTTTAACTTTTAACTTTTGTTAAGTTTCTTTTCTAAAGTCTTTGCCCACGTTATAGATAAGTTGTGAGAATTAGGTTAAAATGGTAGTGTATTTATGTATTTGAGAATATATCTTATACTTAATTATTAAAATAGATTGTAAGCTTTCATTTTATGTATAATTTCCATTGAAGATTATAATTATTTAAGCTGAAAAATATTAATATTTGTCTTCAACCATTTCTTTTAAATGTTTTTCTATTTGTTTGTTTGTTAATCTAATTTTTCGTAGTTCTAATGTAATTATGTTGCCGGCATGGTGGTGCCGCAAGCTTAGCACCGACGCTAGCGGGTGATTCCCATTGGCTGAAATTCTATTTTCATAGGAAGTTCAAAATTGGGGTGCCGTGATGTAATAAATATAGTAATCACAAGATGTGGTAAGGTAAAGGAGCTCGTGTGTTAAAGTGTAGGAGGAGACGTGAAGACAATCGTGACCGTCGGCCCTCAGATCGAAGTGAAAGTAGACGGTCATAAAAACATAGTGACACTTATGATCATGACCGTATCTGTGATTGTATTTTATCTTCATCCGATGATGAATAACTTTAACCCATGTCTTTACTCATATTATCGCCAGAATGTTGTTTTGGGCACGCAGAGCGTCCTCCAAAAAATTATAGAGCGCTAAGAAGGAATAGGACGACGTTGCCTGGAAGTCTGGGAAACTTGAGCCGGCCACAGAGGCGTTAACCAGGTGCAGCCTTTACCATGAGAAGTGCAATAACGAGGGTTCGATCTCAAAGAGGCCGGAATAACATGTACCTAAAGCCGTCCGAAATCCAAGTTTGACCGTGGATGAGCCTTGGGACGAGTCAGCCTGCTATACTCCCTTCACCGTAGCCAAGAAGGAATGCGACACAGCATCTTCTCTGAGCCTTGGGACGAGCAACCCACCACATTTCTTTCACCGTAGCCGATAGGGAGGAAACGCAGCACCTTAGGAACCGCAAGTCTGTTACGCCCCGTGCATCGAAGGCGAGAGAACCGACAACTTAGTGCTTTCGTGTTACCAGTGATCCGGCGAACATCCACAACCCGTGATATCTATACCCAGGGCCGCGTTAAGGTATGTTGGCGCCGGGGTGCCAGGCAAAAGTTGCCGCCCCTAATAAAATAAATTTATTTTAGCCTAAATTTAATATTTTTCATAATATATATATATAATTACATATTTTGTATATCATGGTTTGGAAATTTTAACCTTTTTCATAATATATATATATAATTACATATTTTGTATATATTTCCTTTCCATTAGTATTTCTACACTAAATTATTTGCCGCCCTCCAAGACGTGCCGCCCGGGTACCGTGCACCCCTTGCACCTCCGCTTGGACGTTACGTCCCGTCGAGCCGACACAATGCCGCAGCTAGTGGTTGTCTACCCGTAAGTTGTGCATCGAACGCGGTCAAAGTGTTCATTGTAACTGCTACTCTGTAAGTAGAAAACTTTTTCTAATTATGAACAATGCGTAGTGAAGCTGATGCGATATGTCAGAAGCCAGCTGTACTTGGATATATAGAGATATCATATATCAAAGATATACTTTGTGAATGTAGATTTGTAAAAGTTATCTCGATTCACTTTAGGCCCCAATTATTTTAGTTATCTGACTTATGTGTTAAGATTAAAGGTCAGAGGTTATTAAAAAACTGTATTATATCTACAAACGACTATAACTAAAGTAGCATATATTTTATTGTATTAGGTTTGGAGTAATTTTCTATTTTTAAAATCATTAGTTTCGTGTGGTATTGTTAAAATAAGTGTAACACCGTTAATGCCAATCGTTAATTGTGAGCTGCCTTTTTTTTTGTTCTGTAATTCCTTTTATTTTTATTGTTAACTAGCGGGGTACCTTCGCTTCGCTCCGGAACCCTTGCATTCATAGCATAAAAAAAAAAAAAAAAAAAAAAAAAAATATTTATTTAGCAAATTAATATCGAGATCGGAAAATATGCGGGTTACCAGCCCGTTGGGCCTTCTCCGGATAACTCAGATATATTGCGGGTTATCTCAATATATAAAAAGTCCTGACTCGCTCACTGACTCATCAACGCCCAGTCATTATAATTACATTACTCTTCACGTATGTAATGTAAAGATTCTTCATAATTTACTAATACATTTTTAAAGATAAGCCTAACATTTATGTAAGATCTGCATTTAACGTGTGATAATTATATATTATAAAACAAACAGCACACTTTTTGTAATATTAACAATAAATATTCGTGACAGTTTCGAACATTGACTCTGCTTCTTCGTCAACATGAAGAACAGTCATTATTCAAGTGTATATTTTTAAAATTATAAAAACTGTGCTGTTTGTTTTATATACTAATATTTGTTTAACTCCTGCAATAGAAACTGAAAGCTAAATCACTACGCATTAGGTTAGCGACGATGAGATGCCCTGTCCACCGACGGATTAAATAAAGGGGGGTGGGGCAATCGCCCACCCCCGAGTTTGTTTTTAACGAAATTAAACAATGAACTTTAAAAATCAAACGGATTTTTTAAAGTTGACACATTAACAATTAACCCTGAAAAAGCAAAAATATCATGTATCTAGCGCTACTCAATCTTTATTTTAAAAATTTTATTATTTAACCTTTTAACGCTACTTTTTAACTGGATGGAAGTCTACATCAATAATCATTTGTGCTTGCCGAATGAATAGGATAAGCCGTGACTGTACAGCTTGGGCTATACTGCTGGATAAGCTCCCCTCCAATTTATCATTCGAGGGATGATATTTTGGATTCGCCTTCTCCCACAAAAGATCACTAATCCGTCACTGGCTCTGTACTGACATTATCTGGGATTAACCAATCCAGCATTTGAGAATGACAGTGGCGCATACAGACTGACAGTGCTGGAATTTTAATTGTATGACTGGATTTCCACAAATGTAATTGCAGGAGTAAATCCTTGATAGATTATTTGTGAGATTTGATATTTTGAAGAAATACTTCATCTACTCTTCATATGAAATAAAAATATATTTTAATATCGAATTTTCGGAAGAATACTTCCTTTCTTCCTTCTTCAAGATCGTCAATTACAATGATATATTTTTATTTCATATGAAGAGTAGATGAAGTATTTTTTTGCAATATGTTAAGATGTGAATTGAAGAGGAAGTATGGATTTAGATTTGATATTTGACAGATTACTCTGTTTCCTCGAAATATTGCATGATCGTTTCCTTCAAATCCAAACTTTAATTTTCAGAAAACACTGCAAGAGTTGGTTGGGCAGAAATCATCTGTCCCCCCGAAGTTGTTAATAATTCCATCCTCAGATTAAGATATAAATAAATTCGAGCTATTTATTTAACTGTGGTAGATTCGCATTCACTAGAGAAAAGTAATGATAAGGGTTTACAGAAGAATGTGATGCCTGAACACGAAGAAGGAAATAAGTAAGGTTGTCATCTCATGAATGAAAAATACACAAAGGAAGCTTTACTGAAATTAAAACCTTACAGAAGTATGGTGAACTGATTTTCGTTTTCTTTTTTTGTCCCTTTTTAGGATAATGAAGTTTTATTTTCATTTTTACAGTTGAGACCTAATTGCTTCTCTTGTCAATCTAGATATTTTTTATATATATATGAATTCAAATTAGAAAACTAACTTATAGCCAAAAAGAAAAAAGGAAAGAAAACAGGTACCTGCCCACTCGTCAACTCCTTTATACACACAGGTTTTATTCCATTTTCCGATTTCTTTCAATTGTATCCTGAAATGTATTAATCGTTCAAGATATGTCAAGGCACCTATTACTGACAAACTGAACTGTTGTAAAGTGTTTGCAAATGAACGTAAAATAATGTTGTTAATTACTATAATGCCTTATAACTAGAGCAAGGATATTTATGACATGTCATATTTTTTTTTCCTTTCCTTTATTATCATTATAAAGATAATTTCAGTTTATAATAAAGAAATTTACTCCGATTAAAATTATACAGTTTTATTTTGCATATAATTGCATATTTCGGTCTTTTACAGGATTTAGTCATATTCGACCATTTAAAATCATTTTCATGCATTGTTCCTTTCAAACCAAATTTTGTGAAAATTTTATGTCAAGTATAAGTTAGTGATTTTTCTGAACTGGCAAAAATATTTTTCTGCTAAAGTTACTGTTCATTTACAAGCAAAGAAGTGGAAATGGACAAGCTATTATATAAACGATAGATTTTGGATTCCAATTTTTTCTGTAAAGTATCACCAGAATTACTACAGGTTTCGCTCAATTATTCAATTCACAAATATATCGTAATTAGTTCGTGTGATGTAGAAAGGAGTTTTCCCAGTTACAAAACCATGCTAAGTGATAATCGGAGATCATTTTTGTTCGAAACCGTCAATTAGTATTGTCACGGTTTATTTTGAATATTTTGCCTGTTTTATTCCCGTGACACTTTTTTTTTTTTTTATTCTCAGTTTATATTTTATTTTTTTAATTAATTTCACTGAAGTGTTTTTAAAATTGTGTCTTAAAAATTTTGTTTTGAAAACTTTGTGTTAGATTTATTGTGTTTATCTTTCTTTTAATCTTTCTTGTCGTCTTGTTTTTCGTTTTCTTTAATTGGTTTATTACCCTTCTTGTTTCTCTTTATGTTCTTTTTATGGTTCTGTTTACATGAGAACTTTCAGCTAGTTTAGTTTTCCCCCAGGTCATTAATCTGTCAATTAACTCTTCCTACGTCATATGTCAGTTTCTATGTCTCCTGTACTACTATTGGTTAAATCTTTATGTCTATATTACCCGATATTTTAGTTAAAGAAAATATACATAAAGAAAGAAATGACAACACGGACAGCAGTTTAGAGAGTTTTACTTCTTGATCAACATCTCAAATGCTGTTGATCTTGGGGTAATATTATAAATCTCCGTGTGCTGTCGCAGTTTATACAATGGGTTGATCGCGTTATGATTAATAATCCGCCCGAACTAAAATTTGTATATTGTGAGAAACAGTGAATGCTTGAGATTTCTCTCTGTTAACTAGGAAAGGAAAGCAATTCCCGTCATTGTGAGAAGTTTCCGTAAAACTAAAAGACGGAGAGATACAATGTGCTTCGGACTCATTTCCTGAATCCAACTTTTGCTCGGAAAGTTCGAATCAACGGTGTGCTCTCCCTTGTTCTGCCGGCATTAGCACAAACTCAATCTATTTCATTTCAGTTGAGTGGCAAATGTGCTTTGTGTCTTTCTTCGCAAATTTGGGGTCCCAAATTAAATAACAAAGTGTGTGACGGTGATTCTACTATTTTACTGTAAGTACTCTTTTTATATAACATTAACTTTAGTTCAAAGAGACCGAGAAAACTTCTTACGAACTCATCGGTAGTAATGGACTTTGAAAACTATTATAATCACGATCACATTATTTTAAACATTTTTCTTTATATCTGTGTTTAATACATTGTGTGTACTTGATAACTAATTATAAGAGATTTATATAAATATTTTAATTAGGTTAAGTTCATTATCTTGATGTTTGTATTTATTTGCCTGATATAGATTTATCTTACATTCATCTTAGACTTTTATTATATCGATCTTTACTCTTTTGGCCCAGCACTATTGACAGCGTAATTGTTTACATCTTCTCTTTTGGTTACAGATTTTTGTGACAAAATTGGTAGCGTTTTTATTAGTAGAGTTTTTTTTATTATTATTATTATACTATTATTATTATGCGCTGAATTAAAATTGTTATTGTTCACGAAATTCTGACAACGACAGTGGCGACCGAAAATGATACGATATAATCCATTATATATAATTTATTTTTCTGTAATCATAATATTAACAATTATTTGGTCAGAAAATGAAATTAATCATTTGAAATACTGTGTTGAATATATTTTAAATAGGCCTAGTCAATATGATGTAACCTTACAGACTACTAATTATTATATGTCTTTGCTACTAACGTGAAATGCTATAAATGAGGCCAAGTTTATTTTTAGGTTAAATCATGATATTTAAAAATTAATTTTTATAAATAAAGCTGGATTTTTTTTTTTTTTTTTACATTACGTTGAAGATTGTAGGTCATAATTTGAAATATTTATGTCATGATTTGTAATTTTAAAAGCCATAAAAGCTTGCATATTGGCTTAGGTATAAAATCATTGCTATACTTAAAACAAAACGGCTAGTTTATAGAATCCGGCCCAGGTTGTGATTCGGTGCGCAACAACACACCACGTGTTTTTTTTTTAATACTGGTATCATTTATTCGTTTATTTATGCGGAGAGATATTTTCTTTTGTTTTTTTTTTTTCGTCAAGTGATTTCTATTGTTCTCTATTGTTCTTTGTTCTGCTCTGCCAAACAACGGATGCTTGTCAAAAGTTAACGGACGGGAAATGTGATTTTGTTTATCTGGCGAACATAAGGTAAGCATTTTTCACCCATTTCATTATCAACAAAAAAAAATTACGCTTAGGTTAGCTTAAGTTAGGTTGGCTGAGCTGCAGGATTCAACCAAAAACAATTAGGCTTAGGTTAGGTAAAGTTAGGTTGGCGTAGCTGCAGGATGTATGTATTGGAAAAAAAACCCGCCATTTTCATCTATTCAAATTTCAACTAAAAATCATGTCCGCCATCTTGGATGTAGTCCGAAAACAACGATGACATCACAACTTCAGAAAAAAAGTTCGATCCACACCTGGGCCAGATTCTGCATTTTAACCCTTAAAACATATTACTGTAAATTGAAATATTTTTAATTAAGTATCACATAGTAATTGATTGTTTTTAATTCATATTTTCAATAACTGCTACGACGTGGGCTTCTAGAAGCATAATTAAGTGTTATGGCGATTTCCTAATAGACTACTTATTATTGATGGCGGCAATTAAAAAATGAAATTTATTTTATTTATTTATTTTTCTTATCAAATATAAACTGAACGGATTCGCTAGTTTTGGTTTTAAGTAAAATAAAGAAAACAATGCTGAAAACGATAATTCAACATCATCATCACGTGCAACAATTGTCTCGAGGGACATCCTATCAAAATTGTTGGGGAAATCGAAAAAGCCATTGCTGGTATAAGTTGAATTCGGTGACGGAACATCTGTATCAGGATTCGACCAAGATTTCTTTAAAAACGCCTCGATTGATTGTGTAGTTTATTAGAAGCCACAGTATTTATAAAATCATTGTATTATGGGATCTCTGCAAACGTATTTTTAATTTCCTGTCCTGATTAGGCTTACTAATGGAAGAAAAAGCAAAATAGGCCTTGCATTCCCATGGAACAAAGTAAGTTTTCTAAATTATATAACGTAGAAATATATATATGTAGATTTTTGACAAGGATATTTGAAATTTATATATCCATTACAGTGATAAGATATTGTGAACAGCAATTTCGCCAACCGAGATTTAATTCATAAACTAAATTAAATTAACTAAGCAATAGAAGGCTTTACATTGAATATCATCAATACCATCCTTCCATTTCTCTATAGATCCTTATAAATCAATGCTATTAGTGTCTTCCATACCCACTACATCAATATCAAATTCATCTATCCATTCTGGATTTTCAATATATTTCTTATTCTCAAAATTGTGAGATTTAAACACCCTAACATTATTACCATTTTCTTTTTGAATTTTATCATAAGTAATAATAATCTTTGTTGCTTAAAATCTACTTTGGCATTATACTTATTCAAAATATCAGTACCCAATATAGCTATAGTATCTGTATTAAACAAAGAAACAATGTACATTTTTTCATGAAGTTGATTAGTATGTGTGCGGCTGGTTCTCGACCTAAGTAATTAAGTGATTTTGACTTAAAAAAAGGAAGATGTATACTTCCTGAAAATTTGTCTTTTGTATTTAGCATTTAATAAATATTTTAAATACTAATGTGATGTGGGGAAGAGTTTATAATTAAGTGATTAACTAAAACTACCGCCACAACCACTTAGATTTAGGGCCATTCCGTGTTACGTGTGTGACATTTGGAAAACATTTTTTTCCAATTAAGGATTTTTCAATATATTATTTAAAAATCCAAACCAAAGTTCTTTATACACTTTACCATATTCTTTTATGCAGAAACCTATCAGTTTGATATAATAGTTATTTTTTAAATAACTTTTTAAAAAACGTTACTGTGCGACTTAAAAAAAAAAGCAAATTTTTAGTAATGACATTAAATGATATATTTCTGTGAGTTTTATTGCCACACATTTAAATTAAAAAATATGGTAATAATTTATTTACCATGCCATCTAAAATCACAGTTAAAATTTAAATTTAATAAATAATTGAATAAATGAAAATTAAAAATCTGCGTTACGTGTGTGACACCCTAATCGTTACGTGTGTGACCATGTAAACTCTAAGTAAAAGTTTGCTTTTAAAAATGCATGAGGATAAAAATGTATTAAATCAATAATTATTTTTATTAATGTTTATTTAACATTTCAAATCAACTTTAACATCATCCCTTTGTTAATTATCTAATACAAAAGAAACTTAACAAAAGTTAAAAATTTAGAGTAATATTCTCATCAATTATGTCAGCTATTAAAGTTTTAACATTTTTAACACTTTTAGAGTTTTAGAATTATATTTTTTCCAATTAATTTGACTGAAAAATCTATATTTTACATAGTTTTCTAATCTTACACCAAAATTATTATTCAATTTAAAGATCAAAAAGATTTTTAACCAATTGTATCTAGTTATTTTTTCATTATTTTGATTATTTTTTTTCCCTATTGGCATAAATGTTATTCATAATTATTTTATAAATAATTTTTTCTTTAATATTAAGTATTTTAAATTTGTTCCTAATCTTGTTTTTTTTTTTTTCTTTTACAAAATTTTTTCAAAATTTATTTTAAGATTTATTTTAAAATCTGTCACACACGTAAAAAAAAGTTACATGTGTGACATATTTTGAAAGTTGTACAATTTTTTCATTTTTTAATAGATTTTTATACAACTTTACAAAAGTCATCTTAATATTTAGTTAAAAGAGTTAGTGTTAAAATTTTGACTAAATTAGAAGTTATAAAAACTTTTTAAGATTCAAATGTTATGTGTGTGACAATTGTTTTATCATGCCTCTTCAAAAGTTTTCTAAACTATTAAATTTTTTAAAATATACACTTCTAACTCTATTCACGGTCTTGAATATTTCATAAATTGATTTCTATCATTTAAAATAAATAAATAAAGTAGGCAATATTTTTTAAATTCAGAAATCATCCGTGTATTTTAATTTCATCATTCTGCAATTTTTTATGTACTTATATATTAAAAGGTATTTTTTTAACGAAATTTTAGTTTAATAGCAAAAATTTTTGCATCATGAGAAAGAGCACAGTTTTTCCTCCAAATAAAATTCATTAACATTTTTCTATGTTAAAAAATATTTTTTTGCTCTCTGTAAGGAATGGCCCTTTAGCTTTAGGCCAAATCCTATTTCGGGGATGGGTCTCAAGGGATCTCTAAAGTGTTTATCAAAAAAAATATGGAGAGTCCTTTTAATAATAAATAACTATTTTATTTACAATAACAATAATAAAAATAATATGATCAAAAGACAGAATCTTACAGGTTGACGTGTATTAAATGAAATCAAATTTCAAATGAAATAAAATATAAATAGCAATTACAAAACTAATCTACTCATAATAATGAATGCAATAAAATATCCATTAAGTCAAATCCATAACCAATCTAAAGAATAAAAAAAAAAAATTATCAATTCCCTGCTTTCCAATTATAAACTAAAACATAAATCATTACTTAAGACACAACTAGTTATTGCCTGATCCAACATGATTCTGATGGAGGTGGCTCAAATTTTATTGAATAGGCTGCACCACGTTTTCTACAAACAGCTCCTTACTTCCATGACGTTTCTTACTTTCAGGATTTTTCCTCAGCATTAAATTCGACTTTCACTTAACAATTGCTCACAACCACAATGACGTCTGTATTTTTCTGGATTTTCGTTGTGGCAACAATTGATCCATAAGCAGAATCTACCTTACAATGATTTCAATTTATTCCTAATTCATATTCTAAACTTCCATGTGGTCAGCCCTCGGTTATAATTTGCATGTACGGAAATACTTACTAGTTGGTTTAGTTTATCCAATGCCAGCTCTTGGCATCTCTGCCATTCGCCGACGAGCCTCCCAGTAAAGACCTGTTTGATTTCTTTCCTCAAAATCAGCCAAGCCTTTACATTTCTCCAGATGTGGGCTATCCATTCTTCTAGAATCACATAAGGGACAAATATCGGAATAAGCTAGACCTATTCGATGAAGGTGAGCTTGTAAATAATCATGGCCTGTTATAAATCTAAAAGTTGCTACAGCCTCGGCTCTTGGTAGATTTTTAGATATTTTTTGTTCATTGGTTAATCCTTCCCATCGCTATCCAGCACATGTTTATGTAAGAAGGTTTTTGTATATTTTTTAATAATATTATGAATTATATTTTTTGCCGACATCAAAGAAACATTATTATTAGCTTGTGGCAGACTTGTACCATCTTTTGCAAGTTGATCTGCACGTTTGTTCCCATATATTCCTACATGACTTGGTATCTATTGAAGAATTATATACCATCCATTATTTATCATATTAGACAAGAAAGCTCGGCAGGTCATTGTAAGCTCACAATCAGTTGGAGTATTATCTGATAGAGCTATAATTGTAGCTTGAGAGTCAATCAAAAAGACCACTTTTCTCTTTATACATTTAGCAGCAAGGAGCTTCTGTGCAGCTTGATGGATGGCAGCAATTTTGCCGTCATAATTACAGGCATTGGATCCTACTGGTACACATCCTTCAAAAAGGTGGCTGTAATAACCAGCCCCAGTAGCTTGTGGAATTGCTGACCTGACCCATCTGTATATCTATCTAATCTATCTAACAGCCTTTAAAAGCCCACTGCTGGACAAAGGCCTCCCTCAGACAGCTCACTGTCTCGAGGGGGGGGGGGGTGAAAGTCTAATCTCCCACACTGACTTTCAACTGCGGGTTGGGAGATGCATTTTAACCCTAACTGCCAGGGTAAAGAAACGGGAACGGACAGAAGGAGAAACAGAAGAAGAAAGAAACAGCGATGCCACGACCGGGATTCGAACCCGGGAACTGGCACACTGGCCGCAACGGCAGACCTGCCGTCTAGACCGCACGGCCATCTGTATATATATGAATCCAATCTTCTCCATGATATAATTCAGCAATAGTTTCTAAAGTTACTGTTTTTAGAAGATGTATATTACAGAGAGCTTTAGATGTGTTGTGATTAAGCAGGGACAGATTTTTTAGTGGCAGTGGAGAAAGTATCGTAAAGTCTGAAGTTTTGCTGCTTGACCAAGTCAGAGGTTATACTTTGCTGTAAGTGATTCAACATATATAAAGGGAGTCGTTTGGGTTTTTAATCGAAGTGGTGCAGGTGAATATTGATCCCAATATTCATAATCAATTCTCTTAGCTCTTTCCCAAAATTTTAATGTAAGTTTATCTCTACGTATGCTTAGGGGTTCTATGCCTGTTTGAAGCTGCATTGCTGCTATTGGTGTAGATTTTGCTGCACCTGTTATTATACGAAGGGCATCATTTTGTATTACATTGAATTTATTTAAATTAGTGATCGAGGACAGGCCTATTACTTCTGCAGCATATTCCATAATAAATCTTACATATGTAGTGTATGCTGTTGATAGTACGTCCAGCGTAGCTCCCCATTTAGTAGTAGTAAGTTGTTCAAAAGATTATTTCGCTTTCGAGCTTTTTCAGCTGCTGTCCGAATCTGATGGGACCAACTTAGTTTGTTGTCCAAAATGACACCTAAGTATTTTGTATCATAGTTTCTTGTTAACTCTTTATCTTCAAAGGTTAATTTTATTTGATATTGTTTAGTAGAAAGTGTAAAAAGCTCATAGTGTTTTCTCCGTATTAAGTATCATTTTATTACTCTTACACAAAATTGACAAATTTTCTAAAACTTCATTCATTGCTACTTGTAAGCTCTCAACGTTACTACTAGTCGCCCATACAGTAATATCATCGGCATAAAAAAGGCAAGTAACTCCAGGTGTTTTGTCAATAGCAGATTTTAAATCGTTAATCATAATGTTAAAAAGAAGACGGCTAATAACTGCTCCTTGCGGTAAACCTTGATGAACTTGTTTATAGCTCGATACTGTGTCTTGAAAAATAGTGGGGATATATCTCTGTGAATCCATTTCATCATATCCATTTCAGCATATTACCAGAAACATTAAGTTTACTAAGTTTATGAATAAATAGAGTACGCCATACTTTATCATAAGCAACTTTAAAATCTATAAAAACAGCTAAAGTCAATTGTTTACGATGAAAACCATCCTTCACGGCCTGGGTGAATTTAACAATTTGATCAGTAGAAGAGCGGTACTGTCGAAATCCGGCTTGGCAATTTGAAATTGCTCCTAAATATTGTTTTAGTCTCTTTTCTATCATTTTCTCTGCAGTATTACATACTAAACTAGTAAGCGATATTGGTCTAAAACTCGCAAGTTTATTGGCTGGCTTTCCTTTCTTAAGAATGGCCACAATTTCCGCTTTTTTCTAGTGATATGGAATATGTTTTTCCCAAGTTAAATTTATAAGTTTTAAAAGTGTATGAATGAGCATCTCTTCCTAAATTCTTCAAAAATTCAGGAAAGATCTTATTGGGGCCAGCAGATTTCCCATTTTTTAAATTATAAATAGCAATATCAAGTTCAGTTAAGGTGAAATTTTCATTATGAATCTATCTGTTGATTTATCTGGATTATCGTCTATAATGTTTCTGTAACCAGTTCATTTGTAATATTTGAAAATTTAGACCAATCTCCCTTCTTAAAATTCCATCTAGGGAGTTGTCGTTTGCGCACTATTACTTTATTTAATCTAATACTTAAGACTATTGGGCAGTAGCCACAACCATCGCATGCATCAGCCAACCATAGGTCTGTCTTTCCACTAAGGTTAGGATGCACAATTACAAGGTCAGGTGTAGATAAATGACCGGAAACACTTACTTATACTGGCCACTTACCATCCAGTATCTCAGTTTTTCTATGGAATGGATAACGGTGATAGAATTTCCAATTCCGACATAGACCTCCACCCGAATTTCGGAGATGGATCTCATCACGGCTGCCTAAGAGTAATCTGTATTCATGTCAATCATCTCGGGTAAGAGAGAGCGATAAAACCCGCGGCTCCCTTTGTAAAGACCCCTCCAACCCAAAATTAACGCGTATTGATTGGTTATTGATTTTACTCACATCCTCGTACGGGAATGAACTGAACTAAAAAAAAAAAAGGTTTTGAAGTCATATGCCAAAGTGAAGGTCAAGTCAGCGACCTGCACTAAACCTCAGCAGGGGTTCCATACTACGGGATACCCATAATCTTGGTTTTTTTCCATAAAGAAAAGGATTAAGATGTTTTGAGTA
Organism: Thereuonema tuberculata; assembly: GCA_023159025.1. NCBI lineage: Eukaryota > Metazoa > Arthropoda > Chilopoda > Scutigeromorpha > Scutigeridae > Thereuonema > Thereuonema tuberculata. The sequence continues at coordinate 39,983,247 of JAFIDM010004315.1, read as the reverse complement.
CAATCTTACACATTATGAAGATCTTAACTCAACTAAATTATTATAATACCAGCAATGTTTCAAAAGATAAAAACAATTCCCTTATTAAATACAATTCATAAGCATATTTTACATATACATTGTTATTAAATTGGATTATGTGCTGAAAATGATTTTACATGCATTTCAGTTCCCACATTATCTTGCACTATTTCTTTTTTATAAATACATTAAAATGTAATCCATTCTTAAGCATTAAATACATATTTAAGTACACATGATTATTCTGCTACATTTTGAAATATCAAAAAATATTTAGATCAACAAAAAAAAAAAAAAAATAAATAAATAAAAAATAGGGAAAAAAGCAATACAAAACAAATCTCATTCACAAACAAATCATACGGCATATTTAATAAGAAAATATAACTGTTGCTCTGATAATTTTACACTTTTAATTAAAATTGAAGAACCTTACTGAACCTTAGGTTTTCAGTGCATTTTGAATGAAAGATTTGATAGCTACATTGAATATGAGTATAGATATTTACTGGAAGTACAATTCTATACTATCAATATACTAATACAATAATCCACTGCAATAGATACTTCGTTTCCAAGATTTATCTTCAAATAAAAACAAAAAAAAATGACCCTGAAAACACTACAATGAAAATCATCATCCATTCACTCAGTTTTAATTATATTATAAACACAATCAATTTTAATAAAAACACTTGTGCTGGTCACATATCTTCCTCCCTAGGGAAAGAAAAAGAGACATAAGATGAAACTCAGTTTAACATTGATGGTCTCTTTTTCGTGATGTAAAAAGAGTCAACATTGTCACTCACTGTCCGTGTGTTCATTCTGTCTCCAATATGCACTATTATACATTATAGAGTCCCTTAGTCTTAATGTCATGTTTATTTGAGTCCTTGATGCTGTTCTTGTGCCATATTTATGGTTGCTACTGGTTGTAGGTTGAGGATTATCCAAATTTTGCACAGGTTGGTTCTCTACTATTTTCTCTAATATTGTCAAGATCAGAATCACTCATGCCATCTTCGCATTCATCACCCACATCTATTTGATCCTGAGACTGTTCAATCTCATTGCTAGTGATGCGTTGTGATCCCAAAGATCCTGAAGGTTGATGCAACTGATCATCGCTGTTGTTTTTGATGTCATCCATGCTGTGCCCTCTATTGATCCTATCAGATCTGCGAGGGATGACAAATTCTTCTTCATCATCCTCGTCATCTGTGGTGGAGATCACAGGGCTGGAGCTGGTTATTTCTTTTTGTGTGTCTCCTATAGTATCTATCTCTAATGCTATTCTGTCTTTCAATATATTTTTTTAACTTTTCTCTATTTACAATAGTTGGTGGTTGAAAACTATTAATCTCCTGTATTTTTACATTAGATTCACCTATTAATTCTATGATCCTAAATGGCCCTGAATACTTTTGAGAAAATTTGTTCTTTCCTTTGGGATCATTTTTAGCTATCTTAACTAGAATACAATCGCCAACTTCTAGTGGAGTATCATGCCTTTTTCTATGAAGGTTTTCACTTTCGTTTCTCTTACACCTAACCGCATGACCATTTTCTAGCATGACTGGCCCATTTTCTAGCAACAGCTATTCTCTTAGCTAAATCTAGGATGTATTCTTCCTCAAATTCGCGTGGATTTTCAGATTCATTATAGGTCAACTGACTAGGGACAACACAGTCAAAACCATGCATGAGATAGAATGGATTGCTGTCAATAGCACTATGATATGAGTTGTTATATGAAAACATTACAAAATTTAAGTTTTTATCCCAATTATCGTACCCCTTATAGGTATAAGCACTAAGAGCTTCTTTTATGGTGCGGTTAAGTCTTTCAGCCATTCCATTAGCTTAAGGGTGATACGATGTGGTTCTTAGCTTCCTTATGTATAATATCCTACAAAGCTCTTTAAAGAGGTCTGACATGAAATTGGTACCTGGTCAGTGAGAATACTATGGCATGTGCCGTAATTAAGAATGATATAATCTACAAATGCCTTAGCCACAGTTTCAGCCTTTTAATCCCGAAGAGGCCCATGCATATCTTGTCAAGTGATCAATGATGGTCAAAATGACCGTATTTCCAAATTTTGCTCGATGCATAGGGCCAATAATTTCCATGGATATTCTTTCCATAGAACGTAACTTCCGACATAAAATTAATTCCCCTATCAGTGAGAACGGAATGAAACGCTCCAAATATGAGAAAAACGTGATCGGCTAGTGCCTTAGCTATGGTTTTAGCCTTTTGATCAGGCAGAGGAATAGCCCAACCAAACCTAGTCAAAAGATCAATGACCATTAACAACACCGTATTTCCTGATTTGGATTTCTTCAGCGGTCCTATAATATCTATAGAAATTCTTTCCATAGGTCTGGTTACTGGATGGCAATCCAGTATTCGATGTGGCTCAGCTTTTCCTTTATACATTTGACATGAATGACAGTTGCATGTGTGAATAGAAATACAGTAAAACCCCGTTATTACGCTCGTCATGGGACCATGACCTACAAGCGTAATAAGCGGGATAGCGCTATAAACGGGAAATTATTTATGAGATGGGGAAACATTTAAACACCACCATTTTACAGGAAAGATACTTGATTCTGCAATAGATATAGTGCAAATGTGAGCTTATTTCCTATTAAAAAAATCTTTGATTGTGGTTTACCGTGTGCGTGTGCTACTGTTATGAATTATGACATTTTCAATGTGGTTCAAGTAACTATTAACATCAATTGATACACCACTAGGAGCAACACTAATATATTTTCGGAGCAGATTTAGTGCACTGCCCGCTATTTCACGCACCTTTTCTTGAATGATTGGGCCACTTAATGGCACTGATGCATCACGGGACTGATGAATTCATTCAATTAGAATTTCCACAGCATCTTAATATTTTCCACACTTTACTTTTTTACGTTTGCAACCACCCTTTGCTGCATTGGTAATTCCATTCTTATTTTTTATTATTGTTTTCAGACTGGATGAGGGAATTCCTAGAGATTCTGCAAAATCCTCCTGACTTGGTGTAGAATTCTCATCATACTTACGGAGAATTTGCAATTTTTCACTTTTAGAAAGGGATTTCCGCTTCGAAATTTTGCACTAACTTACTGTATCACAGACCCGCACTTCAAAGAGTTCAAAGATTCCCTCCTATCATGAAATGAAAAGAATCTTTACAGTGTTACATTACTTTTCGATACAAAATTTCCGATATAAAAAAAGCGCTACAAGCGGGATTTGAAGCGTTATAAGAGGGTAAAAGTATACAGAGTTACATAGAAAATTCCAGGGACCGTATGAAAGGAGCGGAAAGAACGGGATAGTGCTATAAGCGGGAGCGTAATAACGGGGTTTTACTGTATCTGCTCTCATATTTTTCCACCAATATAAATGCCTGAAGGTTTGGAAGCATTTCTCCCACCCCCAATGACCTGTCAATCTATCTCTATGAAATTTGTTTAAGAAGAATTTCTTTAGCGACTCAGGAATAACAATTTTATTCCCCTTACTTGTCTTTCTACGCAATAATCCATCAGGACCAACATTATAATTAGGGTACTTTCCTTAAATAATACCACGTTGCCATTCATAATATTACTCCAATTTGTATCTTCGGCTTGAGCTTGAATGATAGATACACCCTTAAGATCAGTATCTAATTCCTTATTAATACTGTAATTCCTAGACATACAATCAGCTACTACATTTTTCTTACCTTGAATATATTTGGAGGTAATATTGTAATTTTCAATTTTATACTCCATTTAAGTAATCTGCAATTCTCAGCACCAAATGAATGAACAAATTGTAGAGGTTTGTGATCAGAATATAGGATTATTTCACGCCCATAAATTATAAAGTGACACTTTCGTAAACATACGATAATTGCTAATGCCTCTTTCTCGATGGTTGAATAATTCATTTCACTCTTATTTAGTTTCTTAGATATGAACATAATGGGTCGGCGTTGACCGTCGAGTTCCTGTTCTAAAACACCTCCAACACAATTTTGAGAAGCATCACATGATAATAAAGGATTTGAAAAATCAGGATGCACAAGACAGTCATAATTTGCAATAGCCTCTTTGAGTTGATCAAAAGCTTTTTGACAGTTCTATGTCCATCTAAACTTAGTAGTTTTATTAGTCAGATTTATCAGTAGTTTTATTAGTCAGATTTATCAGTGGGGTAGCTATTTCATTTAATGAAGCGACGATAATATGCAATTAAACCAAGAAATCTTCTCACCTGATTTACTGACTTAGGGTCAGATACCAGTTCTATTGCTTCTACCTTATCAATACAAGGAATTACACCTTTGGAACTAATATTGTGCCCTAGATAATTCACAGAATTTTGAAAAAATTGGCATTTACTAGGTTGCACTGCTAATTGCACCTCTTTTAATCTTTCAAATACGATCTGTAAATGTTTTAAGTGATCTGAAACATCACTGGAATGAATCAAAATATCGTCTTGGAACGCTAATATGTTTTTACCTAAAATTCCATGAAGCGCTTGGTTAATAACTGCCTGGAATTAAGCTGCGCTATTTTTAGCTCCTTGAGGCATTCGAGTTAACGAATATTTTCCAATACGCGATTGAAAAGATTCTAAAGGAATACTTTCAGTAGCTAAGGGAATTTGGTAAAACCCACTGTTCAAATCTAATGTTGAAAATACAGTGCTTCCTTGAAGCGATAATAACAACTCTTCAATGTTCATCAATGGAAAGTCAATTGTGTTGGTAACGGCATTGAGAGCTTTGAGATCTAAAACTAATCTAATGGCTTTGTTAGGTTTTTCCACAACTATAAGAGGAAAATTCCACCTACTGTTAGACTTAAAAAGGATACCTGCTTTTTCTAATTTATCAATTAAAGCTTCCAATTTTTCATGATGAACCTTTGGAATTTGATACTGTTTTCGATATATGGGCTGTTTGCTAGTGACTGAAATATCACTGTGGCTCCACCTTGGTTTGTTTCAATAATGTAATGCCTTCGACAAATATATATTTCAACTCCTCTTATTAAATTCTGAAACTTTTCTTTCCATTGAGTATCATCAATACCATCCTTCCATTTCTCTACAGATCCATATAAATCAATGCTATTAAGTTTCTTCCATACCCACTACATCAATATCAAATTCATCTATCCATTCTGGATTTTCAATATACAGTAAAACCCCGTTAATATGCTCGTCAAGGGACCATGATCTACAAGCATAATAAGCGGGATAGTGCTATAGACGGGAAATGATTTATTGGATGGGGAAACATTTAGACACCATTTTACAGGAAAGATACTTGATTCTGAAATAGATATAGTGCAAATGTGAGCTTATTTCCTATTAAAAAAATCTTTGATTGTGGTTTGCCGTGTGTGCGCGCTAGTGTTAGGAATTGACATTTTCAATGCGGTTCAAGTAACTATTAACATTAATTGATACACCACTAGGAGCAACACTAATATATTTTAGGAGCAGATTTATTGCACTGCCCGCTATTTCACGCACCTTTTCTTGAATGATTGGGCCATCTAATGGCACTGATGCATCACGGGACTGATGAATCCATTCAATTAGAATTTCCTCGGCATCTTCATATTTTCCACATTTTACTTTTTACGTTTGCAACCACCCTTCGCTGCATTGGTAATTCCATTCTTATTTTTTATTATTGTTCTCAGAGTGGATGAGGGAATTCCTAGAGATTCTGCGAAATCCTCCTGACTTAGTGTAGAATTCTCATCGTACTTACGGAGAATTTGCAATTTTTCACTTATAGAAAGGGATTTCCGCTTCGACATTTTGCACTAACTTACTGTATCACAGACCCGCACTTCAAAGAGTTCAAAGATTCCCTCCTATCAGGGAAAGAAAAGAAACTTTACAGTGTTACATTACTTTTCGATATAAAAAAAGTGCTACAAGCGGGATTTGAGGCGTTATAAGAGGGTAAAAGTAAACAGAGTTTCATAGAAAATTCTAGGGACCATATGAAAGGAGCGTAAAGAACGGGATAGTGCTATAAGCGGGAGAGTAATAACGGGGTTTTACTGTATTTCTTATTCTCAAAATTGTGAGATTTAAACACCCTAACATTATTACCATTTTCTTTTAAAATTTTATCATAAAGTAATAATAATCTTTGTTGCTTAAAATCTATTTTGGCATTATACTTATTCAAAATATCAGTATCTAATATAGCTATTGTATCTGTATCAAAAGAAACAATGTACAGTTTTTCATGAAGTTGATTAGTACATAACTTTATCTGACATGAAATTTTTGATGTAGTGAGCTCCTGACTACCAAAAGGAGTGTTAACTAAAACATTTACAGGCGATGAGGATATATTGTAATTTTTTTTTTTATTGGAATAAATGTAGAAAAACTGGTGAGCGGTGAACTGGACTGAGCTAAGAACTGGGCTCTGAAATGTTTATTATGTGTTTTCGGGATTTAAATAGGTTTGATTACATGGATCGCTATTGGTTGAAGTGCTTACCAATTGATTGGAAGATTCAAATAATTGTGTGATCATTAACTGTAACTTAAATTATAAATGAATTATGATTAGCACATCAACGGAAGAATTTAAAAATAAACAACAGAATTCGACGATTAATGGCAGAATTTGAAACACACATAGATTGAATATAATACTTAAAATACGAAGATAAATAGAATAAACAGAACTATAAAAATCATTACAATTATTCATAAAACTCACTACAATATCTATTACAATAATCTACATCTCATTCACCTTTTCTTTGTTTTATCTCAAAAAAACTCGGTTCGACGTTGCTTCACCGAAGTTTCTGAGTTTTTCGGATCAGATTCTCTGATTTTTTGTTCAGTATCTTTCGTTTTTGAAATAATTCAACTACACATTAAAATTAGAGAAACTTTATCGTCCATAAAATTGAGTTTTGATTAATTCACAATGATGTGATATCTTTAAAATCATCAGAATCACTTATTGCAAGATTCCGTTTTTCTGAATTGGAATAAGAATAGTTGTTGTCCACTAGCTCTTCTGAAAGTCCATTCTTTTCCCAATAAGAATTTTCAATTTTTTCTATGTGATGGCAATGAACTTGCCAGTGTTTGGAAGTGACACTCCATCTAGAGCTTGGCACGAGAGGCTTTTCAAATTGTCTAAACTTAATCTTAATTTAACTTAATTAAACTTAGCCTTTTCACTGAAGACCAAACATATTCAATTCGCATTTGGGTTCCAATGAGAAGGGGGTAGCTGCACAACCTCATGTCTTTTTCGTTTCATAATTGTCAATTTTATAACGATCTACTTCGGGTGGTAGCTTTCTATCACAGCAACATCCCCTTTGTTGTAAGCCAGTCAATCAGTACCAGTACCTTTTCTTTCTTTTATCTCAAAAAACTCGGTTCGACGTTGCTCCACCGAAGTTTCTGAGTTTTTCGGATCAGATTCCCTGACTTTTTGTTCAGTATCTTTCGTTATTGCCAAAAATTTGGCCTGAATGTTCTGAGTGAGATTTTGGTCCATCGCTTCACTAATGTCATTTTCTGTTTCTAAAATCGGTAGGTTTTCGTCTGTCATTTCTATTAAAAAAAAAATCTTATAAATGTTATAGTGAAATAAGGCACAGATTCGAAAGCTACCAATTCGATTCTAAGCATTAACCATGTTGTGAATGAATTGCATTTTGGATCAATCAGTATTTTTCCTGATTTGTTGTTGACTTAGCCTAAAACATAAGGAAGGTTATTTTCCATTGTAATTGGAATTGATGTCCAATTCAATGTTGTCTCCCTCGAACAGGTTGATGCCAGTAAACTATTTAGCTTTCTTTTGTTAAAATCTTGCCTTTCAGTATTTTTTATTATTACTATCTTCAAATTGACCTCTTTCCCTTTTATGCTCACTATCGGGTCTAGATATGGCGTCCACTACTTCACAAAGATTAAACCTACCCTTTTCCCAGAATTAGAATATCATTTCACCTTAAGAGGAATGTGGTAATATACGCTGAAGTGTTAATCCTCTTATTGATGGCCAGTCGTAATCGGATTAGACTTCTCTACATTCCTTAATTATATTTTGAAAGTAACAAACTAAAAAAATAATGATAATAAATTAACCACATGTTTGTTCTAATTTACAGTTACACTCACAATTAATTATGATTCTTTTCGAACACATTTCCATCTAATTATTTATATAATTAAAAAATTATATATACATAATATTTACAAATTCCACATTCCTCCCATCCTAGGAAAAAAAATGATGCTACATGGATTTCAAGATATCTAGAAAATTCATGGAGTTGAAATTTTTTTTAATTATAACCATGGCTATTTACATATATACAAAGTAGGAGTACAAAATTTATCGTTGATATTTCAGCAATCGTATCTAACGCTGTCTTGTAGTCTCCTAGAAAGGTTGATCGCCATTCGGGCTGCTGTTCTGGTGTTGTACCAATGCGAATGTCTAGGTACTGTATCGTCTGAACTGCTCCTAGTTGAATCTGGAGTATATGAAAAAACTTGAATAGTATCATTAGAATTTTCTTCTTGTATTATATCATTTTGGTCCTCAGAGATAATACCTGGATGAACTGTATTCATGTGCGGTGTTGCTGAAGGTATATAAACAAAATTATCCTCCTCCTCCTCATCATCATCATCATCGTTTTCTTCAGAAGGGAAGAAATTTACTGTATCTTTATTTTGAGTGTTATTACCCTTTCTCCTTTTCTTTTCGTTAACGGAGTGTTACCATAATATTTTTTGATTTTTATCAATATTAACCCTGAAAGGTTCTTTAAATGAATCCAGGTCCTCAAGCATAAAGTTTACATCATTAATTATGTTTATAATTCTGAATGGACATCTAAACTTTTTACTAAACTTATTGCTTCTCTTAGGATCATTGACTGCAAGTTTTACAAGTACTAAATCTCCAACCTCATATTTATTACTATTATTTCCCTTCGTTTCATTTTCTCAAGATTTCTCTTGTCTCCTAGTATTTGTAGCAATCTCATTTGCCCATCTGTTGGCTACTACGACTTTCTTATCTAAATTTACCATATAATTCTCACTCTCCTCAGTAAGGTCACAAGATTCAGCAAACAATAATTCCCCTGGCAAAACACAATTAAACCCATGCATTACAAAAAATGGATTATATTGAACAGCATCATGAAGGGAAGAATTGTAGGCACATGCTACAAATTTCACTATCTCATCCCAATCATTATACCCTGCATTAACAAAATGACAAATTATCCATTTTTTATGTTTTGGTTGAATTTCTAACATAAGCCATTACAAGCAAGATTATATGCCGTAGTCTTAAGATGCTTAATGTTAAAAAGTTGCAGAATTCTTTGAAAACTTCCGACATAAAATTGGTTCCCCTATGAGTGAGAACGATATGACACGCTCCAAATACGAGAAAAATGTGATCGGCTAGTGCCTTAGCTATGGTTTTAGCCTTTTGATCAGGCAGAGGAATAGCCCAACCAAACCTATAGTCAAATGATCAATGACCGTTAACAACACCGTATTTCCTGATTTGGATTTCTTCAGCGGTCCTACAATATCCATAGAAATTCTTTCCATGGGTCTGGTTACTGGATGAAAATCTCACGTCAACTTTTCCTGCGGCGTTTTTTTTTGGTTAATTAATGGACGGCCCCTAATGAGATGATTTCCACTACGGATAGGAGGATGACCAATGTTGGAGGGTATGTAACTGCATTGAGAGCTTTGAGATCTAAAACTAATCTAATGGCTTTGTTAGGTTTTTCCACAACTATAAGAGGAAAATTCCATCTACTGTTAGACTTAAAAAGGATACCTGCTTTTTCTAATTTATCAATTAAAAGCTTCCAATTTTTCATGATGAACCTTTGGAATTCGATACTGTTTTCGATATATGGGCTGTTTGCTAGTGACTGAAATATCACTGTGGCTCCACCTTGGCTTGTTTCAATAATGTAATGCCTTCGACAAATATACATTTAAACTCCTCTTATTAAATTCTGAAACTTTTCTTTCCATTGAGTATCATCAATACCATCCTTCCATTTCTCTATAGCTCCATATAAATCAATGCTATTAGTGTCTTGCATACCCACTACATCAATATCAAATTCATATATCCATTCTGGATTTTCAATATATTTCTTATTCTCAAAATTGTGAGATTTAAACATCCTAACATTATTACCATTTTTTTGAATTTTATCATAAAGTGCTAATAATAATCTTTGTTGCTTAAAATCTATTTTGGCATTATACTTATTCAAAATATCAGTACCTAACATAGCTGTAGTATCTATTAAACAAAGAAACAAAGTACATTTTTTCATGAAGTTGATTAGTACATAACTTTATCTGACAGGAAATTTTTGATGTAGTGAGCTCCTGACTACCAAAAGGAGTGTTAACTAAAAGATTTACAGGCGATGAGGATATATCTATTACAATAATCTACATCTCCTTCATCTTTTCTTTATTTATCTGATTGTTTATTGTTCGTCGTTGCTCCACCGAAGTTTGATTTTTTCGGATCAGATTCCCTTATTTTTTGTTGACTATCTTTCATTATTGCCAAAACTTCGGCTTGAATGTTCTGTGTGAGATTTCGGTCCATCGCTTCACTAATGTCATTTTCTGTTTCTAAAATCGGTAAGTTTTTGTCTGTCATTTCTAGTAATATATATATATATATATATATATATATATATATATATATATATATATTTTTATAAATGTGATTGTGAAACAAGGCACAGATTCGAAAGCTACCAATTCGATTCTAATCATTCAACCATGTTGTGAATGAATTGTGATGTGTGGTCATAGTGAACGAAAAATCGGACGTCAAAGGTTCGGCATACTACGGATATGTATTTACAATTTTATTTACAGTATATATACAGTTCGTTTGGATTCTCAAAGCAGGTCAAAGTCATAAAGTTCAAAGGGTTTAGATTCTGAAAACTAGGTCACAGCTTGCGAAACTCCCTGCGCAGTCCATCATCAGGAGAGGAGAGCTAATCAGCTTGTCTAATGTCCCTCCGGTTTGGCCAATCACATAGAGGCATAATTGACCAATCCGGGGGTTTTATACTTTGCATCATAGCCCCCTCTCCAAGAGTCGACGCCCACTTTGATTCTGCATCATAGCCCCCTCTCCAAGAGTCGACGCCCACTTTGATTCTGCATCATAGCCCCCTCTCCAAGAGTCGACGCCCACGTTGATTCACGTGTCTCTGTATCGGCTGGAGGGTACAATGCGTCTTTGTGAGCGGCGCAGGGAAGGGTTGGTTCCCACCGTAGTGGTTCGTCCGAACCGGCGTGGTCGAGCTGCATTGGGGCAAAGATGGCGGTGTCCTCTGGCTCCACTGCTGTCCAGTGGTTTACGATCTAGATGTTAACGATGGCGCAGGTTCATCGTCCGTGCTCTGGAAGGTAGGTGCATCATCTGCTTGCAGTATAGCTTCATTCTGGTCACGTGGGTTGCCTCCTTTGGTCGGGTGCATGTTGTTCTTTGGAGTTGGGAGACCTCATAGTTTACATCGGACAGGCTGCGGATGACGGTATAAGGACCTTGCCAATGGTGTAAAAGTTTTTCGGCGTGGCCTATGTTACGATTCGGGCTTGATATCAGGACGGGTTGTAGCTGACCTCCTGCCGATGCTGGTCGTACGGTGTTTGACTTCACTCTGTGCGTCCGTCATGAATTGCCTGGCTATTAGGTTACCATCATCCAGGCATCATCTCAGGGTAGCAATGTAGTCTGTTGAGATCTCCGGGGCGTGAGCTAACAGGGTGTCCAGTGTCTGCTGCAGATGGCGGCTGTGAACGAGGAAGAAGAGTGTGAATGATGTAGCTTCGTTCTCCGCCGTATTGAATGCGTATGTGACAAACGGCAGGATTTCATCCCAATTCGAATGGTGTTTGTCAGCATACATAGACAACATGTTGGCGATTGAGTGATTGAGTTTTTTCGTTGCCCCTTTCGTCTGTGGCCTGTACGGTGATGTGCAGCGATGTAGTGTTTGGCACTTGGTGAGGACTTCTTTCATTATTGTGCTCAGTAACAGTGTGCCTCGATCACTCACGATAGATGCCGGTGGTCCATAACTTAAAACGATGTCGCGGAAGAAGAAGCGTGCGACTTTGGCACCTGTTGCATTCATCTGGGCTTGGGTGATTGCGAATCGGGTGAAATGGTCGACGCACACAACAATCCATCTATTATTGTTGCTTGTCAATGGGAGGGGTCCTAGGAGATCGATGCCGACACGGCTGAAAGGCTGTTCGGAATCGGGAGTGGTTGCAGGAGTCCCACCGATGGTTGCGTCGGTGATTTCTGGCCAATAATAGTTTTGCCGGATCCTGCCGTAGGTTTTGGCGAGACCCAGGTGGCCGCTGGTGAGGTCCTCGTGGCAGGACTTGGCAATGGGGCGGCGCAGATGCTGCAAGATGACTAGCAGCCATCTACGGCAGGCAGGGTCGAAGCTCTCCTTGAAGAGTACGCGTCTCTTAGTGCATAGCCCTTCCTGTTTGGTTGCGTGGAAGCTTGGATCTCTGCGATGATTCATATAAGGGGTCCTTATATTGTTCAGTCGCCATATCCAGTTGTTTCCTGATGTCGTTCAATGCGGTGGTGTTGTTGGCTGTCTCGTCCGGCAGGAAGCGTGACAAACAGTCCGCGTCGAGGTGCTTGCGGCTTGTTTTGTAAACCACGGTGAGGTCGTGCTTTTGGAGTCGAAGGGCCCATCTGGCGAGTTGTCCGCTGGGATCTTTCAGGTTCCGGAGCCAGCAGAGTGCGCTGCGATTGGATACCACTGTGAATGGGCAGCCATACAAGTAAGGCCTGAACTTGTTAGTGGCCCAAACAGCAGCTAGGCGTTCCGATGTGTGGTCGCATAGTTGGTTTCCGCCTTGCATAACGAATGGCTGGTGTATGCGATTACCTTCTGCTGGCTCCCCTGGTTTTGTACGAGTACCGCCCCTATAGCGTAGGCGCTTGCGTTCGTGTGAATTTCCGTGTGTGCCCAGTCTGCTGGTCATCCGACCATTGGAAGTGACTGGCGTTGTTCATCAGGGATGTAAGCGGTCGGGCAATTCTTGAGAAATTCTGTAGGAACCAGCGGTAATAGGAACAGAGGCCATGGAAAGCGTGTACGTGTTTGGCCGTCTTGGGAGTGGGGAATTCACGCACGGCTTTCATCTTCTTGGGGTCTGGCAGGGTACCTGCAGGTGTAACGATGTGCCCAAGGATCCTGATTCTCTGTGCGGCGAAGGAGCATTTGCCTGGGTTTAGTCGAAGCTCAGCGGCGCCGAGGAATTGAAGGACTGCGTTGAGACGTTCCTGATGTTAATCAAACGTGCAGCTGACGATAAAGATATCTTCCAGGTAACATAGACAGATCGACCATCTTAGGCCGCATAGAATTTTGTCCATCAGGCGTTAAAACGTGGCCGGTGCATTGCGTAATCCAAATGGCATAAAATTGAATTCAAAGAGGCCGTCCGGTGGGGAGAATGCCGTTTTCTCGCGGTCGACTGGCACGATGGGGACCTGCCAGTAGCCGGTTTTGAGATAGAGGGAGGAGAAGGTGGAGCCTCATAGGGTGTCCAGGGCGTCGTCAATTTGTGGCAGTCTTTTTTTGTGATGACGTTGAGTCGACGGTAATCAACACAGAAGCGCCACGACCCGCCTTTCTTTTGGACCAGCACGACTGGTGAATTCCAACAGCTTTGGGAGGGTCCGAATGATGTTCTTCGGCAGCATGGTGCGGCTTTCCTGCTCGATAGCCGCTCATTCCGTGGGTGAGACTCGATATGGCTTCTGACGTACTCGATATGGCTATCGCCTGTATCAATGTGATGGGCGACGGTGTGGTTCGGTGTGGTTGTCCTCATGTGTGTTGGATCGTCGAACAGACGGTGGTATCGTCGTAACAGTTGGAGTATGAGTATGTCACGTTCTTTCCTTGGCGGCAGGTTAGGGTCGATCATTTGCCGTAGCTGCTCGTCGTTTAACCCAGTGTTCTGTGTCGTAGGTGTTGGGTCTGTTTTTCGCCAAGGACCTTGATCGAGTGCGGCTGTATTTGTTCGATCGTCGCGACTCTGGTGTTGTCGGTAGGACTGCTGGGGCTCTGCAGGTGTTTGTGACCCAAAGAAGGACTTTGGTCGGCGGGGGAGTTATGACTGCAGCGGAATAGGTGAGGGAGGTATGGTCGGATAGGTCAGGTGTAAGGAGGATGAGAGACGAACCTGTAATGTCTGGGGGTGGGACAATTTCTATGGCTGCAGTTGATCCTGGTGGGACAGTGGTGGTCTCTGCGGCAGTACATATCAATTGGGTTGTGACTGTGTTTTTGTCATTGTTGAAGGCGGCGGCGTTTGTTACCTCCATGTTCGTCAGGGTAACTGTGGCGGCCACGCAGTCAATGCGGGCCCTGTAGCGGCGCAGAAAGTCCCATCCGTGGATGACGACATATGTACACCTCTCGACGATTAGGAAATTGAAGGGTAATGCCGTCTTCCTTACTCCATAGCGGCCGATTGTCATGCCTAAGGTGCGGAGGGGCTGTCCGTTGGCTGTGGCGAGGTGTGGGGTCGTGTGCAGGGTCATGGTTTTGTGCAGCGCCTGGTGGAAAGCTTCTGTGACATGCTTACCGATGCTCCTGTATCCATAAGTGCTATTGTTGGCCTATTGTCGAATATGATTCGCATTCTGTTGTTGGTGTGTTTGGGCTGATGCCGTAGCGCAGTGGTTCCATTGACCAGTATGGACGCCGCCGCTCCTAGTTTCCCTGGTCGTAGTAGGATGGGCGGGGGCTGTGTGCTGTATGGCCTTGGCATCGGTCAGGGGAGTAATGGTAGGTGTTTCAACGTTGCCATCCATGCGATGGGGAGTTACTGGATCGTCTGGGACTTGTTATCCGGAATGCCCGTAGTTGTGCCTGCGGTTCCCGACAATAACGATGAGGCGATGAGTATATATCTATTACAATAATCTACATCTCCTTCACCTTTTCTTTATTTTATCTCAAACAACTCCGTTCGATGTTGCTCCACCGAAGTTTGAGTTTTTCAGATCAGATTCCCCAATTTTTTGTTCACTATCTTTCATTATTCCCAAAAATTTGCCTTGAATGTGCTGAGTGAGATTTCAGTGCATCGCTTCACTAATGTCATTTTCTGTTTCTAACATCGGTAGGTTTTCGTTTGTCATTTCTAGTATAAATATATTTATATATATATATTCTTATAAATGTTACAGTGAAACAAGGCACAGATTCGAAAGCTACCAATTCGATTCTAAGCATTCAACCATGTTGTGAATGAATTGCATTCTAGGTCAATCAGTATTTTTCCTAATTTGTTAATTGACTTCGCCTAAAACATAAGGAAGGTTATTTTCCATTGTAATTGGAATTGATGTCCAATTCAGTGTTGTCTCCCTCGAACAATTTGATGCGACGCCCTTGAGGAGGTGATGGAGTCGCTGTGCGTCGGCCATATGAGGGTCCACCTTGCCACATAGGTGAATTACGTCTTGTATGTACGATTTTCAGGACTCCTGGGGTAGTTGAGTCCGCATGGCGAGTAGCCTCTCGGTTTCTGGGGTGATGTGGTGTGTTGCTGCAAACGTGTCCTAGGAATTTCGAGATGAATGAAGCGCAGGTAGGGATGGTGGTCTCCTCATTGTCGAACCAACAGCGGGCGGTGTCCGTTAGGGCGAAAGGCAGGTATTTTCGTCCGTCCATCCGTTGAACCTTGCCACTCACTAGAAGTCTCGGAACCAGGCAAGGGAGTCCGTTGATGTACCGGAGAACGGGGTGGGTTCCTGGTATCTGAGGACAGGTGAAGTTCTTGGAACCGGTGTTCGGGCAGTGGCTTGGATGTGGTCCTCGGTCGAGTGGGGAAGTTCGAAGGTGTCGGCGGTGTTCGTATGGTGGTCCGTGGTTCGGCAGGTTTCAGCACCAGTGATGTGTGGTCAAAATGAACTAAAGAGTCGGACGTCAAAGGTTCAGCATAATGTACACATGTATTTACAATTTTATTTACAGTAGATATACAATTCGTTTGGATTCTCAAAGCAGGTCAAAGTCATAAAGTTCAAAGGGTTTGGATTCTGAAAACCAGGTCACAGCTCGTGAAGCTCCCTGCGCGGTCCGTCATCTGGAGAGGAGAGCCAATCAGCTTTTATAATGCCCCTCCGGTTTGGCCAATCACAACGTGGCATAATTGACCAATCCGGGGGTTTTCCACTTTGCATCAATTGCATTCTGGATCAATCAGTATATCTCCTGATTTGTTGTTGACTTCGCCTAAAACATAAGGAAGGTTATTTTCTATTGTAATTGGAATTGATGTCCAATTCAGTGTTGTCTCCCTCGAACAAGTTGATGCCAGTAAACTGTTTGGCTTTCTTTTGTTAAAATCTTGCCTTTCAGTATTTCTTATTACCTTGTTACCATCCTCAAATTGACCTCTTTCCATTTTATGCTCACTATCGGGTCTAGATATGGCGGGCTTAACTAGTTTAAAATTACTTTGTAGGTGAGTTTTACATACATTAGCCTTTGTGTCCATTTTGCTTACACCTAAAACATAAAATATTGCTTTCTACCATTTGGTTTCGGCATCTTGCCCCGCTACATGCCCTCGCATACACCTTTTACAAAATAAGTAGTCACTGCTCCTAAAATTAATTCTACAATATTCAGCTGTGTGGCCTCTCTTATTACAACGGCGACAAATTATTTCTCTCCAATTACCTTCTTTTTGAGTATTTTGTTTTTCCTCTATTTAAGTTAAAATTAATATTATCTGGGTTTGCTATAAGTTTAGAATTTTCTGTTTCTAATTTTTCTATTTTCTTTCTCATCTCCTCAATACCTTCCTGGAAATTACTAGCTAAGCTGTTTTTCATTACTGTGTTTTACCTTTGCTTTATCTTTGAAATCTACATAATCCTGCAGCTGTTCTTCAGCTTCTTTTACATTCTTTAGTTTCAATTTATATAAATGCATTCTATATTTTCCTCAGGAGTTTAGAGAATCTATAAATTTTTGCAGTAATGCCGCAGTACTGAATATAGGCTCGTCTCCTGAATTATTAGCATTTTTAAATCTATTACAATAATCTACATCTCCTTCACCTTTTCTTTGTTTTATCTCAAACAACTCAGTTCGACTTTGCTCACCCAAAGTTTCTATTCCGAATCTCTCTAAAATTAATTTACATATGAGCTCGACAGTAAGCTTTTCTTCGGCTTCACTAATAAACAATAGTGCCCTATCTTTTAATTTGTTTAAAATTAGCGCGACTATGGTATCTCCACTTACCTGTTTTCCATGTAGCTCCATGTTATCCTGTGGATATGACGGGCAGCTGCTTGCTAATGTTTCCTTCGTAGTCTGTTAAAATGTTAAGAAAAACTCTGGTAATGTAGGACGCAATAACAGCAAATAAATGATAGTGCATTGTTGAAAATGTTCTTACTAGATTATTTTAATTCAAAGAATTTGTTTAATAATCAATACACCTTATTTATTTTCTACTGTATAGTGTATCCCTTATTTATTAATAGTTCATAGTCCAGCAGATTTATTCTTTATTGAAGTTGTTGACAATAACCTTCCACTAAATATCCACTACTTGTATTTTAACCAGTTCAGTCAATTACGTGATTTCACCAACAAGA
>JAFIDM010004315.1:39932468-39965445 GCA_023159025.1 Thereuonema tuberculata | reverse complement strand
GTTCTTTCTTAATTAGAAGCGCAAGTCCTAATGATCCTTTATGGCACACACAATAATATAAACGCAGAACTTTCATTTATAAATACTAGGCAATAGTCATTAAAGTTATTCACAATATCAAACTGTATATAATTTCACTGTTCGTATTATTCAGTTTAGGCATAACTTAACTCTTCTTAGCTAAACCTTAGCTAATAGGCCTTCCTTGCATTTTGTATGTACAAGTCCACGGATCTTTGTTAAAGTAAAAAGAGTCACTTACTTTACAATCCATTGTTTGCTGTAAATCTCGATGCTTGCGGATCATATCCTTTTGATATAATACAGAAGATACACAGGATGGATGCGATTAACAATATCTTGGATGTCGAATCCAATATGGCGGGTGTTCGCTTAAGGTATCTAACAACATCGAAAGTCCATTCTTTGAATCCTCAATGCTGGAAGAAATAAAATAAAACGTTAAAAGGATTAAGCCTAAGCCTTGTATCATTGTGATATCTCCTTACTTCTATGTCGATCCTTTTAGTAGTATAACACTTTGATTATATTCAATCAAAGTAAAACTTGTCTTTTATTTTATCCTAATCTACTTGAATTCATAACCCGGCTTCTGAAATCACATATCAATCCGATTCTTCTTAAGCCTTGCGCACGAAGCATCGCTCCAGATTCCTCATATTTCTACAGCCTTGGAATTTCTCAATAATTGAAAAAAAGCTCTCATTCTCAGGTATGTTTTTTGCACGTGCACCAACAGTTGATATCACATTATCATTATGCAATTGTTCCAGTTCTCTTCGTTCAGATCTTTGGACCTGCTTATTTTTTTTTTTTATTTATTTCAAACAAATTATATTTATATGATTGCATATTGATAACTTATCTACATATATTGCTACCGTGTTTTGTGTCGGGCACAAACGGACGGTAGCAGGGTAACGGAATGCGACCTGAACACAAAAGGTTCTAAAATAACAGACTTTTATTAACACGGTTAGGGTAGGATACAGTTAAATACGAAAGAGAATATCGAATCTTCGGTCCCACAGAGTTGTCTTCCTCCAAATGGGATGTTGACTGCGTTGTCTTCCTTCTGTTGATGGGACATCCGGTTAAATCCACGGTGTCTGTGCTTCTTTAGGGCGTCCACGGAAATCAATCCCCTACGTCTACGGCCTTACCTCTTTGGTATTCTGCGGCGATGGGATGACTCCTCACGGCATGGGTTGACTTCTCCGTTGCCTTCGGATGATGACCTGGCCTCTTCGTAACACTGCGGCGAAGGGATTTCTTCACACGGCAAAGGGTTGACTTTCTCCGTTGCCGTCCAACGTTACTGGATCCGCTACGGTAGTAACAGGCTTCACAGCTGAAGTCTTCTCCGTCCCGGTTGGGAATACTGGCGGGACCTTCTCCAAATACACTATGGGATACCGTCTCTCGGACTGGCGCCAAACAATGCTGCCTTCTCCCGGCTGGGATTCTTCGGTGAGCTGCACGTCACGCAGACGATGCGGCTTCGATCTTCGGAAAGGTCGTTTCTTCTCCTGGGCACCTGCCCACGTCTGGATTTCGAACGATCGCTCCCGAAGGTTTGCTTTGCTTCTGGACTCCTGTCCAAACTCGAATAGGAACGTACTTCTTCAGTTGAACCCTCTGTTGCCGGGCCACTGTCTGTAGTCCAAGTCGTTCTGCTTTGTTCTCCTTCCAACGGAGATCCTCTGAATGGGCGGTTGTCCCACTTCGTCCTCGTATACTCCGTTCCTAATGGAGATCCTCTGTAAGGGCGGTTGTCCCTGGACGTTCCGCTCTGTTCTCTTCTCCATGGAGATCCTTTATCCGGGCTGTTACCCGCAGTCGTTCCGCCACTCGATCTCCTAAGTGGAATCCTTCCTAATTGGGCGGTTGCCCACGACGTTCTCGTATTCTCTACTCCAACTGCGGACCTTTGCGGCTCCTGCCGCTGAGACGAGATACTGCACTCTGTTCCAACTGGAGACCTGGACGGGCTTCTGCCCCACAACGAGTTGCTGTTTAGGCGTTCAGCGCCTGGTTTTATAGGCGTTGAATGCCTCAAATGAGGCTCAGGACTGGTCGACTCGATAGAGGGATGCAGGGTTGGTCGAGTCGACTCCGCTGAAGGGGGAGCAGACAAAACGCCTGGTAACAATATCTTTTAACTTTACAATACCCCCTCTGAATATGCAATTATAATACAATTCTAAACACAGAGTACCTTTTATTTCCAATAAAGTGTCTTCATCTAATAGCATAATCTAAGTTACAGTTGGACCTCTTATTTAACGAAGTCGCTAAATCCCGAAAAAAAGTTCCGTTTTATGAAAAATTCATTAAATAGAGATTCACCTTTTAAAATTACTTTAAACTACATAAAACAGATTTAAAATACATAAACAATAAATATTATTAAAAAAAAGTAATAATTTTAATGGCATAAAGCATACATTACCACATGCGTACTTAAATTTTACTAATAAAGTCTGTTAATTTTGTATTGTTTTTTTTTTTTTGAAAAAGTGTTTTCGCTCATTGTAAGTCTCGCATCTTTGCAATGCACCAAAAACCCCTTCAGGCGTATTTTCTTCAAATCCACATCTTTGTAGACACATGTTTTTAAACATTTTGGACAAGAATTCAATGAATCAAAAGTTTGTACTTTCTTATCATGATTTTTTATTATGGTTGATAAACTGTTTGGAGGAATACCAAATTTTAAAGCAATATCCTTTTTCTTCACGCCTTTATCCATCTCATCAAGAATTATTTTTTTTTTCTTTGATGCTCAAGCACTTTCGCTTTGACATTTTTGAGCTACAAGAACCGAAATTACCAGCACGACTGATCAAGTTCAACAATCTAGAAAACGCGAGACTCTACTTCAAGGACATTGGACAGCTCCATTGAGGAGCTCCATTGAGGGTGAAAAGTGGATATGGGGTGGATTGGGATTGCATTACTGGTTGAAATGTAAAGAATGATAGCGATTGGCGCCTTGTAAAAACATTTCAAGGAGAAAAAAAAAATAGGTTCCACGAAAAAGTTCGTTAAATAGAAAATGCACTTCTCTATTTGGAGGTTATTTTATGAAGAACTTAGCAAAATGTTCTTGGTTCCAAAGAAAAGTTCGCAAAATAGAGGTTCGTTAAATAGAGGTCCGACTGTATTACATTAAGCTTTGATGTCATCTCCCGATGTTTACCAGATGTCAAACCTTTGGTGAAAATATCAGCCTTATTTTCACTAGTTTCAGTGTATAACATCATTATTTCCTTGCTCGCCTCTTGATCTTTGAGAATGTGGTATTTTAACTTAATATGCCGGCTTCTTGTTTGATTAAAATTGACTTTAATCAAACGAATGGTAGATTGATTATCACATAAAATGGGAGATGCTTTATCTGCAATAATATCACATTTCATTAATCCTAGATATATTGGACCCTGTTGATGTGATATATCTATTTGTGTTAAACAATGGGGACTTTTTTTTTTATAAATTTAAAGAAATTCGTTATAGCTCTGTATATAATCCCCAGCAGCTACTTTCACAACGTTCGAACCTTTGAGTAAAATGAATTTTACTGTCAGGGAATATGAGCTGTACTTGGTAATGCTTTTTGGGATTTATATCAACTAACAAGATGGCTAGCAATGTGGAATTGGAAGTCTGTGAAATGCATTGATGTCAACCCCTCATAATTTGAGATGAGAAGGATTGGGATCAATGGTGAAATGGCAGCCATTATTTAATGCACGAAATAAAGATAAATAAATGGGTACTGTCGAAATAAAATTAATAGGTAGATAAATATAATAATATTAGCCACTGAATCTTTTAATTCCATATCCTTGTTATTTACACAAGATGGCTTATTTACAGTGAATGATTTAATTCCTGACATTTGTTTACTAAGTTTTTAAAATATGGTCACATGGTGTCACTCTGAAGAAAATTGAAAGGGTTTTTTTGCATGATTTTCTTCATCGTTTATGATTCATCACTGTTAATCCTATCTTGTCTAGCTCTTAATTCAAAGTTTAGCCTATTTAAATATAATTTATCCACAGGAAAATGAATGAAAAAGTGTAAAATTGGTTGAGACGATGTAGACTTCGTAAAACAGTACAAAAAGAAAAATGTTTTTGGCCAGATTTAAGTTAACAAAAATCTTTTTGTTATTTTAAGGATTTTAAAAAACCATTACTTGAAATCAGTTTATTGTGTTTTAATCAGCTTACTTAGAATCTTGTTTGCACGATAACTGAAAAAAAAGGTTGTATCTGGCTTTCAAATTGTTGAAAAACTTTTATTTATATGTCACAAGAGTTACCTAGAAATAAAATTATGGTTTGTCATTAAGACAGAATATTTTTTTTTTTTTATTAGTTCCTAATATTTGTGTTGTGTTCATTATTTGTAGAGATACATTATACACACACACACATTATAAATATATATTTGCTCAGGAATATTTATATCAAAAACTTCTGAATGTATTATTTTAGAGAAATTACATTACAATTATTTATAAAGACATTATATACACACGTACAATATCTATCTATCTATATATATATATATATATAACTAAACTTTTTTTTAATCTACGAATTTGGAAATTTGGTGTATTTCTATAAAATTTAATCTAAGTCATTCATTCCTCCATTACTTTTATGATATATGAAAAATGATATTTAATATTTGTATTGTATATTATACATAAAAAAATTATCTTGTAGATGATTATATACATAAAGTCAACGACAATCTATTATCTTCATTAGAAAAGAAAATATCTTTTTTTTTTTCCTTGTATAATAGATAAGTTGTGCTGACATGTTTACAAATTGGCAGGACATATAGCAAGGATAAAGGATGATAGATGGACAATAGGAGTCACTGACTGGTAAACAAAAATAAAGAGAAAACGAGGAAGACCACTATCTAGATGGGTAGATCTAATGGTCAAAAGTAGCTGGAAAGAAATGGAGAAGGGAGGCCCAAAACCAGAAGTGCTGAAAGCTTTACGACCTGCATTTATGGAGAAATCTAGGATGATATCACAGGCCCATCAAGGTAATAATAGATACAGTGAAACCTCCACTAACGGACACTCCCGGAAAGCGGACACCCCCCAATAGCGGACAATTTTGCAATCCCCAGTCCCTTAATATGGACATTTCCATGTATTGACCTCCGATTAGCGGACACTCCCAATAACGGACAATATTCTACAGAAAATGAACGATCTTATGTTGTTTTTCAAAAGCAATAGAATCAGGCTATAGTAATACGTAGCATCCAGATGAAATTTTGAAATTACGGATCACGAACTCCAACAAAAACTCCAAAAACATCAAAGTTCGGAAACGGAGACAAGTGCGATCGACTGTGTTGTCTTCGATTGGTTTTGTGCTGCACGAGCAAAAAAACATTCCCATTAGTGGGCCATTATTGCAAGAAAAGGCGTTGGAAGCAAAGGGGACTCTGAAGGCCTTGCAAAGTTAAACGATTTAAATATTCATATTGAGAAACATGTTTTCAATGCAAAAAAGAAATGTCAAACTCTGTTAACTGATTACTTTAGTTAATAAAATTAATTTTCTAATCCGTTTGTCTTACTTAAAATAATGACAAAATTAATACTATAATTAGTTTTGTCATTATTTTAAGTAAGACTAATGGATTAGCATTCATTTAAAAAGGAAAACAGTAAACAGTTTGCAATTGTTCATATTTTCTATAGGGCAATGCTAATTGTAGAAATTTAAGATTGTACTTAATTTTTCATTAAATGAAATTTTTCATTAAATGACATGCTACAAGCTAAAAAATGAAAAAAAAGATAGTCCTCCCCAATAGGGGACACCTCCCAATAACGGACGAAACTTCCGGTCCCGTGACCGCTATTCTGAGGTTTCACTGTATTAACTTTTTTTTCTCTTTAAGTTTTTTTTTTTTTAATTTACTCTCCAGTTCTGAAATGAACTGTTAATATTCAGTGACAATTCGAGACTACAAAAAACCGGGATTCTTTTAAGTGTGAAAATAAAAAAAAAAAAAAGTTACGTTTTAAATGTTTTTTTGTTAAATATGAAACTAAAATTTTTATTTTTTGAATTCATATTGATAAACACTCAAGAAATCTTGTATTACATAATTCAAATTAATTTTTTAATTAGTTTTGAAAAAAACGTTTTATCTTAAATTTTTATTATCAAAATAAAAGAAAAAAATTATAAAAGAAATTATAAAAAATTATAAAATAAAACCAAAAAAAAAATATGTATTTTATTTTTTTTCTTAAGAATTACTCGAAAATCATGTTCTTCAAGTACCGTGTTGTTTGGGGGTTACCTGTACACTTGAGTGGGAATGAACTCTTGATATTTTAATGACAATCATAATTTTATTGTTTGTTTTTTTTTTAAATCCAAATGAGAGGGAATATGGAATAAAATGTTGATATTCAGTAAGAAACATATTTATTTTTTTAAAGTTCACATGAATGAGAATATGGAATGACTGTTGATATTTAGTGACGATCATAATTTTATTGTTTTCAGTTCATACGAGTGGGATGAGTAGGGAAATGTGGTATTGGTATTCAGTGAAAGTGATAATTTTGCTTTTGTAAGTTCACAGCAGTTGGGATATGAAATTAACCTCAGTCAGTATGGCTTTTTTTTATTTTTTTTAAGTTCTCATCACTGGAGATATGAAATAAACTGTTGATATACAATAGAAATGGAACTTTTTTTTTCATAAGTTAACTCTGTGAGATTGTATCTCTGAAAAGAACTGCTGATGTTGAGTAGACATTGAATTTTTATTGAAATTATATTGTTTAGATTTATTCGTTGCTAATTTCTATTACAGATTTTTGGATTTCATCTTCTATTATCAATTTTCCTCTACTGTAGTAGTGTGCTTTATGAAATTTTTCCACATCTCTTTGTTGACTTTGCTAATTCCCTCAATGAGCAAACATTTAACCTCCTCCCTCTTGAATGTTTTATTATTTTCAGCAACATCACCTTTTATTTGACTCCAAAAAAAAAAAAAAAAAAATAATTAGCTCACAGTGGTATGGTGGGAGTCGTAGAACAGTGTGGCCCGCAATCCTCCAATTTCATGTCCTCTTTGTAGGCTGAATATATATATTTCTCTCTCCTTCACTATTTCCAACAACTCTGCTTTTACAACTGATTTAGGAGTGTAATTTTCTCGTAATAGGGATTTCTCCATTAACCAACTTGCAATTTCTGACTTTTTGATGTTTAATGTTGGTAACTTTTCTACATGAGCATTGTGAAAAGGTGCATTGTCCATCACAATAATGCTAGATCTTCAATATTGGAAAGCAGCTTTTCAGTAATCCATTTTTCGAAATAATGAGCGTCCATTTCGCCGTGATAACCTCCCTTGGTCTTTCCTTCAAATAAGAGTTCTGCTCTGGGAATAAATCCGCTCTCCCCTCCAGCATGAACAATAATAAGCTGTCCTCCTTTCCCATTGGGATTTTTAGCCTTGCTGATAAACTTTTCAGAGTGGCATCTCGAGTTCGTCTCGCCATATTTTTGATGTTGTGTGGCCGAAATTAACCCATGTTTCATCTAAATAAATGATATCTGTTCAAGATTCCTTTTATCTTGCGAAGTTTTTATCTTGCCGAAATCTCACCAAGCAATAAGATCATCTCGTTCTCGGAAAGCTGAGTCATTCTTTCTTCTCTCATATCTGAATCCAAGAACTCCCATCATTCGATGTAATGTAGTTCTTGGGATTTCTGGTAACTCTGGATTGTTATTTACTTCCCTCATAATTTTATTTACACTTGGAACTTCATTTCGGAAGAAAAATTAATGTATTATCCGTCGAACAGCTGTTTATACAAAATCGTCATACCATGGATAAGAAAAAAATCTTACTTGATTGGCAGAAGTTTAGCAAATGACGAATCTTTTTCCTTCCCCTTTTCTTGAACTCCGACTTTGCCGAATACATGGTACTTTACTCTAGTTAATTCTCTAACCATTTCTATTACATCTTCTTTGGTTTTCTCTTTAATAGTTTCATGAAGTTTTCCGTACATATGCGTTAGCATATATTTCGACTGACCTGAAAGATGTTTCCCCGGTGGCAAATCCGACAAAAGTCTGGTGTGCATAGCTTATAACTTTCACTAGTCTCTATCTATTAGTTTTGATTTTAATGCATTTTGATTGGCGGAGGCTAAATGCAAATATTATTGCCTAACAAAAAGGCAGATTGTTATTCAATTTCTTTAGAAAAATGAAATTTCATATTTAGAACATTTTATTTCGCATCTGACATTACTTTGCTAAGCCGGCAAGTTGGATCTATTTTCTTTGGCGGCAAAATACAAAAGCGGTAATTGTCTAAAAATTCTTGATGGGCTGGGACCGTACATACAGAAAGTAGATAAGCCGAGATCTGGGATTCGATTCCTGTAATCTATGTCTGTCATATAGGCTTCAGTTTATGGTAGATTTAAGTTATTCATTTTTCTATTAAATTTTGATTGTCATAAAAATTGGAATCTTTAAGTAGAGTAGAAGTTATCAAAAAATAATCATTAATGTGAATACGTGAATGATGCTGTATTTCAGAAAGTATTTGGTAGGCATATCCCGGATAGAAAAGTAACTTTCTTGAAGGTTATGACTTTGAATACATTTGGACCCTTTTGCCTCAGATATGTATGAATAATAGTTTGTAAAGATATTCCAATTTTGTCAGCTAAAACTTTTTTCCCCAAGTTCTAGTCCTTGAATCATTGAAATTGACATTCAACCAATTTGCTTACTGGAAAAGCACTATTTTAAAGACTTTTCTCAAAATCTTGTCATGGTTGATTTCACTTTTTTATCTAGATCATTTTTACTTATAATCAATCCATTCGCCTTTAATTATCATAGTAATTTGAAAAGAAAACGGAAAAGGATCATAATATGTACCCATTCCATTATACAAAAGTTTCGCAGACATTTTAATAATTTTTGGAATTCTTTTGTAGACGATTTGTTGTTTGAATGCTGATTGACTAAAATTTACAAGTGCTCCTTTCATACAATAAGTTTGAACATGCTGTTGTAAATTG
Source organism: Thereuonema tuberculata (assembly GCA_023159025.1). Classification (NCBI taxonomy): domain Eukaryota; kingdom Metazoa; phylum Arthropoda; class Chilopoda; order Scutigeromorpha; family Scutigeridae; genus Thereuonema; species Thereuonema tuberculata. Next base: position 39,956,297 of record JAFIDM010004315.1, on the reverse strand, counting down.
CAGTACTTTGCCACTTGAAAAAAGTGAAATATCAGGAACACACAATTCCATTTATATCTTGACCTGTCATCAACGAGAAACAACTATTTACAACAATCATTGACAATAGCTCAAGAGTTGAATGGAAAACTTTGGATTCTTGATACTTCCCTTTTATCGTGTTTCATTTTGTGTGTGTTTAAACCCCACATTAATTTGTTACTGTACTGGCTAATAGATTATAGTTGTTTACATCTGGGACCATCTATACTTAAAGCATAAAATAATTTTATACTTGTTTTTATTAAAAACCATTTTTATACTTTTCCTTGCAATACAACTGAGTTTATTGGAGTGACTTCAAGAAGATCCATAACAACCATTCTTGTTATAAACAGTATATTTGAAAAATAAAAACCCAACCTTCTACATGGGTTTTTGTTGATATATAATCTTTCTGTCAAATTCCACATGTTTTTGAAGTGTTTTTGAAAAAAAGTGTTTGAAGTGTTTCTGAAAAATATTATAAATGACCCTTTAATGACTAGCAAAGTATTTTGATAGATTTTTACCTTACGACAAAAGCAACAGGGATAAAAATGTTCAATAAATTTCTTTAACTCTTCCTTTTTTTTTACTGAGAAATATTTTTTATGTTTTAGAGATTTTGTTCTGGATTTTTTTATTTCATTTTATTTTATTTATTTATTTTTTTTGCGACTGGTTGCAAAATTTTTTGTAATAGATAATATTACTTTTCTTATTTGCAGCACACCTCCATAATTTGTCGTGATTGAGAAAGAAGACTGTTTACATGAGAAAGGAGGAGTCCACCCATCTTACTTACGTAGAGACTGACAGATATTGGATAAAGTAAAAGCTAAGTTGTTATATCTTTATCACACATGCTAACACATTTTTTCCCCTTCTTATTTCTTAAAATTTCAGACTTGGGAGTTAAGTTTTTTTTTTTTTTTAGCATGTTAAGTATTTAAATAGTATTCTGCAGTCAAAAACTAAAATTCACATCACTAGGCAAGAGAAAGTAAATTGCATTTTTATAAAAAATAAATAATACGAAAAAAAGAATAAATTAAAATGATTTTTTTTTGTTAACCCTTTTTTTTTATGAGTGTGCAAAGGACAAAATAAGAACAAATGTTCCATTTTCTGAAGAAAAATAATAATTAAATCCACATTATTTACTGAAATTGTCAAATTTTTGATTAATTTTAATCGTGTTGAAAGACAATTAGGTTATTTTTTTTTAATTATTATTCACACTATTTGTTAAATAAGCAATTTACAAAAAAAATCAGAGTAGAAATTCAGATACAGTTCCAAGTGAATACGTAATTCTGCTGCGGATTATATCTTCAAGACGCAGTTCTTGAATAACTTGAAACAGTTCACTTTCTTCAGAGTGTGTATCCTACAGTCTTTGAGATACGATGCACAAAAAAAAAATATTAATAGATTTCACTTTCAATAAATTAATATTCACAACCACTGTATAGAATTTGCGAAGATAGCCAGATAAAATATATAATATATTTTACCATTAAATATTTACTGATCACTGTAAACGATGCACTAAAGGTAAGTAACACACTATATACATTTATAGAAGCACTTTATAATTTAACTTTAATTGTAAGCTTGCTCCACGGCGTTGCTTTTCTCTTGCTCACAAAAGTTAAGAATAAATCTTATTCTTCTTTTCAGATAAGTTAATAGTTTTCGAAGCAAAGAACAATAACTTGATGAACGATTTTCTTTATCGTTTCGCAATATAACTTCTCATGAATTTAACTTATACAATAATCGTTAATTGCATTGCGTCCTTTAGGTTACTAAACAGTTCGTTAAGTATTTAGTACTCACTCGCAAATAGTTGTTTCTTCATTCAGTTGACTGTAGTAATTCTCTTTAGTGACTTCATAATATTTGGTTCGTCTCTTCGGGAAGATATCTTGAATCCACTGCTCAGTGTTCACATGGTTAGTCGTAATCTCTGCATTGCGGACATATTCTTGAATTTTCATTGGTTCTTACTCCACTCATTGAGTAATTTTTCAATTCATTCTTATCTGAATTAATTTATCTTTCAGTTTTTTCTTCTCGACCATGGATTTGAAGTTTCTTCTTAATTATCTTCCAACGTCCGAACTTCATAGTGGAATCGGTGGATTCTTCTTACTAACTGTCTTCACCTTCATCTGACGAACTTGTGACGTTTTAATGACGGCGTCACCTTAGCGATCTTTCCTGCTAACTGTCATCATCGCTACTGAACCAAAGCGAGTCTCTGTTGCGGTTTTTGTATCTGCTATAACTGATGACGTTACATAATATTCATTTCATATTAGCAATAATTTAAATTTTATTTGAAGCCTTAGAGAAAAATTATTTCATTAAATATTTCATTGGCTATTATTAAGGATTTTAATATTCATTGTTTAAAACATTGAGAAATCTTTTGTTTAGATTTCAGTGTTTTTCCATGGAAATTTTTTGTTGCCTTTTCATGCTAACATCAAAGGTTACTGTAATGCTCCCTAAAGAAACCATTACTGGCAGTTGTTGCACAGGGAAGATTAAATACTAAAGAACAAACAAAAATTGTGCCGGGTCTTAAACTAAGATTAAAGAAAATACTTCAACGATTGAGATAAAATGCAATTCCTTGTTTATTAAAAAAAAAAAAAAAACTAAAAATCTTAGGAGAAAAAATCATAAATCTTAAAAAGTTCCTCTTTTAGTTATTTCTTTTTTTCTCTCTCTCTCTTTTCATAAATAAACAAAAGGAATTACAATATTCTTTTCCCCTGACATTACCAAAAAAAACCACTTTAAATATTAAATTAGTTATCTTAATAATAAAATGTTAAGGTTAAAAAAAATCTCGAGTATTTTGTGGATTCGGCAGTTAAATTACTTAGCTTCTTCGCATAACATAACATTTCAATAGAATTGCTGTTATACTATTACGCTAAGTTTGATTTAAATATAGGCAACTCAGGTCTGAATTAATAAAAAAGCAACTTTTAAGTAAATCAAAAGTTTACTGATGGGGAAAACTTTAAAATTAATAAAACTTATCTTGAAAACCAAATTGTAGAATTATTTTCTGAGACAATGTAAAATGGATAGCCAGGATTTCGAATGAAATTAGGCTAGAACTTAAGTTAGTTTTAAAGGGGAATTGGCTAATTTTAATACTCAAAACTTATGTTAAAAAAAACTCAAAGATGAGGTGAGATTCAAAAATTGTTAAATACATTAACAAGCCTTTAGAATGGAAAAGGACACTTTAGCAATTGTTGCTATACCTAAAACAAAACAGTTCCAGCTTGGAATGTAACTCCTCCTATAGGTGAAAAAAAAAACCCAAAAAAACCCAACATAAAATTCATGAGTGATTTCATTCTGAAACCTACTCAAAACAAAAAAATTACGGTCGACAAAATTAATTCCTTTTAATACATTTAAGATAAGAATATTACTCAAGTAATTCTGAAGAATGCTAATCTTTATTCTGAGACGGGATTTATTAAAATCAGATGGCTTGCATCACTTCATAATATAAAATATGGATTTTCCTACACAAAATAATAAGCCAGACTATCTGTCCTGAAAACAACAAAAATAAAAAATCCCCCCCTTCCCCCATATCAATGGCAAAAGACAGATCAAAGCCATCCTGACCAGGTGAAAGGAAAAATTTGAATCTCTGTCCATGGAATCTCCTACGAAAAACAAATTGCCTCTTGATCTACCTCCTTGTTAAAATAATAAGAACTGCTAAAATACAAATCAGTATTCATTATTTAAGATAATGTGAAATCTCATTATTGCGGCATAAGGCCACCTAACTAGTATTAAGACTGCAGCAAAGCCTCAAGAACAAAAAATAAAAAAAATAAACTGAAATATCCACTAGGGGGTTTCATCACCTTTGGAAAAAATTTCATATATAGAGATTAGGGCCATCCACCAGTTCAGAAGTTATTAGGGGAAACATACACACACACACACTGATTTGATTAGTCTACTTTTCTATTGGATTAAAAATAATAAAATACGTATCAATGATAGTGAGTGACTGATTTGATGAATTGCGCATTCCTATTAAAAATAAATCGATTGATCTTTTGCCATTTTGAAAAAGCATTCATCCCTAGCTTTCATTTGATGGCATACAAAGTGATTTTTAGTTCGTACAAAATCCATAACATGCAATTTAAGAAGTTAAAATTAGTGTTTGTTTTTTGTTTTTGTTTTTTTGAAAAATTGCAGCTCAGAACAACCTTGACAGGTTTATGTTTTGATACACAGTAAAAGCCTTTTTCAGTTTTGGAAATATCAGCAAGTGTCTAATAGAAATTCATTTGTATTCATTAACTATTACATGAAAACTTTTAAAAAGAATACGCTTAGGCAAATGGTATCTTATACAAAGATAGTTACTTAGAAATGTCCATTACTTAAAACATAGTGTGTTTCAGGGACATTGTTACTTGTAGTAAATTGCTGGCAATTAATGGTTCTTTCTTTTTAAATGATCTACAATCAAGAAAATTACTCTTCACTAATGTAACCCACTAGACCTGCATAACGTGTAAAAGTAGTTTATTACATCCTAACAATTTACACTCAATTTGTATTTTACTTATTTAGAGTTTAAAATCATGAATCTCTTCTAACTTAGAAACTTCATTTTTTTTTTTCTTACCAGAAATCCTTAAGAGTTAATAAATTATTAATTGTTGCTCATAATTTGAAGCTGTAGGCAAAAGTTGATTTACTATTCTGAATTTAAACCAAAGTACAGGTTAAATTTGAGTTTAGATTTGTCATAGTAATCATTTCTAAAGATGTTTAAACAGGTGTACTCAATAATTTGTTTGATGAAAGTTCCATTAAGAAGAATCGAAAGATTTAATTTATCTTAATCATCATCTTTATCAATCATTATCTTTATCAAATTTTTTTGAGATTTTAAATAATCATCCCATATTTCGTCTTCAAACCTTTTCTATTGTAAAGTATATTATTAATCATCTTCCACGACACCAGAAATAAATGTTAAAACACTACATTTATTTCGAGAAAACGGCAAATTTTCGAGGAGAAAATAAAACGCCGCCTCTTTTTCAAGCCTTTTACAAATAATAATATTAATATTAAGTCACGAGATTCTGAATTTACAATATCCGTGAATATCATATAAACAATACAATGTTAATAAAATATATTATTAAGTTACGAGATTAGAACTTACAATATCTGGAATATCATATGAACAATACAATATTATAGAATATCGTCTTCTACTTCACAATAATCCTAAAGTTATGTATCAAAACTCTCAATTGTTTTTTACAAACCAGATCTTCAATTATTACTTTATTGTTGGATTTAAAATATTCTTTATCAATTAAATCTCTACCTAATTTTATCATACCTTCATCCATATTAATCCCTTCATTTCTACTTAAGTTGTTTCATTTCTATTTAAGATTTTAAAGTCAGTTTGTTAAGGATTGATTGGTTCGTCAGTTCTTTTATCTATTTAAAAAAATGTTTCAGTTAAAAACCTGTTCAAGAAATATTTTCTACAAACAAATTGCACGAATAATGAGAATTAACTAATTGTCCTGTTAGTAATCAAATTAGGCATGCAACTTACCCTAGTCTTTGAAATTAGTGTTAGATTTCTATTTCTTAACAACATTAGAACAAAGCAATTGTACAGACTATATTAAGAAAAGCAAGTATTGACTGGTTAATATTTGAGAAGTTTCGCTGAAGTTAAATAACACAAAAGATTTGCTTCTTTCTTTTTTGTTATGTTTTGATGACATAAGAATGAGTCTAATTTAAGTTAATTTATTTCGTTATGAATTTCTGTTGGCCAAATAGTTTTCAACCAATAGTACTGAAAATTAGAAACTTTTTGAATGAAATTGCAGAACTAATAAGTATAAGGAATAGCAACATTCAGTTTCTTATAACTTTCAGAATTAGAAATGTTTGATCTCGCTATGAAAAGTACAGCTTCAAATCTAATAAAATTAGATATATTGTTAATGTTTCTGCATCATAAACTGCAGAAACTTGAAACATACCCCATTTTAATTAATGTTCGCGTTACTAGCAGTTTGACGCAGGGAAATTACTAAGATAAGATAAAATAAAATAAGATTAAATAAGATGTGCTGGGCCCAATTAATTAACTTTTAATAGAAATTTAAAAAAAAAAAAAAAAAAAACTCTAGTTAAAAAAAAACATAAATATTTTATAAAAACTAATAAATTTATTAACTTTCAAGTTTAAATACAAACTATAACCTATTGTCTAAAATTGAATTTTAAACTCTTTCCTAAAAACTCCTTCTTGAAGTTTTTAAGAATTCAAGGTACTTATTGAACAAAATTACTATATAAATCAATTATTCATAAAACTTTCAACCTGTCCAGCTAATTATAATCTGCTACTTTTTCCATCCTATCTGTCAAGGTATACAATAATTAACAATCAACTATAATAACAAAATAACCTAGGATCCAAAGGTTAAAATTCGCATTGGAAAAAAAATACGTTTAAAACAATTTTGTTTCCATTTTCATTAAAAGAAATTTAGCACAAATATACTGTTTAGTTATCTTTATAACATACAGTAAAATTATAATATTAAATCACTATACTAAAACCTTTTGACGTTATCTTTAAGTAACGACCCAAAAGAATGAACTTGAAGGTTAAGTTCTATAATAAAATTCTCCAAAACATAAATCTGTCCTAACTTCTACTGCCGTATTGAAGATTAACTTAAAGTACGCATTCTAATTCAGATGATGAAGCTTGAAGCATATATTATGGGGAAAAAGAAAGAAAAAGTAAGGTTAAACCTTTTCCAAAAATCCCTAAAATAAAATGGTTAAAATTCAGACATATAGTCTAGAAAAACACTAAATAACAATTATTATCCTAGGTACTTAAAACATACTTTTTCTTTAAAACATTAACTAGAGTAATAAAGTCCTAACTAAATTACTCAAAGACTAAGTTTTTTTAATACTAGGGTTAAATTATATAAACCATTATTTTGTCACATTTGTCGATCAAATTCTTTTCCCCTGCTATGAATCAGTCTCTGGCAACTTGTTGATTAACTTCTAATGTTAAGTTGAAATTAATATAAAAGTACATACCAGACTTCCGAAATAAATAAATTGAGGGATTATAATCACTGGATTATGTCCTGTCCGCCTTAGATGATGATTCTCAAAGACTGACACCAAATTCTTTATTCGCCGCAGACAGATGAATTGACAAAAAACTTTCTTCTGAAAGCAGAGGATTAATGGAATGTCCATTTTGCTCCCATTGAATCACAGTTGATTGGACCAAGATGACTTCTCCCTAGAACTAACATCACATCTCATTTCTCCTTCATTGCAGGCAGGCAGATTGAATGTAGACTTGCATCTGAAGGCAACAGATTAGTGGAGTGTCTGCACTGCTCCCATTGAATCATGGCTGATCGGACCAAGATGACTGGTCTCTGGAACTAATCCTCACGTCCCTTTTTCACTGCAGGCACATGATTGAATGCAGGCTTGCTTCTGAAGGCAACAGACTAGTAGAATGTCTACACTGCTCCCATTGAATCATAGTTGATCGGACCAAGATAACTGCACACCGGAGCTAATCATCACGTCCTTTTTTCACTGCAGGCAGATGATTGAACATAGGCTCACTACTAATGCAAAGGATTAATGGAACGTCCCCATTGCTCCCATTGAATCATTGCTACCTTTGTTAGGATAATATCTCGTATTGAAGAGAATTTTCGTAAGCTGCGGATCCAATTTGTATAATTCCTAAGTGGAAATCTTTTAAAATTCATAAAAGGAAATTAAAATAGTTGTTATTAACAGCTATTATATTGAAACTCATTTTCCAATAAAGAAAACACTTCACGCCGGATAAGATTGAAAAACACTAAAAATTAAATATGGGAAAGGAAAACTTATTTTCCCATTCCCCTAGAGTTGCATAGTTCGTAAAGTGACTGCCTGGGATGGAGAAGATTTTCTAAATCCTCACATCCTACCTCCCTTCACTAACTAACTCCCAAAATCCTTAACTGCTCTTTTTATAAGTTAAGTTTTTCTTCTTTTGCCCAAGAAACACATACACAATGTGAAGCAATTTTCACGATCTGCTAATAATAAAGCCCTAGCAATTAGGTAACAATATTTCAACTAGGTCAGATGCACCTCGAGTTAAAACTAAACAAACGAGTTCTAAATGAGAAAACAATAAACATTCCAACCAAGAAAATATTGTTGAACGCCCTCTGGCATTTAATTTTCAAGTTATAATGCTTGAATTAATGATTTTAACATCTAACTCAAAGCATAAAATATTAATATTTTCAATATAAAAATTATGAAACACTCAAACGAGAGGTTTTCAAACTTTAAACTTTATTTTAGTTTTGATACAAATAAATTGAAAAATTTATGACAGTCAATATTAGAAAATTATCGAATGTATATAATCAATAATGATTATTATCAGCATTCACCACTTATTCAGAATGGTGAATGTTGGAAACTAAAGAGAAAAGAATTAAGAAATCCACTCTTTACCTCCTCATCTCGAAAGAATAAATAAATACAAAATGCTTCAAGACGAATTTTCGGAATTTATTCGCAATTCCTTTGACAAGTGTCGTATCGTGTTTCTGATGTCAGTTATCAATAATACGCATGATTGCACGGTCCGTGATACAACTCCTTTATTCACACTTTGTACATCTATATATCACAACTAGCGCCACCTTCGGTCGCTATAGATATTACATATGTAGCGCTATAGCGCTCCCACAATCCCTTTTTTTCTTTCAAAGATATACCCACTTCTTTCGGTAACACATTTCTAAACATTAAGGATAAGGATATACCGAGGGTCGGCTTTTTGCCGTTTTGTCACTCAGACCACGTTTTTTGGGTCCATTGTGTCCCCTCATAAAACATTGACATCGTCAATGATTATTCTTCAACATAAGGTTGAGTTTCTGTGGTCATAAAGAGTCCTGTAGATTTACAGAAAAATAAAATGACCTTAATTAAAAGTGGAGATATTTTCAATGGTAAGACGAAATCTTACCAAAGATCTCCCATCTGTTCCTAGCTAAAGCTGGACAGAAACATAGAAAGTGTTCAGGAAATTCCTGATCCATTCCACTTTTCCTCTGGAGGCTTCGGTGTATACCGTCCCTCTTCTGAAGTTTCGTGGAAGTTAACTTCCTGGTTAGTACCCTAGATGGGGATGTCTTTGGAGTTCTCTTCTTCAGAGCCCTCCATTGTTATGGGGGAAGCAAATGTCACCCTGCGAAGAGCCCCCATTCGCAGGGAAGGCCATTTTTTTTATTTACTCCAGGATTCAACCTGGTTTCCTAGAGGCACCGTTGAAGACACTATAACCCCAGTGCTATCCATCCATCGGCACGGTCCGCTTAACACCTTAGATTGGGGGGGAGTCTGGTTCGGGGTGCAAAGCACTGCTTCGCCTCACACAGTGTCCTCGGACCCCGCGGAGACGAAGATTTCCACTTTCCACCACCCGTGGACCCGCCAGGTTGCTGACATCCCGAAGCTCGGCCTGGTTTCTAAACATTAGTTTACTAATTAAGTTTAAGGGTTAGATCTATACTATCAGCTAAACTCTAGGCATACTATCAAGCTAAATTCTAGACATACTATCAACTTATTATTAAGCTAAATTATCGACATACTATTAAGCTAAATTCTATGCACACTATTTTTTTTTTTTTTAAATTAGGTCCCTGGTTACATCAAGTTTAAATGTAATATGCTTATTCGACATTGTTCATATCAAGATATAGTCTCTAACTAAATGTTGAGGCAGTCTCGTCACACGCTGTGGTCGTCCTCGGTCTATCACTTCTGATTGTTGATGTTGCATGATAGGCGGTTGATCCACTTCAAAATTGCTAAGATCGTCAAGATCATCGTCAGTTGTCTGTCTTCTTGTCAGTTTCTTTTGAGGTTGGAAAGTCCCGTGAAGTGTTTAACATGCTGCATTTCGCCGTATCTCCTTATTTTTAGATGTTTTCAGATATACACAAGAACCTGTTTGACTAATGACAGTGCATGGTTCTTTGAAAAATGCTGCACAGAACTTATTACCAGGAACCATCCTTTTCACTAAGACTTGGTCACCAGGATATGATAGGTTGTTAACTTAGCTGATCTGTGTTTATCAGCATCCTTCTTCATGACATCTTTTTGTTTCTTGTCATTTTGACGTTCTTGTTTATCTAAATTATTACGGTTTTTACTATAGCAAATTGTCTAACTTTCTTTGCTTGTGTCCAGTTGCAAGCAGCGATTCTGACTGCTCACATGTCTCTAGCCTGACGTCATAGTTAACCTGGTGGCACTTTCCATTTTAACTTCAGGGTCCAGGTTAATAATCAGACTAACCCATAATTAAATTCTTAATTAAATAACTTAAGACGATGTGAATCGATTTGACTTTTCAAATTAATTTTATTTTATAATTAACACTTAATATTAATTTTCGTTTGAAGCTTTTAAATAATACTTTTAATAATCAATAATATTTCCGGGGGCGGAATAACTACTTTAATATTACACCTTCAGTAAATATATCTATCTTCTCCCTCTGGAGTTAAGTCAAAGATATGTCAGCATTGTCAAGAGGAAAAAAAAATAATAAAATAAATCCCTGAAGACTTAATAAATATGGACTCCAAATAGGCACTTGTTTTCACCATTTCGATGTTTGTTATTCATGTATTTTACAACAACATTTGTGAAACTTACATCAATCATCATCTCTTATGTTATTGTTTTGCTTTGTAAAATAGAGCTTATTAAATAGATATGCAATTAATTGTAATTTTAACTATTGTAGTTTTTCTTTGGTTATCTGACTGCTGGCCTTCAAAGCATTTTATTTTTAATGCAGACTATCTGGTTTTGTGGTTTTACTGTCCAACAGAACAGTGGAATGAAATAAGGAAGATGAGGCAAAGTAGTTACCAATTACAACTACTTTTCTTCTTTTTATTCAGCCTGTCTCTATCCACTGCTGACGGAGGACTCGCTAGTTTCTCTCTCAATAGTTTTATAATAATCTAAATATTCAGTTTTGTCATGAGGAATCTTTGTCTGCATTGTCCTCCCATACATTAATTCGGCTGGTGAGACGCCAGTCATCCTGTGTGGAGAACTTCGATATGCTTGTAGGAATTTAACAACTGCTGTCTTCCAATTTCTTTCTTCAATTTTAGCAGCTTGGACGGCTTTTAGATAAGATTTGTTCAGTCTTTCTACAAGGCCATTAGCCTGTGGCCAATATGGGATGACCTTGTGGTGTTTTATTCCATACTCCTTCATGAATGTTCCAAATTCTGCAGACGTGAACTGTGGACCATTGTCCGTGTTCAGTTCGAGCGGGTATCCCCATCTGGCAAACACTTCTTCTAGCCATTCTGTGATTTCGTTAGTTTTAACGGATTTACTGACCTTTGATTCTGGCCAGTGTGAATAATAGTCTACTAGTACTATGATATACTCGCCAGTTGGTAGAGGTCCGCAAATGTCCAAAGCTAGTTTCTTCTATGGCTTTTCAGGTAATTCTGTAACTGTGATTGGACACTTTTCTATCTTATTTGTGACTACCTGACAGGCATGGCAGCCTCGAATCAGTTCTTCTATGTTTTTGTCGAGTCCTGGCCACCACACTTTTTCACGCATCATTTGTTTTGTTTTCACAATTCCCAAATGTGCTTCGTGAGCAGCCTGAAGTAATTTGTTGTGAAGTTGTGTAGGCACGATGATTCGTGTACCCTTCTATTTCTGATAATTCGTCCTGAATTCGACGATAATTTTCATCGTCCTTGTGCCATCGACCCTCTCTCAGGCTGGTCACTATTCGGGAAAGTTTGTAATCTTCCTGTGTTGCTTGCACTATTTCTTCGAGAGTTACTGCAATCGGTGTTGCGTTTGTCGCAATAAATTTTATATGTTGTTCTGTGAAGCTCTTCTTTTTAATTGGTTGAGACAGTTCTCTTCGTAGAAGTCTTCACAATGGATCCGCTACGTTTTGTGCACCAGGTCGCTACACGACCTTGAATGTGTAAGGCATTAGCCTAAGTATCCATCGCTCAATTCGCATGCTTGGCTTCGATTTTGGTCCATAAATCATTTCAAGTGGTTTATGGTCAGTCTCTATTTCAAACTGAGAGCCATACAAGTACAAATGACACCTTTCGACACACCACACCAAGGAAAGTCCCTTTTTTTCAGTTTGGGAGTATCTGGATTTTACATCAGTTAGTGTTCTACTGATGTATAACACTGGCGAAAATTGTTACCGTCCTTTGCTTGCAACATTATTCCTCCAATTCCTACTGGGCTCGCATCAACGACGAGTCTTGTTTTAAGAGTTTTTGTCAAAATAAGCTAATACATTGTCTGTTGACAGACATGTTTTCAGTTCTTGGAATGCTGTTTCTTCAGTTGGTCACCACGTCCAAGATGAGTTCTGCTTAGTTAGCGTTCGGAGAGGAGCAGTTTTGGTAGCCAAATCCTGAATAAATCTTCCACAGAAATTTACAAGTCCAAGAAAACCTCGCAATTCTGTTGCGTTTTCTGGAGTTCTGGCATTGCGGATGGCTTCAATTTTGGCGGAGCTTGGCATAACCCCTTGTCCAGTGATGGTGTGGCCCATGAAATCAAGCTTCGACAGGCCAAATTGACACTTCTTTCGTTTCAATGTTATACCTCTGTCTGCAAATCTCTGAAGTACATTGTCGAGCCTCTCGTCATGTTCTTCTTGGTTTCTGCCATACACGATGGTGTTATCAGAAATGTTCTTTACACCTGGCAAACCTTCCAATACTTTTGCCATTAACTTTTCGAATATTTCTGGCGCGCTTGTGACACCAAAAATTAGCCGCTTGAAACGAAAAGTTCCTTTGTGAGTTACAAATGTGGTCACCTCTCTCGACTCTTCGTCTAATTTAATTTGGTGGTAACCCTCATTTAAATCCAGTTCGGTAATGACTTGAGCACCATCCAGTTCTTCAAGTGCTTCCTCCACAGTTGGCATTTGAAATCGTATCGCATTGAATCGCTCCATTTGGAATTCTCATGTCAACACAAATGCGTATTTCGTTGTCTTTCTTCGGCGCAACAACAATTGGCGATTGCCATGTTGTTGGCCCTATCACAGGTTCGATAATATCTGCATCCAATAAACGTTGCAATTCAGCTTCCACTTTAGTTCTAAGATGGAAGGGAATTCTTCTTGTCTTTTGAGCAACTGGTTTCACTGATAGATCTACATGCAAATGACATTTGTAGTTCTTTAGCTTACCAAGTCCTTGAAAAACTACTTCATGTTTGTTTAGTATTGCTTCCATGCTGGAATGAATGCTGTGTACTGTCTCCATAGTTACTAGGCCTAATTTAATAGAAGTTTGTTTACTTAAAATTGTCTTAGCATTTCCATCTACAACATAGAAATCTGTTTCTACCTCTTTATTACCTACAGTAACAGTAGCTATAAATTTACCTAGCAGTGGTAATGGATCTTTAATGCCATATGGAAAAATTCTTGTTTTTGTGTTTTTTAGTTGCAGATTACATGAAACTAATCTTTGCCAAGTACTGCATCCACACATGTCTACAGATGCGCCTGTGTCTGCTGTGACTCCTTTTATTATTTTTCCTGCAATGTTAACAGAAATTTCATCTTCATTTCTTATCAAATTTGCAGAAAATACTGTTTCTCCACAGTCATCACTTTCGTGTGTTGGGTTCACTGTTTTTACTTCTTGTGTTGTTGCTTGTCTCTGTTGGACGTTTTTTGTTCTACATACCACGGCGAAATGTCCCTTTAAATTGCGTTTCCCACAGACTTTTCCGATTGTTATCTTGCAGTCACGTGCAAAACGTCCGTTTCGGCCGCAGTGTCCACACGAATTAGCATCTTTCTTACGATCACGCTCACCTTTGTTGCGCTGATGATATTTATTTACATTTGAGTTTGAAGAGCTGCTCTGATTTCTTGATTTGCTTACATATTTCTTGCTTGTGAAATTTATTTCTTCTTCAGCGGATTTCTCTATGACCGTTTCATTTTCCATGCTAGTTGCTTGTTTTTCACTCAATTCTAGCAATCTTGCAGCCTTTAATGCATCTTCCAATTTCCAGTCTGGTTGCCGTAATATTTGACGTCGCAGTTTTCCATTGGAGCACTTATCGATTATTCTCTCCAAGATGGCCGCATTTTCGTCTGTGCGATTCGCGTACCCGCATGTGGCAGCTGCAATTCTCAATCGTGTAACCCTCTGATCAACTGTTTCTCCTGTCTTTTGAACGATGTTACGCATTAGAAATCATTGATACAACGTGTTTGATTTTGGCAAGAAATACTCATCGAGCTTAGTTATCGCTGAATCACATGTTTGCACTGGATCCTCTAAAGTTGCATATATTTCCTGCACTTTAACATCGGCTACATAAAATAATTTGGCACGTTTTTGTGGATCTGGCATCTCATCTAGTGAGTCAATGTAGAAGCTCCATTGCCTCTTCCATGCTTTCCATTGTTCGGCGGGATCTGTGCCGTCCGGATCAAATGGTGGGACTCGAATGAATTCGTGGCTTCATTTCTTACTGTTAAATAGGTACTTGTTGCTTTACCTCGTCGCCAGATTGTCGTATCGTGTTTCTGATGTCAGTTATCAATAATACGCATGATTGCACGGTCCGTGTTACAACTCCTTTATTCACAATTTGTACATCTACATATCACAACTAGCGCCACCGTCGGTCGCTATAGATATTACATAAGTAGCGCTATAGCGCTCCCACGACAAGCCGAATGACTTAACTGTGGGTAACAAAGGATAAGCATGATACACAAAAACAAAGTAAAGGAATAGATACATCACATAGTAATAATAATAATAATCAATACAAAGCCAATACATCAAAAGAAACACAATTGTACGAACAATCAAAATTTGACAAATTCTCAATGGTGCATATCTCTAGCATCAAATTCTACCCCATCATTATGGTTAATGTTTCTCCCTTTAGTATTTCGAATGATAATACTCTCAATAATTTTTCTAATTTTAAACTCCTTTTCTGTGTGTAGAACATCCACTACTGAATTAATCTGGTGGCCAAACTTTATCGAATGTTCTGCCACCTCTGAAATGTCAGTTCTGTTGTTTCTTATATAACTTACGTGTTCTCGAACATGTTCATTGATCGTCCTTTTTGTCTCTCCAATATAAAAATTTTGGCAAGAACCACAATTTATTCTATACACTACACCCATTTGATTTTCTTTTATCAATCTGATTTAGTTTTCCACATAATATATTCTTCAATTTGTTGTTATAAGAAATGCCCAATTCGATACCATATTTTTTACAAATTCTTTTCAACTCCATACTGTTACTGTTTGAGTATGGTATCATGATTCTATTGGTCTTATGCTCATTGACCTCTTTTATAGTAAACTTATTGTAATTCCTTATTGAACTGTTAATAAAGGAATTATTGTAGCCGTTTTTTATCAAAACATTTTTCTTATTAATTATGCTATCATCAAAGTCTTCCTGGGAATTTGTCGACAAATCAATTCTCCTAATGTAATTTTTAATAATATTCCTTTTAATTTGCTTACTAAGACCCGAACTGAAATTTAATATATAATCACTTCTGAAATCCTTCTTATAATGTTTCAACCGAAGATTATTACCAACTTGTTAACGTTATATCTAAAAAAATTCAGCTTATTATCACATTCCATTTCCTTCTTAAAATTTAAGTCTTTATTTTCATTTAATAATTTGTAAAAACTATTGAATTGTCTAGCTGTGCCATACCAAATTAGGAGAATATCATCAGCATATCTGTAGTATTCAAAATCAAATTTAGAATTCTTTAACAAGTTCCAAATAATTCATAAAAATATTGTAAGAGTCCCCGATACAGGGGAACCCATCGGAAAACCTTTAACTTGTCTAAAAAATTTGCCTTTATAAACAAAATGTGTTATCGGCTATCAACCTGATTATATCCATAAATTCAGTATTGTTTAATTTGTAAAATGCTAGTATGTTGTTGTTCACGAAAGCCACTTTCTCTAAAATCAACAAAGTCTCATCTACAGGGACGTTTGTATAGATACTTTCAACATCTAAATGAAATTTCCTCTTGTTGTTGTATAAATGTGACAATTTATTGACTAATTCACTAGAATTCCTAATAATTATATCTTCCCTGGGAAGTTTAAAACTGGAAACAATCTTATTCATAAATTTGGCTAGACCGTGTAAGGGGCTACCATAAGTTTTGCAACTGATTGTTGACATCAGCAAATTACTACTAAGGTGAATACTGACAGTCTTACAGAATCGTTTGTACAAGGTGGGAAGAAATGTTGCACTAAACTTGTGCAGCTATGTATATGTAGCCAATGAGATCTGGAAGGCATCTAGTTGAACTGGTCAATGATACTTGCTCCTTCGGAGTGCAACAACATCTTAATTAAATAATAGTGTAACTTTTGAATATTTGATTCCAAATGATGGTTTCAAGTAAAACAATGCTTTTCAGAGTCTAATGGGAAAAAAAAAAGGGAAAGAAATATGGCAGAACATCTTACTGGAAAATGGCCTCTGAATTATAGCTCAGAAAGGCAGCTAGATGTTCTGTAAGTCATATCCATCTCCTGCTAAGTTGCAAAGCTGACTGTTAATGTATAAAATAGGCGATCAGCTATTATAGGCACTAACTAAACATGATGATAGCTGGTTGGCCAGCAGTGGTTTGTATGTAGACAACTGGATCTCCTGGTACTATATCATCTGCAGATACAGGTGACTCAACGATTGTTAATATTGAAGTCAAAATGTAAATTTGGTGTCATTCCTATTGCCACACAGTTTTACTATATGTCAATGATTCCCGAGTCAATTTAGTGATCGTTATGCAGATCTGTCTTTGTCAATTTTCAGTTAACTTGCTAAATTTGACATATTTTCATTATTGCCAATAGAGCTCTCTGCTGTAGCTTGTGCCTCAGCAATTATCAGGTGATCTGTATGATGACAATCAGTTATTGTACTATGTTCATTTGGTGCAGCAATCCTGTTGAGTCCTGGCAGTAACCCTTAAAGTAACTTTTTGTTGCCAATTATGTCCAATTGTTCTGACTTCCAATGCACAAGAGTGATTTGGTGAGTCAGTCAGTCATTTGTCGTAGGCCTACAATTATCATCGTCTGTATTCTGTTCAAAGAACATAGATTAGTGTTAATCTGCTGCCAGTATATTCAATTTTTAACTTCATTATCTCGTCACATTTAAAGATTTTCCATACCCTTTTAGCACAGTTCTTCTCCAATTATGTTTCCAGGTTTCCTATATCATTGAAAATTACACATGAATTTTTACATGAGAAGATATTTTATCTATGTCTTTTCTCAAAGTGTGCTCAATCCATTTGAACTCTGTTTTATGTATTGTCAGGGTGATGTCCTTCTGGTTGGTCTGCTCTCATAATTGTTCATTTTAATTGTTCTTGATCAGCACTTTTGAAGTATGACAGAGGCATCGATTTATAAAGTCCTGCAACTTCTGCTTCAACTGTTTTGTCAAATTTTACATCCATAAAATAAGATGGATTTCAGACAGCTTTTGACTATCTTTATCTTTGTGTTCATAATGTAAGTTTTTTCTTACCAGATATTCTTCAGTTTATAAGCAGACCTTTGGACTTCTGAATTCTTATTTCTACTGAAATAATTTTAACATGCAAGTAACTTAAAAACTTTTAAAAGTGTTTTAACATTGGGCATGAGTTACTTAAAAAGTAAAATAAAATTTAAAAATTACAAATTCAATGTTTGGTCACATGTAATGATTCTCAAGGACACAAATATACGATGGACCAAAAATTTAACATATGGTTAAGAGAATGTAACAAGTGATAGTTATATATATCTGATGTGATAAGTTGTACACGTCTGATGACTAATCAGAGAAAGGGTGAAAGAGTATTTGATTTGAAAGGTTGAAAAAGAGGGATTTATGGAAGGACAAAAAAAAATTAATTGTAAAAAAATCAATTGCTTATTTTAATAAGGATTAAATGATAAATAAAAAAAAAACATTATAAATAGAATGAGATAAGTATAAAGCTGCAATGATGATTTTAAAAAAATGGGAGATGGAAATGGTGGATGGGGAGAAATGATAAATTGCAAAAAGAACTTTTTAAATATAAATAAAACTTATGATTAATATTTAGTATTTAAAGTGAACAGAGGAATTTGCAGGAAATCATGAAATGATTTTAAATTACTAAATATATTTTATCAGTGAATCATTTGTGAAAAAATAATAAGAAAGTCGATTTATTTAAATAAATATTTTAGTAAAGTGTAATATATAGAAACAAATATTGTAGACTATACTTTAAAATAAATCATCATATACACATCACTGTAGTTCATTAACTGTATATCATTTCTTTCTGAATCTTCTAAAGATCATTTGGTGAACAAATATTCATCAATGCAAGAAAATGTTGTAATGGTGTTTGTGGGAGAGCCATCTTTATGGAGTAAAATGACGATAGGATTCCAATAGAATAATTGACATTCATGAAAGAATATGAAAGTCTCGCTTGCACAACAATTTCACGTGTTTCCAAATGGTTTCTGTACCGCCACGAATATGAACTTCATACCCTTTCCAACAATTACCGGCTTATCTGAAAAATTTGTTGTCATATTGCTACCGTGCTTTCGTAAAGGCTCGGTAGCGGAGGGTAACAGAATGCGACGGGAGCCAGGTAATTTAAAACCAAAGAGACTTTATTATATAAGGTCAGATACAGGTAATACGAATATCGGATCGATTCTTCGGTTAGGCTGTCTTCTTTCCAGTCTTCTAACGGTGAATGATCGTTTCAAGATCCCTCCGGGGACGGATGCTGCAATCACGGCGTCGGTTAACTTCCACGATGCCTTCCTGGTGATTGGCAGACGACTCAGCGTTCTCCCGGGGACGGTTTCTCGGATCTCGGCGTCGGTTCTCTTACACGATGCCTTATTAACGATCGGCTGTCGTCTCAGGGTACTTCCGGGGACGGTTTCTCGGACTTCACTCTGGGCGGCTGCCCAACAAGACTTCTACGGCTAAACTCTATCTCCTGGCCGGAGATCCTCTATCTTCGGGTAGAGACCTTCTACCTGGGCTTCTGTTCAAGGCCTGTCCTCGATCGCTCCGCTCCTAACTGGAGACCTTTGCGGCTCCTGCCGCTGAGACGAGATCCTATACTCTGCTACTCCAACTGGAGACACTCCTTGCTGGGCGGTTGCCCTCGACGAATTACTTCTCTCTCCTCCAAGTGGAGATCCGGATGGGCTGCTGCCCCAAGACGAGATGATGTTCAGGCGTTCTGTGCCTGGTTTTATAGGCGCAGAGCGCTGCACACGATGCTGAGGACAGGTCGACTCGGCCGAGGTATGCAGGGAAGGTCGAGTCGACTGCACTGAAGGGGGAGCGGACAAAACGCCTGGTAACAATATTATCACATGTTCGGTGTCATATTCTTTCAATTTCAATTTCATATTCTTTCTTATTTTATTACTTGTAGTTTTCAAACCGATCGAAAATTTGCAAATATTTAAGGTTCACCAGTGCATTTCAGATTGAGTTGATTTCCTTGCACTTGAGTGTATATTAATATCAAATATAGGTTAAACTTGAGTTATCGGCTCCCCTGTGGAATGAACTTTTTTTCGTAAGTTGGATGTAATCGTTGTTTTCGGACTATATCCAAGATGGCGGACATCGATAAATGTGTTTTCGCGGTAAAATTAAGATGGTTGAAAATTTTTGAGGTATTTACCAATACATACATCCTGCAGCTCAGCCAACCTAATCTAACCCAGCCTACAGTTAATTGTAGTAAACGATTAGGTCCTACGGACCTCATTAGGATGAAAGTTGTTTTTGGTGCCTAAATAAATGAATGAATTTGTCTTAACTTATGTTTCTTCGTCTTTGGTGTGTGGAGGATAGAGTGTCGTAATGGCTATCATGAATGCTTCAAACATTTTTTTGAAGTTTCCTTGAAATTTCCTTCTCCACATGAACTCCGATAAGCAATGATTAAATTGGTCGGCACATCGGTTTGTTCCCTCTCTCCGTAACTGACGCTTTATCACACTCCATGTACCTTCAATTTTGTTGGTATGTGCGCCAGTTTCTGGATCCTTGAAGGTAATGTTATGGTTAACTGCGAGGTGTTGGTATCCCTCATCAGTTAACATAGCATATGATGGCCAACCATCTGAAATAATCGTTGTTCCTGGTAGAATGAATTTTTTTATCATTTCTACCAGCACCTCCTTACTTCTATTTTGAACAATGACGAAGAATTTTTGTTTGAATCTCTTTCTACACCGCCAAACAACCATTCACCTTTCACATGCTTACCTCAGTCATACTCAATCTACTATCCTGAAACCATGTACTCTTCCGCACAGATCTACGAACAAAATGTCTGTTATCCCTTCCTTTCACACGTTAAAACCATGTATATCCATCACTGACATCCATTCTTTCATTCAACCTCATATTCTTACCACACATTGGACATTTATACTCTTTTGCAATTAGACCAACATTCATACAGAAGTCAATAACATCCTTCTTACATCCATCTCTCAATTGCACAAGATAAACAAAATAACATTTAGATAAAAATGCACTCTTCCACACATGACATTAGTATTTAAATATTTATTAAAATACTAAATGTAAGAGACAAATTTTCAGGAAGTATTCATCTTCCTTTTTTCAAGTCAATAATAGAAATAAAGTCACAAACAATTTAAGAATAAGTTTGGCAGCAAATAAAATAAAAACTGTACTATCAACAAATTTAATTGTTGTAACAAATTGCATAACAAAATAAATAAAAAAATGGATATACAACAAATTTAATTGTTGTTTACAATTGTAAATTTAGTATCAAATGGTGACAATTATTAACTATAATTTCTAGATAATAATCATTCAAAAATATTGTTAATAATTTAGCTCTACAATATTGGCTACTTTTTGGGTATCAAGAAGTAAATAATCTTTAATGAGAACAACGGTATTAATGTCAACTAATGCTCCTTCATATCTATTGAAATTTTTGGCTTTTGAGTTTCTTATAATACAACTTTCTAATATTTTCCTTAAACTTAATTGCGTCTCTTTATATAAAATTTGAACATTTGTGTCCATAACGTGGCCCTTCTGTATACAGTGATAAGCTATGTCGGAGATGTCTTTGTTTTTACTCTTTAGAACCCTACTGTGTTCGGAGACCCGCTCCGCTTAGGTCCTTTTGGTCTCTCCTACATAAAAATTCTGGCAAGTTTTGCAAGTAATTTTATAGATTAAACCCATTTCGTTCTGATAATCATGTTGATTTACTTTTTTACAAAGCAAATTTTTAATTTTATTTTTATATTTAAAGCCAATATTTATATTGAAGGTTTTACATAATTTTTGTGACAAAAAGCTGTTATTATTGAGGTAAGGGATATATACCCTATTTCAAATTTACTTATTTCCTTAATTTTGAAAGTATTGTAAGATCTAATTTGGTCGTTGATGAATTTGTCAGGATAGTTGTTTTTCTTTAGAAGGGTGGTCATATCATTAATTTTTTCATTATACACTTTTTCAAAACTGGTATTACAATCCAATCTTCTTAAAAATTAAAAATTAACAATTCTTAAAAATCATAAATATAATTCAATCATAAATATGGAAATTCGTTTAACAAGGCAAAAACATGGCAGGCACCCTGCATTATTCCAATAAAACAAACGTGCCATGCTTCTTAATGATATCCAAAAAATAATAAGTTGTCTTTTTTTGAAATTGTCTTTTTCGTCTAAAACTGATGTCCAAATCAAAAAAATAAATTAGCTACAAAATTCATCTTCAAACAAAATTATCATTTATCTTCAAACAAATTTTGCTTAGAAACTCCGTCTTCCTTTTTCCAATAATATTGCTACCGGTATGTGTGGCTCGGGGATGTAACTCCACGCACAGCTGGCGGCTTGGGGGACTTTACGCGAGGATCGAGATAATGGCTTCACCTGTGGTAGTACTGTCTAAAGTTAGTGTAAACTTTATTTCTTTATTAGTTAACTAAAATGCTGCCAAAAGTCCTAACTATCTTGGTCTTCGGCTCGGAAATGTCCACTGCACACTCCACTCGTCTAATGAAGTCCCTCACAGCTACAGGTAACTTTCCTGTAGACACTTCTTCTTAGACTCGGTCGTTGCAGGAACCAGGCGGACTGTGGTAACCCTTATGCGGCTAGGAATGGCTTCTTCCGTAGTCGTGTCTTCTAAGGCTCAGTCGTCTCTGGAAGCCAGCGAACCCAGTTGAACCTTCTACAGCAACGAATGGCTTCTTCGAGGTCGCACTCTTCTCAGGCCCGGTTGTCTAGAGTATACTGTCACAAAAAGTTAAATTTAAATATTAAATATTAATAAAAAAAAATCGGATCCCGAAACAATTGGCAGAAAAATATAATTAAATGATAAATAACGAGAATAGGATTAAAATAACAGCCTTGCTACCATTCCGTTTTAAAGGATTACGAACAACCTGTAAAAATATGATAAGCTAAAGGATAAATAAACAGACTACATCACACAAGGTTTAAGGAGGAAGACTAAATCTTTAATCACTAAATAAGCACAATAATGAATAGGAAAACACATCCAATCTGTTTATACTATATTTATGTTCCTTATACTATATTTAACTAAAAGATAGAATTAACTGAATGGATGGATTAGCATAGATTAAAGCCTTCCTGATTAAGAAAGATTCAAAGAAACATAGTCAATTAAACGGTAAGGAAATGTGGGACTTTGTCGGCACACTTTGTGTATAGTCTGAGTTGATAGGCTTACCAAAAGTATCTCTGTGAATGTTCTCGCTGTTAAAGATGCACTATGAGATCTCCTGATTGTTCCTAACTCGTACACGATTTCACATTATGCACATTAGTTCGAAAGTTTCACTAAAACACTCCACAGGTCAGGCACATTGAAGCACACTGGAAAACACTTGTCAAGGTCGCGAAATAGTTCCGGAAAACCACAGGCCGGGTGGTCGCTCCATCCCGGGAAGATGGACTTCTTCTGTAGTCGTAACTTCTATGTCTTCCTGGCTGGAAGTAACTTCTCTGGTCGGGGAGAACTGTATAGTTCTTCGGCCACTGAACACACTGTTTAGCCTCTCGGGCTAACTGTCCTTCACTCTCTCTGTGCGGAATACGCATTTGCGGCTGGCTGTTGCCAAAAGAAACTCTTCTCTTCTCCGGAACTGGAGACCTTCCCCTGGCTGTGTGCCACCATCTTCTTGCACTCTTCTCCAGACTGGAGACCTTCCCGTGGCTGTGTGCCACTGACCAACTCTTCTTCCATCCTCTGGACTGGGGAGACTCCAATGTGGCTGCCGCCACCCACCGAACTGCCTCTCAACGGCTCTGCTTCTCTATTTAAGGCTGCTCTCTGCCTCATTCCTGCCTCCGGACTGTTCAACTTCGAACAGGGAAGCCAGGTTGGACGAGGCGACTCCAAAGACGGGGGAGTGGCCAAATCGACCGGTAACAATATCTATCTTTAATCTTCAAATAAAATCCATCATAAACACTGA
>JAFIDM010004315.1:39883911-39923393 GCA_023159025.1 Thereuonema tuberculata | reverse complement strand
AAGAATTGATCTGATTTTAATGAGAATCAACAGAAATATTGTGATAAGTTAATGAAACTCAATAAACAAAGTTAGAATGGAACAAACAGAAATTCAGAAAAAAGGAAGAATTCGCTATTCTATAAGAAATGGTCTCATTTTACTGAGATTCTGCAGAAGTGCAGTTTTTAGTAAAAGTAACTCATTAAACAAAACAGAAATGGAAACGAAATGAAATAAAGCAAAAACAGAGAATTTCTTTAAGAAATGATCTGATTTTACTGAGAATCAACACAAATGTAGTATTAAGATAATTTAACTCAATAAACAAAGTTAGATTGTAAACGAACAGAAATTCAGAAAAACCGAAGAATTCGCAATATATTTAAAAATGGTATGATTTTACTGAGAATCAACAAAAATGCAATAATTAGTAAAAGTAACTCAATAAACCAAACAGAAATAGTAACGAAATGAAATAAACCACAAACAGAGAATAACCCTTTTATTAAGAAATGGTCTGATTTCACTGATATTTAACAGAAATGAAGTATTTAGTTGATGCATCTTAATAAACAAATTCAGAATTTAAACGAAATGAAATTCATAAAAACAGAAATTCACAATATATTCAGAAATGGTCTGATTTTTCTTAGATTCTAATGAAATGCACTATTTAGTTAATGCACTCAATAAAGAGAGGTAGAATGGAAACGAAATTAATTCAAAAAAATACAGAGAATTCAGTTTTTTTATAAAATGGTCTGGTTTTAGGCAGGGGCTGTCTGGCATCATTGGAGGCCCTTCGGCTGGAAACGAATTTGGGGCCCCTTTATGGTTTATTTACCGGGGGATGGGTAAGGAATCAATTAATGGTTATTTTTATTACTTCAAAATAACATTTTAATTACTTTATTTTTATGACTACATAATAATATTGTCTACGTAATAATATGTATTATTTGTAAACTAATGTGTACAATATATTAATATACAGAAATATTTATAAATAGGGCAAATAATGACAAACTTTCATTTGTATTCTATATATCCTATTCAAAATTAAGTTTTACTATACCATACCCTAGCAAAACAAAAGAGACTTACACTAAGTCAATAACTTTTTCCCTAATTATTCACTAGTATTAGCTACTTTATCTATGATTAGATCTTTATCTAAACTAGGCCATCCCCCTGTCTCCCCCTGGTAAGTATCAGATAACCGAAGAAGAATAGATTCCAAACGGTTATGGCAAAAAGTGATATTTTATTCCTTTTTGAATGAACTCATTATTTGATAGCGCGCGAACAAATAGAATAAAAGTAGGATTGGATATTGGAGGACCAGTAGTAGTCCAATGGTTAGCGTTCCTGACTGAGAGGACGAAAGTCCTCGGTTCGAAACCCATGCAAGGCGAAAAAAAAAATTATAATCTGACTTTCTCAGCAAGGGAAACAAATAATTAGCAATTGCGCTGGACAGACAAAGAAATAAAAAATTTTCTTAATCTATATTACTAAAATCTTTTATTTCTCTGTCTGTCCTGCGCAATGTCCTGTAAGAATGGAAAATAGAACTAATTTTTACAATGAACGTCCGCGACGGAAATCGAACCTACAACCGTCTGATCCGATGTTAGACGTCTTATCCATTAGGCCACGGGTACTACAATTCACTTTATATTGTTTTTTGACTTGTGTGTCGTTCCCCCCATCAATAACGAATGTATTCAACCTTTTTTTTTTAATCTCAATATTGTTTATTTATAAGTTCTAACGCCATACTTCCTCTTCAATTCACATCTTAACATATTGCAAAAGATACTTCATCAACGCTTCATATAAAATATAAAATATATTTTAATACCGAATTTTCGGAAGAACATTTTCCTTTCTTCCTTCTTCAAGATTGTCAATTACAATAATATACAATTAGGTGATATCAAATACTTACACTTCTTAGATATGGTTGGTAACAAACCTTATCAATCCTTAAATGCTACGAACATTATTATTACATTTACAATTGTTTGATTTCTGCAATGCTACAACCCTTATGTTTCAATACAATTGTTTTAGTTATTAACATTATGATTACAATAATAATAATTTTTTAAAATCATCAATTATTATACTTTTTTGCTTTTGTTCTTGCAAATTCCTACCATTTCACTAGCCAAATGTATAAAAACATTTTCAATCTCCAATCCTTTACTTCTATTAAAATTTAAATTTCTGGTATAAATATGCTCAAGGACCGTCTCCCGTGTTGTTCTTTTACTTTCTCCAATATAAATTTTCCCACAATTTTGACATTCCAATTCATAAATTAATCCCATATTTGCTTTATTTTCATTCTCATTAACTTTATGGCAAAAAATATTTTTCAATTTGTTGTTGTATTCAAAGGCTATCTGAATCTCAAATTTTTTTACAAATTTTGTTCAAATACCAACTATTACTATTTAAATAAGGTACTAGTATTGTTTCTTTATTTTTGTTTCTATCTAATTCTTTAATCTTAAATTTATCATAATTATTTATTGCTGTATTTATAAAATACTGTTATATTCATTTTTCTTCAAAATCATCTTCATATTTTCAATTCCTTTCTTAAAATCAGAATCACAACTTGCATTTTGATCCAATCTGTGGATGTAATTATCAATAATATTCTTCTTGATCATAAACCTATGCCCAGATTTAAAATTTAGAAAGTGATCATTTTGAAAATCTTTTTTGTAATGTCGGAGGTACAAATTACAATTATTCTTTTTTATCAAACATACATCCAGATAATTTATTTTTCCCTCCTCTTCTTTTTCCATTTTAAATTTTATGTCTCAATTCTTACTATTAATGAAGTTAAAAAAATTTTGAAATTGTCTCGTGGTCCCAAACCATAAAATCAAAATATCATCTGCATATCGGTGATACTCAAAATTGAATTTAGATTCTTTTATCACTTCATTTTCAAAGAAGTTCATAAAAATATTACATAAAGTCCCTGATAATGGTGAACCTATAGGAAAGCCTTTAATCTGTTTAAACATTTTATTTTTATGTTTAAAAAAGGTATTATCCGAAATGAATCTCACCCAATCCATCAATTCAATATTATTCAAATTTCGTTTCATTAAATCTTCATTGTTTTTATATTCTGATTCTAAGAAAGGAATTGAAAATATGAAGATGATTTTGAAGAAAAATGAATATAACAGTAGTTTTATAAATACAGCAATAAATAATTATGATAAATTTAAGATTAAAGAATTAGATAGAAACAAAAATAAAGAAACAATAATAGTACCTTATTTAAATAGTAATAGTTGTTATTTGAAGAAAATTTGTAAAAAATTTGAGATTCAGATAGCCTTTGAATACAACAACAAATTGAAAAATATTTTGTGCCGTAAAGTTAATGAGAATGAAAATAAAGCAAATATGGGATTAATTTATGAATTGGAATGTCAAAATTGTGGGGAAATTTATATTGGAGAAAGTAAAAAAACGACACGGGAGAGGGCCCTTGAGCATATTTACTGTCTTAAAAATAATTTGGGAGAAAAATCTGACGTAGCTGATCATTGTGGTAAAAACGGACATTGGATTAAGGATGAAGTGAAAATTGTAATGTTAGAAAAAGATGCCAAAACAAGGAAGTTACTAGAAAGCCTAATTATAAGAAATACCAGAAATTTAAATTTTAACAGAAGTAAAGGATTGGAGATTGAGAATGTTTTTATACATTTGGCTAGTGAAATGGTAGGAATTTACATGAACAAAAGCAAAAAAATTATAATTATTGATGATTTTAAAAAATTATTATTATTGTAATCATAATGTTAGTAACTAAAACAATTGTATTGAAACAGAAGGGTTGTAGCATTGCAGAAATCAAACAATTGTAAATGTAATAATAATGCTCGTAGCGTTTAAGGGTTGATAAGGTTTGTTACCAACCATATCTAAGAAGTGTAAGTATTTGATATCACCTAATTGTATATTATTGTAATTGACAATCTTGAAGAAGGAAGAAAGGAAAATGTTCTTCCGAAAATTCGGTATTAAAATATATTTTATATGAAGTGTAGATGAAGTATTTTTTTGCAATTGTTTATTTATTTCCGATCCGTCTGTTTATTTGTAATTCGAAAATGACTATAATTGCCAATCGTTGCAATATTTTAAATACACAAGCTACGATCTTCATATATCATCTATATCAACCAACATTCATTTTAACATATCTCTTCTTCTATATCGAACATCTATATCGATCAATCTATACACGGGGATGGCCTAGTGTAGATTGAAAAAAGTCCCACATTCATTGCAATCAAGTTGGACAATGTACACTCATGGACAAAAAAATTAGCGCACCAAGAAGGAGTCGTCAAATGAAACGAAAATTTACATACGTAACGACTACTTTGATATAAGTAAATGATTAGAAAATCAAAGAAAAAGGATAATTTATTTCAGAGAAAAAGGCAAAAGGCAAAAGGCATCACACCAGCTGTGGGAGCGGTGTGTCGCTGTACAGCAAAGGCAGGATTGAAGCGTTCACCACGGGCTCTCCACACACGAATACGATTGTCGTCACTGCCGAGATTGAATCTGGATTCGTCGCTAAAGACGACATGGTTCCATTCCGCTGCAGTCCAGTTTCCTCGTGCGCGGCAAAACTCCAAAAGGAGGCGTCGATGGGTGGGCGTCAAGGGCAGCACACGTAATGGGCGCCGCGATACCAACTGTCCTTCAGCCCGGCGCCTTCGTATGGTTCGAGAAGACACAGCGGCCCCTAGTGAAGGTGCTACCTGTGCCTGGATGGCGGCCGATGAAGCAGTTGGCTGTATGCGTGCATTTCTGACTATGTGGCGGTCTTCTCGACGACTGGTCCTGATCCTGGTCTTCGTGTACATGACATCTCTCGGGTCCACTGGTCCCAAAACCTCCTCACAACACAATCAGAGCGGCCTAATTGACGAGCTACTCGCCTAGCTGACCACCCAGCTTCCATCATCCCGACGATTCTCCCTCTCTCAAACTGCGACAACTGCGTATACTGTCTTCGAACACGGCGTAATGGCATGTCTACCTCAGCTCTTCCTTTGTAAATGATTCAGCACACTCAAACAAGCTTTGGTTATCTGTTTTATACACCACAGAGTACGATGTTCAACGCCCTCTACCGGCTAAACGTAATGCGCAATCACGCTGCATTTCTAATCATTTGCATATCTCCCCGACATGTACCTTCATTGCAAGTTTCGTTATGATCCCGCAATTATTTCTTGGTGCGCTAATTTTTTTGTCCATGAGTATATCTTGAATCATTGATCTAAGCCTAATTTTTACCTTAGAAAATACCCTTTCACATGTTACTTGCGTACATTGAAGGGTAACAGCAAACTTGTATGCTGTGTATAGGTTAATAAAAATCCCAGATCGAGATAATTCATAAATAATGGGGAAAGCAAAGGCCAAACATTTGAAGAAGTGTCTATTTTCGGGCAAGTGGACAAAATTTTCTTCTTCTTCTAATTCTTCTTCTTCTTCTTCAGAGTCAACATGATTATTTTCCCTGTCTTCTTGACTAGGCATATCTTCTTTTTTATCATATTCAACTTTTTCGTTCTCGCACTTCGTTAAACTCTCGTATTGATCTGCAAACTGTTTTAGCTCTATAGTAAAACACTTCTGTCAACTTTACTCAGTTTGGGAATGATACGTAGTATAGCGGGAGAAAAAGTATCTATGTTTGTTATTTCACGAAACTTTTTAGGATCAAGCCAAGAGCAATCTTTTAAAATGTCTTAGTTGGGTACGAATCTTTCTTCAATACTTGTTCTGGCACAGACCTCTTGCCGATCAAATATTTAAGTAAATTATAGACTCGTTGAACTCGCTTTTCCCGGTTTCTGGGGCTTAAGATCGCCTGTCTATGTTTATATGTTAAACACGTTGATTTTGCATCCCTCGGTTTCATGCGTTTAAGATTAATTACGTATTAATTACTATCTATCTACACCAGTGTCTAAAACTTGAGCAACAACGTCACGTTTCAGCATACAGCCATGAAATTGGAGAAAAGGATGTTTTGCGTTCCATACAATGAAATGCCAACGCAGTAGAAAGGTGATGTATATGCAGGAGCATTACATCAGAGGTGGCGTGAGGGAACGCAAAACACGTAGAAGCTGCGCGCATAGTGCAAGGCAACTTCAAATGAAGAAGAAAAGACGCATTTCCAGACATTTGCTGCAAGTGAAAGTGAGAGCCTATGTGCAATATGGCTACACGACACCACCAGGACGCCTTTATACGTGGTAGAATGATCGGCAAGCTTGGGGAGAGGCGTAGTTTGAAGAGTGTTGACCAAGAGTTTGAAATTGACAAAAGTGTTGTTTCACGAGCATGGAAATCCTTCCAAAGGATAGGTACAGCTGTAAGAAAGGTTGGTGGTGGTTGGTCAAGGAAAACAACGGCTAGTAATGACCGATATATCGTCTTGCAGGCGAAAAGAGATAGAAACCAGATAGCGGGCAACATTGCTCAACAGATTCGTAAGGCAACCAGGCGACAGGTGTCTCGGTTTACTGTGGCCAGTCGCTTTCATAAAGGTGGCCTATTCGCCTACCGTCCATCGGCGGCACCGTTTACAATGGTGTAATGAACACAAAAACTGGACATCTCATCAATGGAATCACATCCTCTTTATCAATGAGAGTCGTTTGAGTCTCACAAACGATTCTCGGCGCCAGTTGATATGGAGAGAGGTAGGAACTAGCTTTCATCCCATTAACATCAGGGAAAGAGACCCCGTTAGGGTAGTCCTGACGTGCTTGTGTGGAGACATTATGATGAACGGAAGTACGGAGCTCCACATTTTCGACAGAGGTTCAGTTACCGGAGATCGTTACTGTGATGAAGTTATCCTCCTCCAGCGTCTGTTCCGAGGTGCCATTGGTCCAGACTTTGTTTTTATGGACAATAATGCAAGGCCACAAAGGACTCGTGCTGTGCCGGACCTACTCGAAACTGAAGATATCCGTCGAATGGATTGGCCAGCGTTCTCCACTGATTTGAATACCATTGAACATGTGTGGGATGCTTTGGGGAAACGCCTAACTGCACGATCGTATCCTCCGGAGACCACCAGACAACTGACACTGATGATCATCGAGGAATGGGCACTCTTACTTTAAGAACTGTTGGATAATCTGGTGTTGAGTATGGACAGACGATGCTATGCAACCATTGCAGTTATGGGAGGTTATATCCCTTACTAAGGGACATTGCGCTGTTGTTCTCCCTCTTGGCGAGATAGTGTTTTGTACCAACGCCATTCTGTCAATAAAGCCTTTTTCTGCTTCGTTCCATACTATACGCATCCTATTACTGTTACTATGCTTTCGTCATCCTTTCAGTACTACCCTGTGCCTCTGTAGAATTTTCATGTCTCCTAGTTGAGTTTGTGCGGAATTACAGCAAAGTCAACAATGTTGCTTAAGTTTTGCACACTAGTGTATATTAATTCTCATACAAAGTTTAATCTTATAGAGTTTCAGATAGTTTTGTTGATTTTGGGGCCCTGAATGCAAAATTTTAAAATTTTTCTTTCTGTTCGGCAGTAATATGTAAATTCCCGTTGAGGGCCCCTTAGTGCTTATGTAATGAAGGCTATGTTGGGGCCCTAACACTGGAATTTTTATGAGGAGCGTAGCAAACCAAATGCAGAAGCCAGATTAACTTTCCTCTCTAACGGACTGTACTAATTACGCTTAGTACAGTCTGGTAGTAGGCCCATACCCGCCCATTAGCAGACGAGCAAGTCAGTTACGACGCGCTTCAAAGCGAACTTCTAGTCTTCTTAATACAGTAAACTCCCGATTATCCGCGGATAATCGGGAGTTTACTGTATTAATAAGTAATTGTAAACACAGTTCCCGATATACAAACATGAATAATCAGAAATTAATAATAAAGATAAATCTGGGTAAAAAAAATAGCGTATCCCTCGGATGTTCTCGATTGTTTGTAAGTTTCGAGTGTGAAAATACTAATTTTACTTTCACTTATCTGCCCAGTGCCCCATCGGGGGCCTTCCCTGGGCTCGCCGACCTGGCCAGACCGCCTCTGGTTTTAGGGGTCGTCCATTAATTACCTGATGTCAAAAGGCTGAGGGGGGAATCTGGCAAAATCTCAACAAATCTCACCAAGGGAAAGGGAAGGGGTCAACGAAAATCTCACGTCAACTTTTTCATTCAGAAAATATACATATAATAGATTACAACATTTTGTAATATTGACTTTTTGAACTTTTTGAAATCTCATGTGAGGGGGGGGGAGTCCAAGCATATCTCACCAAGGGAGAGGAGGGGGGGTCCAAACTTTTTAAAAAACACCTCACATAATTAATGGACGGTCCCTTACAGAGATTCTACAGAAATGTAGTATTTAGTAAATGGAAATCGATAAAGACAGTTAGAATGGAAACGAAATGAAATTCAGAATAAACAGAGAATCCGCAATTCTACAAGAAATTGTGTGATTTTATTGAGATTCAACAGAAATGTAGTATTTAGTTACCGCAACTTAATAAACAAAGTCAGAATGAAAACCAAATGAAATTCAGAATAAACAGAGGATTCGCAATTTTTTTAAGAAATGGTCCGATTTTACTGAGAAATGTAGTATTTAGTGAATGCAACTCAATAAACAAAGGAAGAATGGAAACGAAATGAAATCAAGAAAAAGAAGAGAATTTCTTCAAGAAATGGTCTTATATTACTTAGATTCTACAGCAATGCAGCATTTGGCTAATACAACTCAATACAAAATTTAGAATGCAAACGAAATGAAATTCAGAAAAAAAACAGAAAATTTCCAGTATTTTAAGAAATGGTCTGATTTTATTGAGATTCTGCCGAAATGCAGTATTTCGTGAAAGTAACTCAATAAACAAAACAGAAATAGCAACGAAATGAAATAAAGAAAAAACAAAGAATTACCATTTCTTTAAGAAATGGTCTGGTTTTATTGACATTTAACAGATATGCAATATTTAGATAATGCAACTCAATAAACAAAGTTAGAGTGGAAACGAAATTAAATCAAGAAAATGCAGAGAATTCCTATTTCTTTAAGAAATGGTTTGATATTGCTGAGATTCTATAGAAATGCAGTATTTAGTTAATGGAACTCGATAAACAAAGTTTGAATGGAAACGAAATGAAATTCAGAAAAAAGGAAGAATTCGCAATTCTTTAAGAAATCGTCTGAGTTCACTGAGATTCTGCTGAAATGTAGTATTTACTAAAAGTAACTCAATAAACAAAACAGATACGGAAACGAAATGAAATCAAGAAAAAGAAGAGAATTACCATTTTTTTAAGAAATTGTCTGATATTATTGAGATTCTACAGAAATGCAGTATTTAGTTAATGCAACTCAATAAATAAAGAATGGAAACGAAATGAAATGAAGAAAATACAGAATTTGCTTTTTTTATAAAATGGTCTGGTTTTACTGAGATTTAACAGAAATGTATATTAATAGTTAATGCAACTCAAGAAACAAAGTTAGATTGGAAACGAAATTAAATTCAGAAAAATAGAGAATTCGTAATCTCTGTGGGTAACGATTAGCTCTTGAACCCCGCACTACTCCCAGCTCCAAGATGAATCGCAACGATCGAGCCCATCCATCCACATAAGATAATAGGCCTAGCCAACTGGCAGACTCCACCGGCTACCCCACCATGTCAAATGGTTAACTCTTACCTCCGACCGATGGAAGCCCGCACTCAACTTCACCTACTACAATGGTACCGCCACTTATTTGATGAACCTACATACGATGTCACATTGAAGCGCTCTGCAACCATCACATTGATATGGGTGACAGTCACTTCCTATGCCAAAAGCCGTACAGGATCTTCCGTAAGGATCGTACGACCATTGAAGAGGAAACCCATAACATGTTGAGAATAGACATGATACAACCGTCTCAAAACCCATGGATCTCACCTGTGTGAAAAAAAGACGGAATCTGGCGCTTCTGCATTGACTATCACAATCTCAACACATTCACAAAAAGAGAATTTACTCGAGAATTGATGGGCTCTGGATATGGTGAGCGGCTCCATCTTCTTTTCCTCCCCGACTTGAAACTGGGTACTGGCAAGTGCCCATCCCACCTGAAAACTGAGAGAAAACAATCTTCTCGATGCCAGACGGCCTGTATGAATTTAATGTGATGGCATACAGTCTTTGCAATGCTCGAGCCACATTCGAGCACCTAATGAACAATCTTCTCTGCGGTCTCAGATGGTCAATCTGTCTCTGTTACCTGGACGACATTGTCATCTTTAGCCGCATATTCTACGAACATCAGCAACACCTCACAGTTGTCCTTGAGTGCCTCTCTGCCACCGAGCTGTGCCTGAACCCCACTTTGCCACTCAAACCATCAAGATCTTAGGACACACAGTGGCACCGGAAGGCATCAACCCCAATCAGACAAAACAGACATAGTCCACAACTTCCCCACCCCAAGATGAGCAAATAAGTTTGCACTTTTCATGGCCTTTGCTTGTGCTATAGCCATTTTATCTCGAACTTCGCACTCATCGCCCTTCCACTCACTACAATCATTAACAACACAACGGCTTCCGCTGGACAGATAAGTGCAGGCCACTCAAAATGTGCCTTACAATATTTTGTAAGGCACGTTTTGAGTGCTTAGTCACTTCCAGGAGGATGCACACCCCGAAATCCACACTGACGCCAGGGGTCTTACACCATTGGGGCAGTCCTCATTCAGAACCAAGGAAGGCAGCAGAGGGTAATCGCCTACACCAGCTGTACCCTCTCCAAAGCCGAGAGGAACTATGCCACTACCCATCGGTAATACCTCGCTCTAATTGGGCCATACGCAAGTTCACTACCACTGCCCATTCACTGTGGTCTCCAATCACGATGCCCTCTGCAGGCTCACCAGCCTTAAGAACCACAGTGGATGGCTGGAGCGAATACAGGAACCCGACATCACCGTAGTTTACAAGATGGGCTGCAAACACCTTTACCCAGATTGTTTGTCACGCCTCCTGCACGAAAGCACCCAGAACACTGCCACAATTAACATTATAATGGAACAATTGGACATAGTCACCGAACAAAACAAGGATCCAAACCTCTGCAAAATCATTGCTGAAGCCCGAGCGTCCACACAACCGCACAAAAAGGGCACTCATAGACTGCGTACTCTTCAAAGAGAGCTTCAACCCCACATCGTAGTGATGGCTGCAAGTCATTTCACAGAATCTACGCCACCACATTGAGGCATTTTGTGTAGCATCTACGCCACCATACAGCCGCCTGTAGGACTCCTTCAGCTGCTCCCGCTACTGGAACTACCCTTCAGCCGCATCAGTATTGACCTCCATGGACCTCTTCACTATCCAACAACAATAACTGTTGGATTGTGGTAGTGCTTGACCACCTCTCCCGCTTTGCCATAACACTGATACTGCGAATCGCAACAGCCAATGAAGTCGCCCGTTTCTTCATGCAAGATGTTGTCCTGCGCTACGAACCCCTGGCATCCATTGTCAGCAACTTTCACACACAGTTCTTCAGTGCGGTCATGCGGCGTCTGCCAGACACTCAGCATCTGCCAGACACTCCAACAATGCACATCACCCTACTGGCCGCAGACGAATGGGGCGACGGAGAAGCTCAACCACTCCATCACCAATATGTTGTCCCTGTAAGTTGACAAAATCATTCTAATTAGGATCAAATCCTCCCATTTGTCAAGTACGTGTTCAACAATGCTGTCAGGCCACGTCCTCCACACCCTTCTTTCTTGTCCACGGTTGTCACCCTCACAATACATTCTGCTAGCCTAGGTCCCAGAAACCTCCATGGACTACGCAACTGCCCTGAGTTGCCACTTGGATGAGGCCAGCACCATAGTCTGCCAGTTCATGGTAGATGCCCAAAAAGAGGCCAAATACCGGTAAGACCGGAAATGCCGTGAGGTCATAAACAACCCCCTGGTACCTCGTTCTGGTCTTCAGGCCAACCCACAGGCCTTGCCGAAAAATTACTACACTGTAGGTGAGGCCCCTACACCGTTGTCCACTGCTTCTCCCCTGTAACCTACAAGCTCTCCCGACTACAGCCTACAACTCGCTCAAAGCCGACAAAGGTAGCCCATGTTACCAGGATGAAGCGCTACCTCCAGCCAGATGACATACCTGCCCTATCTGACACGGAATATGAACTGCCTCGACCAGTATCACCTCAACTATCAATCAAGAACTACTGGACAACAGAACCATATGATGATGCCATCTTTGCCCCTGCACAATCGGACCACACCCTCCAGACTAAACTAACAGCACAGAATCTCCCACCATCCCGTGCTGCTCACAGAGGAACGTATCTCGCCCCCGACATTACCTGGACACGTGAGTCGACAAGGGCATCTATCCTTGAAGGGGAAGCTATGATGCAAAGTCAAAAACCTTCCCAGATTGGTCAGTTAAACTCCACTGTGTCTGGCTCACAAAATTGGCTCCCTCTCTCACTGGCAGAATGAAGAGGGACCACCGGCCTTTGGGCCTTCTATTACTTTGACCCCTTTTTGGTATCCACCACCCCTGTATATATACTTGTAAATAAGATGTAAATAAATGTGTGTAAATTATGCCAAAATGCCGATCGTAAACATCACTTCTTTTTGACCACACATCAATATCATTCTAATATTGACTCAGCTATTGAAAAGAAAATCTTTCTCGAACAAGATTTTTTTTAATAATTAAGAGTTATTTTATTTAATTTTCCATTTCAGTAGAAAAACATAAAACGCTGTTGTTAGTTTATATAGGTTCTGTAGATGTTACCTGTAGATATTAACATCTATAGATGTTTCCTGTTTAAAAGCTCTATTTACACAACAATAATGAAAGTTTTTCTTTTAAATATAAGTATTTTAGATTATATGAGTTTATTATATGGAGGTATCTTTCAAAAGAAAAAAACAATAAAAAAAAAAAGAAAATGACTATTGTCGAGTGAAACTAAATTTGGGGCTTGGACTTTTTCCACTGAATTTTTAAAGAGATAAATTAAAGGTCATTGGTTCTTCAGTACATGAATAAAATAATGCCGTAGAAAGGAACAGCTATATCTCAACATAATCTGCAGTATTAAAATATATATATATATATTGTTTGGATAGGTTTGTTTGTTTCTAATTACATGGGGGGGGGGGGAATGTGATTATTACATAGCCATTTTAATTTTGATAAAACTTAGTACAAGAACGAACTTCCTGAAAGATCATAAATCTACTTTCTTAAATCTTGCTATTTTTTTTTTCATTCTTCTTTTCTTTTATTAAATAAATCCACAAATACTTACTTATGTTGTCTGAATCCAATAATTGCTAATCATACAATGGTCATGGATACATTAATTTGCAAATTAATAACCTGTGTTTAAGTCATGGACAGAAATCCATTATTTTGTATCTAATGTTCTTTTATTGGAATTTATGTCACACTCACTCACTAATTTTTAAGGATCCATACAGAAACAATTTAAAATGAAATTAGATCATTTCTTGTCTTCCTTAATATGTATGCCAAATTTTAAGAAAATTCTACTGTCAATGAAAAATTTAGCAGGAGAAGAGAGGACACACATACACAGACTGAGGAGATTTGATGAATCTCAAAATTATTATTATTATCTTTATTTTATTTTTCAGCCAATCACCAACAAGTGCGCCTCAAAGCACAGGGCTTTATTTATTAACACGTTCCATTTTTTATGGGTTTTTGCTTCAGACTACTGCAATTACATTAAAGGATACCATTGAAATCTTTTTTTTAATATATTCATTAATAAAATATCAATAACAACTCAATTATATTGTTTTTTTGACGTAACGCATATAGTCATTAGTCTGTCAATAAGATTGTTTTCATATATACTGATGACGGATAAATTGCACTTGAACTAAAGTTGTGCATGTCAAGCATATGTATGTCAAGAGTTGGATTTAAAGACATTACACGTCGTATGTATATGTCAATAGTAGTAAACATTCCACAGAGTGGCGACATAACAGTTAAATCTTATATTGAAAGCAGTCAACCAATAACTAATAGTATAGCATTTCCTTTAAATATCATTAAATTAAATTTTGTTTTATAGATATAACGTAATATTCTTCAGAACCTCTGAGAGAGGCTAGTGCTGATGTCATAGGGCTCTGGAATCGTCAAGTTATCATGGTCCTACTATAACTCTAATATTTCTACATTCATTAGCAGAGTGATGAGTGAAGATTTAGTAGAAACTTTGAAAGACATATTTTTGTTGTTTTTGTTTTTAACAACTGCATACACAAAATGTAAAGGGGAGCATCTCTTAAGAAAGTTCTGTCCACTTGTTCATCACCACCTCTACCGCATACAAGTTGGACAGACATGAGTGATACCTTATTTAAACTGTTACGAAGATAGATGGAAGAAAATACAAATTCTGATCTCTGTTCACTATGTGTCTCACAGGAAATGGCCAAAAATGAACCATGTATGGGACTGCTAAGGTTTTGTCTACAATATGAAACCAGTGTTTTCCTGGTTTTAATGTTTAATTGTAAATTTGATATTAGCCAAGCACATACATTGTTTTCTATATCTTCATAATAAGGCTTAGATATGAGGGGTTTTAAGTCATACTAGCCTAACCCCAACTTTTACAAAATAGAGTTATGTGTTGTATATGGTCAAGAAAATGTGTCTTTCCACAATGCCATAGTAGCGTAACTCGCCAACCAATTAGAAAGCCTTTTACAATAGTGACTTTACTATGGCTTAAACTGATTCGCCAGGAGAAAACACGATCATAGTAGCCTAACCTAACCAAAGATGGCGGACAGCGAAGAAGAAGCAATTCACAATTCAGAGTTTTTTCCTGAAATTCCTATGTCCAACTCGTCAGACAGTGACCATGATCCATGGCAATATCATTTGATTCCGAAATTAAAACTCTATTAACAATATAATTAGTAAATAATGCGCAGTAGACAATTTTTCGGACAATAGTGGTTAGGCTACTTTGGCTTATTGTATTCTACTTTGGCATAAAGTATGTTGTTGGTAAGGCTACTATAGTGCATTCTGTATGCTAAGTCTGTGAGCAGGGCCGTCTTTAGGAATTTAGGCTAAGGGTGCGACTGTCTTGGACCCAGTGATTTAACATTTGTTTTATGTAAGAAGGAAGGTGTTTTTTTTTTTGTTTTTTTCTGTTTTATTGGGAATTACAGATTAGTGGAAGGAAGTTTTTTTTTTTTTTTTCGCCTGGCAGCATTATGGAACCATATCGTTTCAAGCAGTGACTATGTTGTCCAATGCATTGATCACAAGTTCCTAGTCTCCGGGCATTCATTTCTGCCTTGTGATGAAGATTTTGGTCTCGTTGAGAAACAAAAAAGTACTTCCGAGATGTGAATGCACCAGATGACTGGATAAATGTCATCAAAGCTACACGCAAGAACTCGCCATTTGATGTAACAGTAATAAGATTTAATGACTTTGTTTCAGCAAGCACCATAGAACACTTTCTCACAAACAGAAAGAAAGGACGCAACAAGTAGGAAGTTGAATGGTTGAAAATTCATTGGATACACTTTCAACACAATAACCCAAATGTGATGATATAAAAATGCTCCCATAATGATGATGTTCTTTTTGATGAAGTTGACTTCACGAAAGCAGGATGAGGAAGGTCGAGGGAAACTGATGTGCCACCCCTCTATCCTGAAGGTAGGGCAATTCCAATTGCCAAGTACAATGATCATCCAGACATAATCCAGTACATACCACAACTACATCATCGACTTTACAACAACTTACAAATGGATGGAAAGTTGACACAAGAAGTTATTTCGTAATCATGTTTAACTTTATTATAGCCTTAAACCTTATTTTGCAAATATGAAGGAGGCTAAAACCCTCCGAAACATGTAATTTCAGTTATGAAAATACCAATTTTTATTAATTTTATATAGTTGTATGATTTATTTCAGATATTTATAATGATTAACCTTCATTAATCGAACAGTGAGCTGTTGTAACAGGCAGTTATAGTGGTGATAGATAAAAGAAATTTAACTTACATGATCAAACTATCATTAGTAAACTTTTGGGAAATGATATAATGATCTTATTCTGTAATCACAAACATTATTATGGCATTTACAGCAACAACATTTTATGGCAGAGTAGACTATCCAGCAATGAATGATTGTCCATAGCCTATCCAGACACATTGTTTGTTTTTTTTTTAAGCCAATAATACTAGTAGCGCAATTAAGTGACCAAGTTGGCACTAATTTTGTAAACAGTAAAGACTGCAAAGAAAACTGATATATGCATTACAGCAACCAAATGCATATTGTTTTTTTTTGTACTTGACCATCAAACCTTTAAAACCATTTCCTAAAAAATTTTCTTTTTGAGGGTGAGGCTAGTATGGCTTAAAACTCCTCATATTAGAGTGAGAGAAAATAATGAATACTGTTAGCAAATTGGAAAAATGAAGATAAATGGGATCCTCATAAATATCAAATATATCTAACCATTTGCGCCACATGCCATGAAAATAATGATTTAAAAATTACAACCAACCATCTCCCTTACAGAATATCATTTGGTTATTCTGATTTCTTTTAAATCTGCACTTAAAACATTTAATGATAGATTGAATATTCAAATTTTAATGATGAGATAGGCATTATCAAAAATACTAATTTTTGAATTTACAGTTACTTTAAAATACTATTTCCACATACAGTAAAACCCCGTTATTACGCTCGTCAAGGGACCACGACCTACAAGCGTAATAAGCGGGATAGCGCTATAGACGGGAAATATTTTATGAGACGGGGAAACATTTAGACACCATTTTACAAGAAACATACTTGATTCTGCAATAGATATAGGGCAAATATGAGCTTATTTCCTATTGAAAAAATCTTTGATTGTGGTTTGCCATGTGTGTGTGTGTGTGTGTGTGTGTGTGTGTGTGCTACTGTTATGGATTATGACATTTTCAATGGGTTCAAGTAATTATTAACATCAATTGATACACCACTAGGAGCAACACTAATATATTATCGGAGCAGATTTAGTGCACTGCCCGCTATTTCACGCACCTTTTCTTGAATGATTGGGTCACTTAATGGCACTGATGCATCACGGGACTGATGAATCAATTCAATTAGAATTTCCTCGGCATCTTCATATTTTCTACACTTTACTTTTTTACGTTTGCAACCACCCTTCGCTGCATTGGTAATTCCATTCTTATTTTTTATTATTGTTCTCAGACTGGATGACGGAATTCCTAGAGATTCTGCGAAATCCTTCTCATTTAGTGTAGAATTATCGTCGTACTTACGGAGAATTTGCAATTTTTCACTTATTGAAAGGGGTTTCTGCTTCGACATTTTGCACTAACTTACTGTATCACAGACCCGCACTTCAAAGAGTTCAAAGATTCCCTCCTACCAGGGAAAGAAAAGAATCTTTACAGTGTTACATTTCTTTTCAATACAAAATTTTCAATATAAAAAAAGCGCTACAAGCGGGATTTGAAGCGTTATAAGAGGGTAAAAGTATACAGAGTTACATAGAAAATTCCAGGGACCGTATGAAAGGAGCGTAAAGAACGGGATAGTGCTATAAGCGGGAGCGTAATAACGGGGTTTTACTGTAATTACACCATCTATAAACAGGAGAAATGAAAGCATTAATTTTGTACTTCAAATCTCTTTTCCATTCCTCTACTTTTTAAAAAAGTTGAATGAAAACTCTACTTCCATCTTGTCAATTTTTAGTTTTTTTTTTCTGTTTGCTTCTAAATTTGTCATCAACAGAACTCTTTTCAAATTTCTATTAAAGAAGAATTTTTTAAAATTTTATCTGAGACAGAAGAAAACGAATTAATAGTCCTGAAAAACTAGTTGTTCATACAGAAACCAATCAAATGAATTACATCGATTTACTGTAAGTTTGTCTTATTTCTGCTTAAAATATTCTACCAAAGCTCCATTGTTTTCGTCAGCTGAATTTAATGAAGATTATCTTAATATTTCAGAGATTAATAAGATTTTTTACTCAATAATTGGTTTAAAACCATTTCCAAACAACAATATTTCAATAATTGCTCTTTTCTTTAAATAAAAACAATAATCATTCAGTTTCTATATTTAAAGTAAATCTCAGTCCTGATTTTAATGAAACTTGGCCATTATTTTATATCTCTGAAAAAAAAAAAAAAATCATTCAACTGTAAATGATTGAACTTTACGACCAAATTAAAGTCAGAAAAAAATATTAATAATACTTGCATAAAAAAAAAGTAAATGATTGGAAATTAATTTTAACTTGCAAAAGAAGTTTAAAATTAATTTTGGATCAATATTTTCTTATCTTCTTTTTTTTATTATGTAAGTTCCAGATATTTCTTCAACCAAGGGTGTCTATTTGCAAAGAATTGGAATCCTGTGGAAATTCTTCTTTTTAATTTTAAAAGAAGGTTGCCGTTTCATTAATATTAAAAATTTACTTCAAATTTTTTTGTGCAAATTTTAATTTGTCTAAACTTACTTTGCAGTACCACAATTAAAAAACAACATTCAACAAATAAATTTCTGAATCAAGCACAAATGATATATTCACTAAATGATGTAATTTATTTAATTAAGTGTTTAGTTTTGTTTTCTATTAACAAAAACTTCATTGATATACAAAGAATAAATACATATCAGTAATATACAATTCCTTCTTATAGAATTCACACACACTCAAAAAACAA
Organism: Thereuonema tuberculata; assembly: GCA_023159025.1. Classification (NCBI taxonomy): domain Eukaryota; kingdom Metazoa; phylum Arthropoda; class Chilopoda; order Scutigeromorpha; family Scutigeridae; genus Thereuonema; species Thereuonema tuberculata. Next base: position 39,904,506 of record JAFIDM010004315.1, on the reverse strand, counting down.
TTTCCTCATTGAAGACTATGGGTCAAAACCAAAGAAACTCAAAACAACACCTCAGTCTCTCCATCTGAATCCACAAGAGGCACTGCAGCACTTATAGAAGGTAGTCATTGGTTCATCAGCAGAACGGGTTTGAATCTGCATAAAATATGCTCGAGGATGTTCACATTTTGGACAACAGGCATCAGTGGAATCCACATTATCCCAAGCAGCAGCACCTCCCAAGACGTCGTCCACTTCCTTCAGTTTTGGATACTTCCGATTGCTAATACGCCTAGTCACATTATGTACATATGGGCAAGTATTGCATGCAAATCGATAGCAACGCACTCCTTCTTCTATTACAAGAATATTAGCGCACACAGGACAGAACATCAACATCTTGCAAAGAGTAACAAAAAATTATCAATCAACACTAGTATAATCACTGAGCAGAGTAATATGCTGGTTAAAGTTTCTGCTTTCAAAACAAATTTGGAGCTTATTAAAATAATAAACAAGTAGTTTTAAGACCTTTAAAATCGATTTTTGTGAGGAATTAAGCTTGTCATCTGAATAGAACATACAATGCCATTGAAACACATGTAAAGGCCAAAGGAATGTGAAGCCTTGTTCCAATGATTGAAGCTGAAAAGAAAAAAAAAAAAATCTCAATTAGATCAAACCAGTTTCATGAATAGAATAACTGTTCACCAGAAAATGAGAGGTAATATAAAAATACTAAAAAGCAAACAAATCAAGTGTATTAATTCAATGGAAATTTTGAGGGAAACAGTAGTAACAGAAAAAGTTAAATTTCATTTCAAAAATTCCCTAATAAGTTTTTTAATTGTAAATTGTTTATTATTATATAAAAATAAATAATTCTTCCAACACTGTATACTGTAACCACTGGTCCTCTGGCTATGTGGGATAAACATCCTGGCCCCTATCCACACGCATTAAAGAGCATAAACATGCTTTCAAAAACGTAGACCCCAAATGTTCATATACTGTTGCGCACTGCAATGAGACTGGACACACCCCTAACTTCTCTGCTACTAAACCCCTTTCCCAGCAACTCCTAGCCGAATCCTTCCATATAATTCGGCTTAAGACATACAACCCTATCAGCAGCGGGCAAAACGCCCATCACTATTGCTAAACTTCCTTCACTCTCGCTATGCATTCAATCTTGTGTTGCCTTAAATGTTTTTCTGAGGTCCTATATGTTTGTGCCGTCCCTGATGATGGAATAAGCTGAGTATTCCGAAACTATAGATTTATTGCCATCTTTTTTATTGTCTTTTCATCATGTTTGCAAGTAAGTGCGTTTTATTTATTTTCACTTTCTCTTTATTTGAATATATGAATGTTAAGCCTCCCTGTTCTTACGTTGAATCTTATTTTAACTAATCAAAGCTATTTTTTTCCCCATATTTTCTTTAATTATTTTAAATAATGATTTTAATTAGTTTTTGTATTTGCATTTATTTATTATTTTTTCAATTATTTCAAATTAATGATGTAATTTTAGTTTTTGAGAATGCATTGGTAAGGTATCATTGAACTGACTTGTTTGCTGATGTTACAGCGAACATTGTCGTATTCTTCTTTAAATTCAGGAACAAATCTCGAAGTAAATCATAAACTTCCTCTGGGCTTGACCAATGTGTTGTTGCTGTCGAACACTGAATGTTCCATCACTAGTTTCCAACTGGTTGGCTTATTTCTGGCACATACTAAATAAGCCTTTCAAGGAATCAAAATGATTATTCTCACTTGATAATCTTTAATACAGTAAACTCCCGATTATCCACGGACGGTTTATCCGTGGACCTCTCCTGTTTCCATTTTTTTTTTTTTTTACTGTACAATAAATTATGGAATTAAAAAAAAATTAAATGATAGAATAAGGTAATTTACAATAAAAGAGGCAACAAAGTAAGTGAAGACAATTATAGACAAACAATTTAAAGAACGACCTTGTGGGCAGAACTTAGGCCAGCAGGTTACAATAAATTACGGGAGAGCTTTCCCGTAATAACAAAATTTAAAAATAAATAAATAATTTAAAATAAAATAATTGTTTATAATGTATGTACTGTAACTGTATGTATTGCCATTTTAATGTAAATAAAACATGTTAAAAGCATTTTTATGTTGATTTTCGTCTTATTTCGGATTATCTGCGGAATTCGCTTATCCGCAGTTGCCGCGCCACCCAATTCCGAGGATAATCGGGAGTTTACTGTACTATCGAAGCACAGATTTATAACTTTCACTGGATTCATAACGAAAAATTTATTACATTTTAAATTTTATGCTAGAGATAAGCAAAGATAAAGTAAATAAGAAACAATGAAATGACACATAGACAAAATGTGAAAGCAAAGTGCCAGCAGTTCTATGCAGTATCCTAAACCATTTGGGATACTCAGTGATATGCAGTTAGCAGGTATGATTTTGCTTTTAAAGAAACAACCTAACTCAAGATTAGCATGATCATGAAAAGAAGTTTTGTTTGAAGAAATGGAATTTTCCGGGTTAATCATCAAGGAGGGTGGATCAGACTTCTGAGTCCTTAACAAGAACAAAACGGCCGATTCCCTCAGCTGACAAACTCAAAGGTATCATTCGTTAATTAATATTCAATTTTTGTTTTTCATTTCTTGAGAAGCTTTTCATATTGAACAAGCAATGTATTGATCACAAGTTTTTCTTTGTAAATATTTCCAGCAAAATAATTAAACTATTATAGGCATAAGCTATTTCATTTAAATGCAATTCACTCTGCGAACTAAAGAACATTAGTAATATTATTAGTATTAATTTATTAAACACTTTATCCTATTAAGGCGAATGTTTTAAGTAATTTAATTAATGTAGAACAATTTACAGGTAAAAAATATCTTTAGAAATACAGTATTAATCAAATCCTTTATTTACACATTTCATTTATACCCTCTTTCTACTCATTTACTAAACATTTTCTATTTGAGTGCAAAGTATTAAAAATCATTTTTAACAGTCTTTATTGTTTACTACATTATTCCCTCAACTGTACTTCTCTGCCTTTAATGAAGCTATAATGAAGCCCAATTTCTCTTTCCTTTTTGTCCTTTTGAGGGCTGAGAAATTACTTTCAAAAGTGTAAATTATTTAATATCCACTTTAAGTTCGTACTGGAATCTAAGGACAGAAGCTATAATGAAGTCCAATTTCTCTTTCTTAAATTAGTAATTTGTTGTGAGCTAAGTTTTCTGCCTCCATTTCTGTTTCAATAAACGAGTCTTCTTTCAGGCATTCTTAAATAGCCTTGCCCATCTTGAAGATAAATAACCAAACTTTATTCATACATTTTAGCTTTTCAATTGCACTGAAAAACTGCATCACATAGCAAAAACACACAACTTGGAACTTAAGTGACACACACTATCTCAGACAAGTAACCATTTCGACTTTTAACCAAATTCTTATTTTTAGCTGCACTTTCTTTTGTCTTTTAGAATGCAGCTTACCTTCAAGGTAGATTTAGGCTTTACTTACATACTGGCTGTTGTATATCTGTTTACTACAAATATGTTTGTGATTGTCTCTGTCGTTATCATGGAGACTGTCAAAGCCTGTTCCAAATTACATTTAGATATATATCATAATTTCAATTTGTGGATATTTCTTTTGCTTTGGAGAGACCATTGTAAACCATCATTGACTTTTGTTCACTGCCGACTTAATTGAGAGCTTTCAACAGCCAGAGTTCCAAATAAATCACAGATTTTGCAGACAATCTAAAGATTAAAGTAAAATTATTAAAAATTTCTGTATCTTGGAGTTTTATTGCTTGTACACATTTTTAAAACAACATTAAACATGCAATCTTCGCATTTCTTCAACTGAATTCATTGAAAAAATTCATTTGAACATAAGTTGTTTCTAAACCAAAATCTTCCACAATCTTCTTTCTTTCCATATCAAAAATATTAGATAGAAACACACTCTTCCATACATTGCATTAGTATTAAAATATTTATTAAAATACTAATAAGGGAGACAAATTTTCAGGAACTGTACATATTCCTTTTTTCAAGTCAATAATATAGGTATAACAGAATTAATAATAAGCTTGGCAGCATTGGTTTAAAAACATGAACTATTAATAAAATTAATTGTTGATACAATATGCTTAAACATCTCAAAGTGACTATTAACTAATTTTATTGTTACAAAAAATAAATAAATAAAAGCATGGTGATACAACAAATTTAATTGTTGTTTACAATCTGACTTATAAATTGTAATCTATAATTTTTCAAAATATTGTTAATAATTTAATTCCTTAATATTGGCTGTTTTATGGTTATCAAATTTTAAGTAATCTCTAATAAGTACAATGGTATTAAAATTTACTATAGCTCCTTTATACCTATTAAAATTTTTTTCTTTGGAGTTTCTAATAACACAACTTTCCAATATTTTTCTTAAGCCTAATTGGGTTTCTTTATATAAAATTTGGACATTTGTGTCCATAACGTGGCTTTTCGTTATGCAATGATATGCTACGTCTGAGATGTCTTTGTTTTTATTTTTCAAGGCCCTACAGTGCTCGGACACTCGCTCCGCTAGGGTTCTTTTGGTTTCTCCCACGTAAAAATTTTGGCAAGTTTGGCAAGTGATTTTATATATACATTTTACATTTCTAATGCAATGTATGGAAGAGTGTGTTTCTATCTAATAAGTTGTTTCTAATTTTGGTTTTTTTTATTTGAATAAAATTTTAGATTTCTAACTGTGAAACTAATTTTAATTTTTATTGATTAACAATCTTACAAAATAATCTTGCCTGCACAATTTTGATACATTTCATGAGACTCCATGTAGTTTTACAGCCTTAAAAAAGTAACTCTTGATATATACCAGAAAACAGGAATTTCATATTGTCTTCCAATGTTTTCTTCTTTTGTAGATATCTACACAAAATTCTCATACTCAAAATACACTCATCTGTATGGAAGTATTTTTATATGTCCAAATAACTATGTAAACTGCATATAGTATTCACTTTTAGATGGAAATAATATCTTTTCTATTTAAATGTTATTGCCCACTACTGCAACATTTCTTCTTAGGATTGTTATTTAAAAAATCCAGCTTTCACTTTTCTGCTGCTCTACAGTTATTATATCTATACTTAACATATTAATTTCCTACATATTTCGATCTGTCTCAAACCTATCACTTGATCACATTCTACTTCTTCATTAAGCATTTCAATTGCTGGTTGCATCTGATCTATTGGACAAGGATAAGTAGATAGGTATTCAATTGCTGTACAAGTTGGGTGCTTTTAACCCTTTTGGGACCGTGCTTCCTAATATAAACCATTTATATCCTCTGAAGTTATTCTTATTTAAGTTTCATACAAATAAAATGATCTTCATCCATAGTTGATTCTGGTAAATTACCTAAAATACATATGGCTGAATTAAAATTTTTAACTTTATGTAGGTGAGCAGCAAGACAGCCGTGTCCTGAATTTAGCCTGAATAAGACAACAGCTTCTTTTCAAGCCATTCCGGCATGGCCGAGCGGTCTAAACGGCGGTCTGCCAAGAGGCCGATGTATCGAAACCTGGGTTCGAATCCCGGCTTCAGCATGGATGTTACTTTCTCCTTCTGTTTTTCAATTTTTTTCTGCGGGTATAGCGAGAGCTGCCTCCTATGGCTCACCTTGGGCAATGTTTCGTTGGCTAAATGTTCACATTTCTCACCCCTAGTCGAGGCCAATAATTTCAATTCTAAGAGCCCGGGCGTTGCAAAAAAAAAAAGCTTCTTTTCAAAGTTTGGTTCTGTTTTCTTTCCAGGTCTTATCTATGTTTGCTCATTTTTTTGTTTTTAAGACAATTGATTCATTCGTTCATTTATTTTTGTTTTGATGGTTCATTTGAGTGTATTAATGCTGATGGATTTATTATAATGATAAAGTTTAGTTCCTTTTCTTGCTAAATAATCGACAATATTGTTTCCGAGTAAGTCAACGTATGAAGGTATACACTGAAATTGTATATGTTTGGATAAATCTTCCAGTAGTTTTAATAAATTTCTTACTTCTAGAATTTGTTAGATCCTAAAGCTTGAATTGCTGATTTTGAATCTACCAAGAAAACTGTGTTTTTGAATTTGTTGGATGCATAGATAAGTTTTTCCATTGCTTCTATTTCAGCATCAAAGTTTGATTTAACCTTAACTAATTCTATTTTTTTTTTAAGAATGGGGATAGATCTGTTCTTCTTAAAGAAATAATAAAAGCTAATTTCTGCTTTCCTAAAAATCAGAATTTCAAATTAGAAAAGCTATTTCTGCAACAGTGATTTAATGAACAAATAACAAATGGTGCTGATATTCATTTTCAATTACTTTTTCTCACTCTTTCTTTAAATTATTAATAAAAGTATTGTTTTAAGTTCATATTGCCACTCCAGTTATTTGATAGTAAGTAAATTTTTGAGTGCTTTAAGTTTAGTGATTCTTAAGCCCCGCAAACATCATGCAACTTTCCAGCAACTTAGTCGGCCGATTTTGACGTCAGGAGTTGATATAGACAGTCTTGAGCCCGTTTTTCAGCAACTTGGCAGCAACTTTTGTCCTCCAACTTGAGTTGTTCCTACACCAGCAACTCGAATTAGTTGCTTCGAATTACCTAATCACAGGGCAGCGTTGGAACAAGTCATTCCTGAAGTCACGGCCATGGAAGATATGGCGTTCAAAAATGATGTTCGCTGATCGATTCAAAGACAAATGCATAAACAATGAATATCAGAGTATTGCGAGTTTCTTTCATGCATAAATAAAGTTTATATGAAATGCAGTAATTGTATGCGGCAGAATTTATCAGAGAGGTTTCAAAACCTCAATTTTTTCGGATTTTCCACAACTGCTGGTGGAAACGCATTGCATTATGGGATTGCTGCTGACGCGGTCGACTTCATGTCGAGTTGCATGGTGTTCGGGGTTGACAAAAGTTGGCCAACTCGAAGTCGGCCGACTAAAGTTGCTGGAAAGTTGCATGGTGTTCACATAGCTTTAAATAGTGAATTTATAATGTGTGCGTGTTTTTCTTTGTTTCTGTAAATTAAGTTTATGCAAATGAAGAGGACTTAATCATGACACATACTGTTTCATTCTATGAAGAAGGTGTTGAATTGAAATTAACATAGACAAGATTTGTTATGTTTTTGTTTGTGAGGAATTACAGGAATACTCTTCCATTTTATTTATTATTATTTTTTCTTTTTGTAGATTTGTATTTATGGAGTTGAGAAACTTTTGTTTTTTCTTACCTTTATGAAACACACCAAACAATCCTTTCTTCTCACTTAAAAAAACTTGCTTTAGTCTTGGGATTTTTCGAACATAGGCACACGTACAAATCAGCAAAAGTCCAAAAACCACCAGTCCTTCAAAGGAATAAACTTCAATGCAAAGAAAAACAATATAAAAATAGAATCCAACTAAAAGGAAATTACAATTCATTAATTACAAAAATATTTTAAAACAGACACGTTAATTTTTTTTTGTAATTCATCTGGATTGCAATTAGCCTTGCTTTCTTCAATTTCCTCTGAGCCTGATGGATTCTCAGGCCAGGAATTGGAGCTTTGTCTTTTGATTTTATTTTATTGGAAACCTACTGGCGGGTGCGTGGATGGATTCCCGTACTTGGTTTCGCGATCAGAGCTTTCGGCAGAGGGTTTGTGTGGCTGATGAGTCCATAAAGAGGATGAAACGACAGTCTCACACTCCCACTGTTGATAGTTCAGAGGCGAAATCTTTTGCTTATCTTGGTACCTTCTTGGTTTATTTCTTACTATTCATTAACTTTATAGATAGAAATTTATTCCCACCATTTTCTTTCTTTAGTAGCTGATATTACAGGATTGAACAAACAAAAGTGCAAATTATTTGCTTATCAAAACTTAATGAAGATAAACTAAATATACAGTATGAGAGAGAAGGAATGGAATAATTAAGGGCTCTGATTAAAATGACAAATGACCCAAAATTGAGGTAATTTAAGAATTATATATTCTAAACTTTTAACCTCAGTTTAACCAAACTTCCACTTTTCAGATACTCTATATTGTAATTAATAAAATATCAATTTTAAAATAATGAAACAGAATTTAATAGGTATAAATTGATGTTTCATTTATTAATTATATTTTATATTTCCATTTTATATTTTACAGATCTAATGAATTAATTTTAGATGGTATTGTAGGATTCATATTGGGGTTTGTTTAATTAAATGAACGTATAAATATATGAGTACAAAAATAATGATAGCAAAAGATTTCAAATTGTTCAATTGTATTGAAATATTTGCTCCTCCACATATAGAATGAAATAAGCTTTTGATTCAACTAAATTGATCAATAGTGTTAGTATATTTAATACCACAGTATTTTTTTTTTCTTTCCAAAAATAAATAAAGAAAACAGGCTAATTGGTGCAACCTCACTTGTGCCAGTAATTATTTACAAAACCCAAAGAAAATGGCCTAATAATTGTGTTCAATTTTAAATAAATTGATAAGACATTGAACCATTAAATCTTTTTTATTAAATAATTACTCCACTATCTTTAAAACGCAAATAATTTACATTACAATGTTTTTCCCATATTATTTTTATTTATCTTAAACTCCTTTATTACTTTAGGATTTAAGAAACGACTTTCCAATAAAATAAGCAGGTAATATTTTCAGAATTACATTTTGTTTTTCCAAACTTAAAAATGTTTCGATTAAGTATGGATACTATTTTGTTTGCCAGCTTTCTGATTCGAAAACCCTGTTTTCCAAGCCCCTCGAAATTATCATAATTTTATCACTTAATAGAGATAAGCAAAGTTTCATTGACGCGAACTATTTATAATTTTCCTTTCGATGAATCCTATAAGAATATACCTGGGAGAAGAATGGAAATTTTCCATTAAGGGGTTAACACTATCTACTGATATGTCAATAATCTTCACAGAGAAATCTCTAAAAGGATTTAAGAGATTAAAGTTAAGACGAACACACCTGAGGAAAAAAGAATCACAGAATAGTTCGAATTTCCTGAAACTTATACATTTTAATACATATATTTTTGTTTTGTTTTTAATCATTTATATTCATTCATTCGTTAAAAAAATCAGAATGAATGCCTTAAGTTGGAAGAAATAACTATTTCATTATTATTCCTTTAACTAATATATCCCCATTGTGTGTTTTACAACTCACAAAAGATGTTTAATTATTAAATACGAAATTTTCGAAAGTGATCAAAATTACCATTGGTCATTTTAATTTTCCTTCGATTTCAATCTATCTTGAATAACTTTGGATTTCAACATCGTCCACAGCAACCGGAAGTCAATATTGCCAACTTGAAAACCTGAAATATCTCTTTCAAAAAAATCTCCGAAACACACCTTAAAACCTCCAGATTTTATAGATTTTAGCAGATTTAGCCATTTGACCAAAACAAAAACCGCTTTTAGCACTTTTTTCGCCGAACAACCAATAATAAAAGAAAGCTCTCACTAGTCGAAACACATCCAATTTCGTGCAATTTTTAAAATCACTTCCCGTTTTCGGTAAATTATCATTTTAACCATAGGATATGAAAACCTAATGAACACGAGCCGAAACCTCATCGTTACAAATCAGACACCTCTAAATTACCTCTGTACTCCGATATTTTTTCTTTTAGACGGCAAACCACAACCTCCAGATTTGGAAGGAAATGTTGACAACACTGACCGGAAGTTGTCATACCTACTTGACTTAGATAATCGATAGAACCAGGCTTAATAAAAGAGCATCAGTGATTCCTCTACAAAATTCCTCTACGTCTTCATTGGTAGCAAAAGTGAAAAAAAAAAATATGTATTGAACCATGAACTATTAATTATGTTATTTTTTTTAAGCTTCACTACTTCTTAATTGCAAATGACTTTTTTTTTTTATTATTTATTCACTTACTCAATACTTTATTTTAGAAATTAACTATTTTTTTTTAATACCTGGGTATAATCGCCAAATATTGCCCCCCGATGATATCAAGCCTACAAACTACGAGATTTTTTGGCGAGATAATGCATCAGTAGCGCTGGTAGTCAGTGTTCATTCGCGAAAGTTTCAGAGGCCACGTGTAAACGAACCGTATGCAAATATTGTTTTCTAAAAAGTGTCAAAGTTGAGTTGTTTTTTTTTTCACAAATATTTAAGAATCTGTGTAATTATATACAATCAGTGCCCCCACAAAGGGGAGGGGGGGTCAGTTGGTCCCACAGCACCGGGGCCCGGGCTGAGATATAGAGTATGTTTATAGTGTATAGAACAGGGGTGGGCAAGACGGCAATTTTGGGGTGACCGCATGTGAGATTTCTGAAGATGGTTTTGGTTGTCGATTTGGAGATTCTGTTTTTTTTTTGGTTGTCGATTTGGAGATTCTGTTTTTTTTTTTTGGTTGTCGATTTGGAGATTCTGTTTTTTATTTTGGTTGTCGATTTGGAGATTCTGTTTTTTTTTTTTTGGTTGTCGATTTGGAGATTCTGGTTTTTTTTTTGGTTGTCGATTTGGAGATTCTGTTTTTTTAGTCTTAAGATGACCACGGCACTTGGAGTATACTTGAGGTAGCCCTTACCTTACAAAAGTCTACCCACCCCTTCTGTAGAAGTATGAAATCGTGTGGTATTTTCGCGATATTTTTGGCTAAGAATTTATGATTTTGTTTATAACATGGGGGGAGGGGGAAAGGCCCGATGCTGCATTTGGTACCTGGGCCCAGAATTTGATGTGGGGGGCCTGCTTTTAGGCTTCTGATTGAAGCCTTTTTAACTCCGGTTTGTCTGTCTGTCTGTGGACAAGTATCCCAGAATGCTTCGCAACGGCTTCTGTTAGCTCAGTTGGTTAGAGCGTCGTGCTAATAATCCGAAGGTCGTGGGTTCCATACCCTCATGGGCCCATTCTTATTTTTCATTTTTTTCTCCCCATTTTAAATCTTTTCACAGTTTCTCAACTTATGACATTATGAGATATTGGTTATGTAATCCTTTAGAATTGGGATTTTGAAAGCTATACTTTATTTTCTCTAAAATTAGTATCACGTTGTTATTGAAAGTTATTGAATTCAGTCTATTAACAAGGTTTGAGTTAAGAATGACGATTATTCCATATAAATAGTGATTTTTTTTTTTAAATCATTATTAGTAAGGTGACCATTTTTTCTAAAATTAAAAGGAGGACGTAAAAAAAAAACGCTCCAAAGCTATCTGTTTGGAGATAAAACCAAATTTTTTGGATCAAAAAAAAAAAAAAAAAAACACCAAAAGATTTTAAACTTTACATATCAAAAAGGAGGACATTTTACTCTTCAAACATTAAAAAGGACGACAGAATTTACAAAAGGAGGACATTTAGGAGAACACTTCTCAAGGGAGGACAGAGCTTCAAAAAGGAGGACGGTTGGTCACCTTTTTATTAGGAATTCAGTGTATTAACAAGGTTTGAGTTAAGAATGACGATTATTCCATATAAAGAGGAGTAGGTAAGATAGCATGGGGTCGCAAACAGACTCGCGCGCGCATTTTCTAGACCACCCCGCCGCAGTCTATTCTAAAGTAAAGGTGACTCAATCTGTACTCTACTTATCCTTCTTTTTAAATCAATATTAGGAATTCAGTGTGTTAACAACTTTTGAATAATTTTCTTCATTCACACATCAGAAGCCATTACGAAGCATTGTGATTGGTTTACTAATCAGTATCGCTACCTTGTTTCAGTAGATGATTATGTTTTGTAATAATATCATTAAAAAAAGTTTTTTTGCTGAACTTGGGTTTCCCCAGCTAAGACAAAATGGTGGGTCAAAGACTAAAGCAGATCTTGTCCAGTATAAAAACGAAATGTGCAAGATGGAGTAGGGATGGGTGGTTGTGTTCATGAATTTTCTAACGATTCGTGTTGTGTTGAGTATCACATCTTTCTGGAGTTGTGCATAAGCGTTTTTGTAAAGTTCAGTTGTGCTGAGAGTGTTGTGACATGTGAGAGGCACCAGACCAGTGGCGGATAGGACGACGATTGGTACAACACGTACTCAGTCCTGCCTCCACTGCTTCTGAAGATCGTATGCTAAGTCGGTGTATTGTATTATGAACATGACGCTTAATTAGTAGTACAAAACATGTTTTTTCAGTGTAATTTTTGTAGAACTTTAGACCCTTGTAATTCCCAAACAACTTTGAATAACAAATCATTTTGTGTGTATGTGTGAAGCAGGTAAAAAATACTTGAGCTCACATGAGTAAACATATTTTTACCCCTCCCCCCAACATGGACTTTTTTTTGTCTTATAAAACTGCGTTTTCAGAAAATTTTAATACTTCTTGGGATCATATCTTACGAAGGGGTCAGAATAACAAGCCATTTTTTTTTACACAAACAGTACCCATCAACATCTTTTTAAGAAAAAAAAATTGACTCTATTTTCCAAGCCCTTCGTAAGTTTTAAAATTTCCAGAACTGGTAAAAAAGTAGTTTTGTTAGGTGAACTTTGACCTGAAAAAAATAGGCTTTGTCTTGAGAAAATTTCAAATTTGGTAATAACACACACAAAAAAAGAAAGATATATTTTTTATCTTTCAAATGAGTCGTAGCTTTGACTGGAAGAAAGTTACAGCTGAAAAGAAAAAGTTCTGAAATATCATTTTTTACTTTCGGCTATAGCAAAAATTACCTGTATGTGAAGGAGTAAATTTTTAAAAAACGTATCAAAGACATTTCTAAGGCCTAGGAGGTAGGTAGAATGCACACACAAATTTTCATCCAAATCAAAAATGGTAATTCACACTGCATTTGTTGAATTTAACATGGAATGACCCATAGTTTTTCATTGAGGAATTGAGATTTTATTAGTTTCAAAACGTTTAGCTGATTTCACTTGTTTCTTTTTACTGCGCTGAAAAGTAATCTTGAGTTAATCAACGGATTTAATATTTAAAATAATTGTTAAATGTAACTTAATCTGATTTTAGAATAATTTAAGGTCCCACCGGACCTTCCAAAAACTTTCCCATTAGTTTAATGGGGATTGACGATGATAGTAACCCAGTTTTTAACATTTATCTTTCAAATTTACATTTTATCTATGGCCAGACCTGAAATGGGAGCTCTCTAATATTGTCACAAGAGAAAAATTACATTAGAGTTATATTGCAATTATTTTTACAACAACATAAAATAACACTCATTATACATTATTTTACTTGCATATATATTTCTGCGATGAGTTAATTTTTTAGTACAAACAGAAAAAACTTGAAATAAATTAAACACTTTTGATTTCCGGTCAAAGCATTGCTGAGAAGTTCCCCTGTTGGCGTTTTTCCCCAACGAGGCAATTTGATTGTTAAGGGAGGCAATTCGAAAATTCTATGAAGCTATTTGAGTGTCGTTTTTCCATTTTCAGTGCAAATGCTGTTGGATCAGTCCCATTTTTATTTGAAAATTACGAAACAGTCCTTTGGCTTATGGAAAAGAAAACCATGACAAAAGATAAGGTATTTTTTGAATCAATTGTATCTATTACCAAATAATTTCTGTTATGGAGTATCTTAGCAAAAAAGTGTTTGATAATTTTTGAGAAAATCAAAATGCTAACAATTTCATTTTAATTTGAAAAATGTCAAAGTTCTATCACAAATCCTTTAAACTCTAATAAAAACTAATCATCTTTAATAGATTAGTAAAAGAAAGTAGCAAATATGCTAGAGGTGGGGATGACAATGTTTATGTATTACAGTATTCTGTATTCTTTTGAAGAAACTGTTGCACATATTATCAAAGATGAATTTTGGCTTTGAGAAGTCCTAGGCAAGCATGAACCTGTGGGGTCTTTTTTAAATTTATGTAAGAGCACTTATATCAAGGCTCCTTTTGTGTAAATTAATATGAAAGAGGAAAGCCACAGGTTACCTATTTCTGAAACTACCTTTTAGTCATTATAACCTTACCTGAACATTGTTTTTTCTCTCCTGAATTCGTAAAGAACTTTATATATTGCATCATAATACAATTTTTTTGACAGCAATTAAGTTACAGCAAACAGTAATTAAGTTAGTAATGTAAACTATTATATTTAAGTTACAGCTCTGAATTTATTTCATAGCTGGCATATCCCCTCAAATGCACTTAAATGAATAGAATTTTTAAAAAACAATTATTTTAAAAAATAATTAAAAAAACAAACAAACTTATAAACACATTTTAATTAACAATAAAGTTAAATATCTCTTACACTTCTACATGTAAGATAATAGGGTTAATAAAAAAATATTTAATATTAGATACAACATGTACAGTGAAACTTGGATAATTCGAAGCTGAAGGGACCAGAGAAAAAGTTCGAATTATCCAAAAATTCGAATTACATATATTCTCTCAAAAAGAAGAGATAAATAAAAAAGATTAACTCCACGATCAAAGATTTAACATTTAAAGCATAAACTTTAACTAAGAATACTGCTACATTTTTTTTCATTAAATCAAACATTTTTTACTAGCTTAATTATTCATCTCTTTAAAAAAAAAAAAGGCAGCCCCGTGAGAGGCCGCCATCTAATCCACTACACCACGCCGGTACGGCGTATTTTATTAATTATTCTATCAATGTTTTTGATTCGAAATTTTTTCAGGAAAATCCAATTCATGATACCGTAACACAGGAAAGAGTCAATAAAAGCTTTATATATCATAATCTTACGTTTTTGTGGAAACAAATCTCTAATATGTCCAAACATAAACGAGTTTAATTTTTTAATAATAAATACGTAATGGTCATTCCAGTTTAATTTGTTGTCAACGTAAATTCCCAAGTATTTATATACGTTTACACTTTCATTTTTTTTACAATTACAGTAGAGTCTCGCTGTTCCGAACTAATTGGGACCGAACACAGTTCGATGTAGCGGGAATTCGAAATAGGCGGATTTCATGAATAATATCAACGCATTGACTTGTTAAGTGCGGGGACATATGCTCTATACAGCGTTGATCGTTGTAAATTAGTTATTTTTTGTGTAGAGGAGAAGGTGGTATTTTGGAACCCTATCGGTAATTTGGAACCCTGACATTTCACTGACAGATAGGTATCGCACCATCCCGATGGAACTTGTAACTTGTTGCCCCCCCCCCCCCCCCCGACCACAGGACGACGTGTCAGTTGCTTGCTGCTCGTTTGATGAAGCGTAGATAAGTGTTTGCTGCAGAACGCGGTTTCGAGAACTTTTTTTGATGTAAGTGTTTATATTTTCTGTGTCTCCTACAGCTAGATAACTAAGTTTTAGTGCATCATATGTGTTGTATGGTTCTTCTTTTGTCAATAACCAATGAAACATGTTATTAATCTACAAGTTGTTACATGGTAGATCAACACTAATCCAAAATGGCAATTGCGGGATATTTGGAACCCCAAGGTGGTGGGTAATTTGGAATCCTATGATCAGGAGAAAAAAAGCTGCGAGAAAGGGATCTGCCAGCTTTTCTGATGAGTCATCTGAAGCAGAATACTTTGTGGCAGCTGAATCTGGAGATTCAGATTTTGAACTCCCAGCTGGGGAAGATGAGCCTCGTCAAGAGGATGCCAAATGCCTATTTTGCGATGAGACTTTTTCAACTTCGCGACCAGGGAATGCTGTAATATAAATGTCAAACTGACCATCCTTGTTGGATATCTATTTTTAATAAACAAAACCATGTTTTTGAGCAAGATATTGAATTTTCATGGAAAAAAAAATGGGGTTCCAAATTACCCTCCCCCAATCACCGAATCACGATTTTGACTTTTTTCACATTTCACAAAATAATAATATCTTTCGGTTTAGGGATAGTAGCTAGCCATTAGGATAGTTAGCTGGGATGTTGCTAAAGCTATTTACGCCTTCAGTTTGGATTTCAAGCTTATTGGTGAACCATGGTGGCCAAAAGACAAAGTGGGGTTCCAAAATACCACCTTCTCCTCTAATTAGTTAATTGTGTAGAATTTATAAATTGTATAAATGGAGCCGACATTTACTGTAAGTAACCAGCTTTCATTCCAATTTGGTTTCGGACGTTTTCATCAAGGTTAGGTTCTATGTATGTCTCTATTTGACTTCTTTGTATAACAATAAATGTACGTTTCTTTCACGAACATCTTTGTAATTTCTCCTGTTTTTAAGTTAAAAAAAAAAAATCGTCATTTTTTTTTTAACTCTGTTTGGAAAAGGCGGGTTTTCGGAATAGCGGGACTCTACTGTACATTCTAAATTTGTATTTTTAATACTCTTACATTTTTTATTACGTATGTATTTTTCATACTCTTACATTTTTTATTATGTAATTTGATATTAATACTATACTGTATTGTTTTTTTTGTTTGTTTCTTTTTTTTTCATTCATTAACCTCCCAATTGCTTGCATATTGTGGTGTGTTATTTGGTCACTAGTTCGTAGAATAGAAGTTAGACTGAAACAGATGAGAGCTGGGTCTGAACTATCTTTATTATGTGCGTCAGGGGTTTAAATAGGTTTATTTACATGGGTCGCTATTGGTTGGAGTGCTTTACAAATTGATTGGGAGGGTTAAATAACATGTGATCATCAACTTTAAATTATAAATGAATTATGAGAAGAAGAACAACGGAAAGAATTTGAAAATAAACAAGCCGAATTGACGGAATTAACGGTAGAATTTGAAATGTACAATAAATTAAATGATGATTAATACAAAACACTAAAAATATAAGGATAAATGAATAAATATGAATATAAATATTACTACCACTATAAAAATCATTACAATATATACACAACAATTAGCAGCATTTAGCCAATTTGTGAAGATTTAAAAAAAGAAAAAAAAAAGAAAAAGGACAGCAAAATCCTCTTATTAAGGAAACGGAATAATTAATTCTAAACCCCTGAGCGAATGAAATGAGAAAAAAAAAAATACTCTACGAAACATGAAACTATTTGGAGAATTATATGAATGACCTTAACCTTTTAGGCAGGGCCCCCACAAAGGGGGGGATCAGTTGGTCCCACAGCACCGGGGCCCGGCCGTCAAAGGGGCCCGGGCTGAGATATAGAGTATGTTTATAGTGTATAGAACAGGGGTGACCGCATATGAGATTTCTGAAGATGGTTTTGGTTGTCGATTTGGAGATTCCGTTTTTTTTTTTTTGTTTTTTTTTTTTGGTTGTCGATTTGGAGATTTTGTTTTTTAGTCTTAAGATGACCGCGGCACTTGGAGTATACTTGAGGTAGCCCTTACTTTACAAAAGTCTGCCCACCACTGCTGTAGAAGTATGAAATCGTGTGGTATTTTCGCGATATTTTTGGCTAAGAATTTATAATTTTGTTTATAACATGGGGGGAGGGGGAAAGCCTGATGTTGCATTTGGTACCTGGGCCCGGAATTTGATGTGGGGGGCCTGCATACAATATATTCAAAAATTTTTTTAATGTTTCAATCGAAGTGGAGATAGCCTATCAACGGATTAATTTCAACTCAGCAAGTTTTCAAAGTCATTGTTATCAATAAGTGTCTAACGTTGTAGACGAGATTTGCCTAAGATCGTTCCGGGGGCGATATTAGGACACGTTACTTTCATTGTTAGATTATGACACTCATTCTTATGAAAGCGTTGTTATATTCTATTGTATATTACTTTTGGTCATTTTTTGCTGTTTTACTTTTAGGCCAGTCAAATCGTACAAAAAAAAAACACGTTAAAAACGCAAAACGCGATGTAAAGCTGAATTTTTGGTATGTTATTTGGACCCGTTAGGGAAGTGTGAAACTACGTTTTGCAGCAAAAATAAGTTGTGCTAGCTGCGTAATACGTGAAAAACTGCAAAATTTCGGACTTTTTGAAGGTTTTGCAGTTAACTCACAAACTACAGTTGACTCGCGATAATCCGACATTTGACAGTCCGACAAGCTCGGTAGTCCGACGCAGGTTGGTTCGAAAACCGATCCGATTGAGGCGGTTACGGAAGTGAAATGCACAATCGCTGGCGATGAAGTTATGTCGGCTGCAAGTACTTTGATACGTTGGTGTGAGGAGAGGGAACTCGGCTACGAGAACATTTTAATGTGAAAAGATATTCAAGAAAAAGCCATGACAGACTCTTTATGTAAGAAGAAACAAAAAACGATTATAGATTTTTTTAAGCAGTAAATACATATGTCCGTATTTTTATTTTTTATTTTAAGACATAAAATTATATTTTATATTATATACTGTAATTTTATTTTTTTTAAGACATAAATACAGAAATAAATTAGTATTACATATATACGAATTCCTTTGTGTAAAACTATGCCTAATGTTTTTGTTTTTTTTTAATATCCTCAATGGCCGTAAAATATGTACTCAATATGTATTGTAACAATATACGTACATTACTGTATAAACATATCTTAAATTTTCTTGCCTTAGAAGTCAAAATTTTTAAAAAATTAACCTTTGGTAATCCGACATTTTTGATAATCTGACACCCCCTCGGTCCAGTAACTGTCGGATTATCGCGAGTCAACGATATGCATATTTTGACATTACTTATCATTATCATTATTAAAGTATACGAAATTTGTGACAATTTAAGCCCACTCACAGCTCCGAATGTCTAATAAGTGTTGAGATATATGCCATATATGGCACCTCAAAAATTAACATTGTTTTCAAAAATAAGTTTTTCCCTTTGTTGGCAGCCAAATATCGGCAAAACTGCTGTTCCTACGAGAAAAAGTATAAGAAAGTAAGCACATTGAATTACCTTTCACGTAAGCGCGAAACCTGGGCAGTAGACAATATAGGTCTCTTGCAATCGTTAAAAAACCAAACATTGCGAAAATAGAATTTGTAAGATATGGGCCTAACCTAAACACTGCTAACATGAAATTGTGGGCATTAGGCGAAATAAAAAGCCAGGTAAACAGTTACGGCAATTGTCATTTATTATGTGTGTCTATTTACCTATAGTAAGTACATATTTATAAATAAAAACAATAGACTGACTTTTTGTATAGTGAGGCGTGTACGGCGGTGGTCGTTAATAATATTAGCGAAGGTTTACTATAAACTAAATCAAAAGCCAGATCCAATAAACAATTCGCAGAGAAAAACACACATAAACTATATCTTACTACTACATCTTGACTATATTTCGTCTTTTTTTTATATAAAGACTTCTTCAGGAAGAAGATATAATTCGCAGATAACCTTCAAAAACCCAATAAAACAACAATTTTGTTTGTTTCAGATTGACGCATGCGACCTGGCAGCGGATTGGTCTCCATGGTGAATATCTGTGAAGGACTTGAGTGCTTTTGTGACGTTTCCTGTACCACCACTGGACAACATGAGGCCCTCTCAAATCATAAGAGACACTGCTGATGTGGTAAAAATCAAGAACTGGTTCAATGCCCACGCACCATTTGCATGTAACGGAAACATTAATGTCTATCAGCAGGGGCATTGTTGGGGGCCCTGAAGTCAATTGCCACATGGCACAAGAATTGGGAATTGATGGGGTCAAAAAGATCATGGGAAACTCTTTTGGAAAAGTTGGCTTAAACAAAAAGACAAAGTACAGACTTTGTCGTCAGTTACCGTCAAACTGCAAAACAAGCAGGTTGAAATAGATCCTATCACCATTTTTCAAAGGCTCTGAATCACAAAACAGACAGATAAGGACCTGAAAGAGTACTTCAAATACGAGTTGGCTCCCTATCCAATGACTTCGTTTTGTGAAAAGGGGATGCGTAAAGGCACAAAATCAAGCTTTTACCCCACTCC
Source organism: Thereuonema tuberculata (assembly GCA_023159025.1). Taxonomy (NCBI): domain Eukaryota; kingdom Metazoa; phylum Arthropoda; class Chilopoda; order Scutigeromorpha; family Scutigeridae; genus Thereuonema; species Thereuonema tuberculata. The sequence continues at coordinate 39,884,641 of JAFIDM010004315.1, read as the reverse complement.
CCGCAAACATCCCTATAGGAACCCATACAGTCGTCGTTGTGGATGAAGACTACTTGCTCCATAAGGTCATCTGGCACCAGAATAAGTCAATCAGGGAAATAGTAGCTGTTTACGTCAACTACGACACATTACGACACTTTGGGAGGAATGTGGCAGTTGTGTTTGACGGCTACCCAGAAGATGGGGTAACAAGAAGCACACAAACTGCAGAAAGGTTATGTCGGTATGCAGCTTTATCACACAGCGATATATTGTTTGAAGATGTAACATTGATCAAGGGGCCTCAAAAGAAATTGCTGTTAAACGATAACAACAAGCGGCGCATGATCGACTTCCTCTGTTAAGGATTGGAAAGTGAGGGGATTCAAACAAAGCAAGCTACAGAGGACGCAGACTGCACTATTGTGAGAAGAGCGCTAGAAAGAGCAGTTCCTATGAAAAAGTAATAATAGTTGGAGAGGATATGGATCTCTTGGTACTCCTAAATGGATTGGGATCTAGTGTGGACAACGTGTTCTTCCAGAAAAGTGGCAGGAGTGAATCAACACAACGCGCATAGTTAGGAAATTTATCAACACAACCACATATCCGTAACTATTCTTGCACATTTTTTTTACACTTGGCAATGTGTGCCTTGATCTTTGACTCGCCATGATGTCTTTGCTGGGGAAACCCAAGGTTTGAAACTTTTACATAATAATAATAATAATAATAATAATAATAATAATAA
>JAFIDM010004315.1:39823052-39844253 GCA_023159025.1 Thereuonema tuberculata | reverse complement strand
ATTTTGGGTGTTGTTTGGTTAGTTGTTGGGCGCCAACCGAAAGTCCGTTCGGTAAAATCCTCCTCTACCCCCTCAAAAGTCGCTACATGCCGGGTTAACTAGCTTCAGTCCATTCCGGGGTGTGGGGGAGCCACACTTCACGTTCCCGTGTAAGAGGCAAAACACATTCACAGCGCAGGTGTAACTCAACAATTTTATTTGTCACTATAAAATAATATATCACTTAATTTGAAGGTAACAATTACCGTCGAAGCTATGGCTTATAACTTCCTGAGTCTGAGGTTAAATCACCAACGCACTGAATAACTAAAAACTCGCACTGCTAAAACTAAACTCCCTTCACTTAATTGAACTCTCCTTTAACGGGTAGTGTTGCACTAAAGGAATTGCGTAGCACTTAACAAACTGAGTAACACTGAATAAATTGCGTAGCACTGATAAATTGCGTAGCACTAACAAATTTCGTAGCAGTAAATAAACTGAGTAGTACTGAATAAATTGCGTAGCACTAAATAAATTGCGTAGCACTTACTTTGTTAATAACACTGAATTTGCAAAGTTTACTTTTGCAAATTAGTTGCGATAATTTCACTCACAAATATTCAATGGGAAGTTTAGGCTATCCACGGTGCCTGTCTATCTAAAATAACTGAGTTTTAACACACCCTATTCTGACAAAGCGTATCGGCATTACTTCGGCTGCCGAGAACAGAGATGCGGCTGCAAGCTATCGCAAACGGAGATCGATGAGTAAAATGCATTGTATCCACAGGTCGGCGAAGCAAGAACGCGCTCTCCCTGGAACATGCGGTTAAATAACTCGACCGTGCCGCCAGTGTGACGTGAGAATTCCCCGTCCACTGAGGCAACAGAACAGCTTATCTGCCCAAATAAGGGAGATTACATCATGATTACATCATGTGACGTGATAATGATAATTATCCAAAGGAAAGACAATGCATTTAACAATTCCAAATATGGAATGATGATCTCATGGAAATTCTGAGAACAGAAATTCCCAAACTAAAACTAAATTCAGCTAATTTGAAGCAAAGAGAAAATTAAATTTAAATTCCTTAACTAAATCTAACTTAAGCTAAGATTATTCAATTGCCTAAAATACTTAAACTAAGCTAAATTAAAGATTTCACTCCTAAAATCCTAAGCTAAGCTAAATTAAAGATTGAATAAAGATAAAAAAAAAAAATAACTGACAATAGCTAAAACTGTGACTAACGAAGTCTTTCGCCATTAGCCTTTACAAAACAATTATTTTGAAATTATTTTTCTTAACTGACATCTCTTTTATCTTTACAATAATAATAATATTAAATTCTATTATTTTAAATTACAATAAATCGACATATGAGTATTATCATATTATAAATATACAAATTATTTTAGGACATGGACAACTACATACGTTTTGTTTTATTAATTACAGTTGATCTCATACCTTATTGACTCTTCAAGCATATTTCGAAACTAACCTCTAAAAAAGGATAATTACATGCTTGCAAAAGTTACCATGATCAAAATACGTATTTTGTTTTATTGCTTAGTCATATTCAAATTATACTTGGGCAATTGAGGACGTCCTAGCTTTTAAAAATTGAGCTTCGTACATCATTTTCATCCTTGTGGTTTTGAAAAATGTCACGATATTTCAAAAATGTGAACCTGTTTTACTTCCGTGAATATTTCAAGGGTTGCCACTAGTATACATATTCAAAACACATTCATTCAAATAAATTTAGTTGGAGCTAATATTCATATTAAAACAAAAATAAAAGTGAATAATAATTCGATTGGAAGGCATTTGAAGAAGCGACTCGTTCCCGAAAGGTCATGTAAATTTTTACTTTCACTTAATTATTCACTCTAATGTCTGTCTTTATATTATTTGTGTAATCCTTTAAATTCATTGTGAAATTACTCTATTAAAAAAGAAAAAATCTATAATAATTAAGAGTTTCACCAAATAACTCAGAATATACAGGGTGTCTATGATTAAACTTCACCTATTCCACGCACTCTACAGCAAAAACTAATTAACGGAATGGCACCAAATTTGGAAACTATATTCATTGAAAAAAAAATTAGTTGCAAAAATCATCACCAGAGGGCGTTTGTAGGCGTGTATGGTATCAGCAACGCAAATTTCCGTTAGTTTGTCAACCCTCGTATCACTATTTAAGCAACAGCCTCACACGCAGTTTCATTCGCATTTTGTGTTCAACTCAAAATGACGTTAAGTTTAGAAGAACATGCATACTTGTGAAATTGTTTTACCAAAACAGGAATTCTGCACCAGAAGCTTTGCAGAGGTTTAGGTCGTTAAAAAGATCTTTGATGCGGTCCAATGACTACAAATGGGTTATGAAAAATGATCCTCAAATTTAAAGCAACAGGGTCGTTGAATGTGAAATCCGGAAGAGAACGAAAGCCTGTTGTAGCGCAGATGGTTGACGATGTAGCGACCAAAGTGGAAGAGGACAGGATGTCAAATGTCAGAGCCAGCGTCAGTGTTCGGCGCGTTGCACAGTCGTTGGGCCAACTTATTGCCACAGTCCACAAAATTGTTTTGAACATTATGCGGTACTATCGGTACAAAATTTCTGCCGTTCAACAACTCCTGATCCGCCTCATGATACAGTTTATTAGCTCGGATCGAGGTTAAACCGGAATATTCCCCAGATATACCATTATCTGGATGGACGAGGCACATTTTCATCTGCATTGTGAAGTTAACAAGCCTGAAAATTTACGTCAACATTCATTGTTCGACCGTTTTTCTTCGTCCCACTCCATGTTCTATTACTGGCAATCGATATGCATCACTACCACTTAAGTGATTCCAGCACTCCAACAACGTCAATGTCTTGATTTAACAGTGTTCATGCAGGATGGCATCTCTCCACACATCGCCAATCATTTCACTGGCGACCAAGTCATCAACCTTGCACCTCAGTAGTGCATGGCCTGCACGCTCAACGGATATCATCCTAAGCGATTTTTGGCCGAGGGGATATCTTAAAGGTCTGGTTGATCGTGACAACGGAGAAACCTTGACACACTTAAAGCAAGCATATCATATCACGTGCTCAACATTTCCAGGGACACCTTGCGTTCAACAGTTGAAAATGCGATTCTGCAATTCTGATTCTGCAATTACGGATGATAGCAGATAGCGGATGATAGCAGTGGTGAACTTATTGATCATTTTGTGACTTTACTGTACCCATATTAGCGGTGTATTGCAATTTTATTGTCAGCATACACGCCTATAAACGCCCCCTAGTGATGATTTTTCGAACTAATGTTTTGTTTTTTTTGTTTTTTGGTTTTTCTTTCAATGAATGTTCTTTCTGCTGCGGTATTGTTGCAGTACGCATAATAATCAAACAAAGCACACAAGGAGATTAGTGTGTATATGGTTAAAAACATTGAATGGGTTTATTTCGACGTTTATCGAAAACAATTTCGTTAAAAAACTTCATACAATTGTTTCTATTCAAAATAAGGACTGTTCTATAAACTTCTATATAGGCACTTATAACAGATAACAATAATAATAATCTTCAAATTAGGTTACTGTTTATAATATATGTAGCACGCTTATTAAGTAATATAACAATACTGCTTTATTAATGTTACCACTTTGAAACATTAATTCACTATTAACTTTTCCACCTGTATGTTCACGAGGATGGTTGACATTAATATAAACTAATCTAGCTGTTAGTTTACATCCGTTTACTTGTATGATATTTAATAATTATTCTTTTCTACCTGTATGTTCAGTGGTTATAATTCACACTAATTATAGACTAATCTGCTTGTTAGTATTTGTCCAATCACTTGTATGAAATTTAATAATTATAGTTAATATAATTAACGCCTGTCATAGTTTAATTCCTTGGCTGATCATTAACATTGTAACACATAGTCTAATGTTAACACAATCACACCGATTGAATTAATTCCTCTTCTGATTATAATAATCAATGTCATTAACTAATCCAGGTTCATTGTCACTGAATGTTCTCTTTGCACTGCACTCATGATGACAGTTGCGTTGACGAACGCAAATCCCTTCCAAAATAATAGCTTAAGAATTACTTACATAATGGCTTCTTCGTAACATTTTTACCCGTGTGGATTAAGTCCTTTTATGGTATTCAGAATCCAACCTCTGTCATGAGTCCACAAGTTACGATATTCCCGATTTCCACTTCGGCAATTAACTTGGATGAATATGGCGCTCAGCGTTGGCGTCAGCTGATTCGTCCTCACTTCCAATCCTTGGAACGGTCCATTATGGTGAAGGTACACGGGGCTAATCTTCAGAATTGATTAATTAAACGGATTAAATTCTTATAATAATAAATTCAAAGTTCTATTAATCAATTCAAAAAATATAGTAATACTTTACATGGTGGAGAATGCTTAATCGAATTAGTTCAGGAACAGCGAGTAGAGAATGATTCGTCCCTTCTCTTTCACAATGTGATAATCCAGATCTCTGCTTACGGCTGGAATAATAAAGTTCACTTTACTCTAAGAAATTAAAAATAATAAAAGATAATAATTGTTCCTTCTTACGTTAGGCGACGTTGGTATCTTCCCTATTCTTACTGTCACATTCTTTGTGAAGTATTTCTTCTCTCTACTAATGATAATAATAATAATTAGTCACTAAGACTTCTAATTGCCTTAGCCAGTACTTTGACTTTTAAGTCCTGGCACACATTCTCCTTATTCTTTCTAGGCATTGACTACGGGAGAAGGACAGTACTACCCGTACAACCCTCTTTCCAATCGGCAGACAGAAGAAAAAAAAAACTACTAGTAATATAACGTAACTTCTTCTTACGTCTCATGCATAATTTGCATATGCAAATAAATATTTCTGTTGTCACTCACAACATAAGAAAAAAAAAACTTTTCAAGCAATATTATTCAATTAATTCTTTTATCATATATATATATATTTTATATTAAAATAAAATAATATTACTTGTAACTATCGCTACACTTTCCATAGCATTTTTTAGGATGTACTGCAAATTTGGTGTCATTCCGATATTTAGGCTTGCTGTAGAGTGCGTGGAATAGGTGAACTTTAATTATAGACGCCCTGCATTTTGCGATTTAAAAAAAAAAAAGTTGATTTTTCATAAAATGAATTTCAAATGAAACGTTTTTGAATAAAATGAATGAATTACTTGATTTAAAATCTCGCTCTTCAGATTATCAGAAGAAGAAAGAAAGGGTTAAGTTAACTAAAGGAAAGGAAAGGGTTAAGTTGTTTAAGATTTTCTTTTGTTTTTTGTGTTTTTATTTTCTAAATACACTCTTTGAAAAAAAAGTCAACTGACCAAAAGGAATTATTCAATTGATACACCATTTGGTACGTTTAATATACATATATACAAAAAGGAATGATTAGAATTTCGAAACAATTGAATGATTTGTAGGACAAAAAGAGCTACACAAAGTGAGCAGGTCAGTATTGCGTTGGTCCACTTCTGACCTGTTACCAATGTGGCATTGATTGATATAGTTCGGGGATGTTTTTGTCCGTCCAACCTCAGGTAATCCCATGGCACGTCCTGTTTGAAGCTCCATCTTGTGGTATTAGTGGCCGCCAATTCGCCGATGAGGCATTGTAACAGTCAAAATAGGAAAACACAATCAAAATCCCCTGGAAGTTTTTTTCCTGAAAGTGAGAATCGGTCTTTACACATACCATCACGATGCTCAGTTCCAAAGCGCTGTAGCTCTGGCTATTCATTCATTTGGTGCGAATTTGTGATCATTTGCATATTCGGTCGATAGGTTTTTGGATGTGAGGTTTCATTACTATCGGGTTATTTTTTCGGGGTGCATCGATTCTTTTGTCAAAGAGTATATTATATAGTGGATGTATGTATTCCAGGTATGTCTCGTTATACATAGATGAGGGAATCCTGTAGACTTCAACATATAATAAAGAAGTGCATTGGAAAAGTAATTTATTATACGAAGGAAATAATAAAAATAGAAGTATACATAACACCTTTCAACACTGTGATCAGAGATGAACACAATATGGCATTAGATATGTTACCCAGTCAAAATCATTATGTTACTCAGGCTGGATCACCAACAAAATTTTGAAAAGCTGTTGCTTTAAAACCTTGAAGTGCTTTCCATTCTGTTTTCGTGATTTGGATTTTTAAGTTTTTAGATTGTTGGGATATTTTCTGCAAAGTTTGGTACAGATAGATCATAGGGCCTACGAGTGTGTACAGGACAAACAAAGAAACATTCATTGTTATACATATAGAAGAGTTACGATGGGAGCCAAAATACTTTGCCCTTCAGTAACTCATACACTGATTTACATAAAAATTCAGATATGAAAATATAAAAAATACAGTATATAAAAAATGGAAAGCTTTCAAACTTCTTCCTTATCAATCCTTATCATAGATTATTATTTAGGCACACGTTAAAATTATTTCATTTAATTTAAAATTGCTCAATAAATTTTTTTAAATTTTGGTATTTATAAACTCAACTTAAGGTCCCCATTTAGGTATGGCATAAAATAGAAGAAATTTAATTAATTATAAAATAAAGATTATTCAACTCATTTACATCACATTTCATGTATGAAGAGATTAAGCTCAATTGAATTTTTTCGATTCTACACCTGCTTTAACTACTTTTCCCACAGGTATTTCTTTTATATCTTAAATATTAATGCTTTTAAATTAATTAATTTTTATAGTGCATGTTTTCAGAATGTGATAGTTAACTTTAGATTTGGTTTATTGTTACTTAATGAGAGCTACTTTGATCAGGACAAAAACTTTACGACTTAATGGATAGTTTTATTTTTCTGTTTGTATTACTTTTATGTGGAGAAAACTTGCAATAGTTCGAGTGCAGAAGGTTAAGAAGGTTAATATTAAAATATTACATATAGCAGGACAGAAATTTGAAATTTGTGAAACTAATTCGAAAACCATATTTAGGTTTATGCAAGCATAATACCAATTTATACTTCCTTCACCAGCGCTACCTAGTGTTAGTTTTAATAATTTCGATATTTATACTAAAACGCAATATTAATGGACTTTGCTTTTTTTTAATTTTAGTCTATTCTAACATTGAAAAAGATTTGTAAATTCGACAAATGTACTTTATCCTTTTGTAGTTAAAAGTTTTTATCCCTCTTACTGTCTGTTTGGCCGTCTTATTTTGGAAAATTCCTCAACGCACTTCAAAGTCATCGATATTCAATACATTCTTTCAAATAAATTAAAATAGAGTAAATATCCAACATTAAACATTTCATAACATCATTAAATATTTAATTAGTAAATATTCAAATTAAAACAAAAATAAAAGTAAATAATATTTCGATTGGAAGTCATTTGAAAAAGGGACTCGTTCCCGAAAGGTCATGTAAATTTTTATTTCACTTAATTATTCATTCTAATTTCTGTTGTATAATCGCTTGAATTCATTTTTATATTTGCCTGTGATGTTACTCTAATAAAAAAGAAAAAAATTTATAATAATTATTAATTATAACAAATAACTTAGAACATACAGGATGTCCATAATTAAACTTCACCTATTCCACGCACTCTACATCAAAAACTACTTAGTGGAATGGCACCAAATTTGGGAAGGACATTTATTGAAAAAAAAAAATAGTTTCTAAAATCATCACCAAGGGATGCTTGCATGCGTGTATGGTATCAGAAATCCAAATTTCCATTAGCACATCATCCCTCATATCACTATTTAAGCAACTGCCTCACATGCGGTTTCATTCGCATTTTGTATTCAACTCAAAATGACGTTAAGTTTACAAGAACGTGCGTACTTGTGAAATTGTTTTACCAAAACAAGAATTCTGCACCAGCTCCTTTGCAGAGGTTTAGGTCGTTAAAAGATCTTCGATGCGGTCCAATGACTACATATGGGTTATGAAAAAATGATCCTCAAATTTAAAGAAACAGGATCGTTGAATGTGAAAGCCGGAAGAGGACGGAAGCCTGTTGTCGCGCAGTTCGTTGACGATGTAGCGACCATGTCAAATGTCAGAGCCAGCATTAGTGTTCAACGCGTTGCACAGCCGTTTGGTCAATCTGTTTCCACAGTCCACAAAATTGTTCGGAAGATTAGGCGCTTCTATCCTTACAAAATTTCTGCAGTTCAACACATGCTGCCTCCTGAACCGCGTCAGCGAGAGATCTTCATGTTCCATTTTCTTAGCTGAGATCGAGATTGAACAGGAATGTCCCCCTGAATATTCTCTGGACGGACGAGCATAGGCGGATCCGGGAGGGGGGGGCTAGTGTGGCCCTCCCTTCAGCAGTGAATATAGATGGCATAAAATGAGGCTTACAAAGGCCGTTGTATAATAGACATTAAAATTGCCAGGATGACGATTTCAATTGCTAATAAAAAGCTGGCGACTAGCGTGTGCTTCAGACTCACAGCTATAGTCAGCCATTCAGAAAAGTTAGCCCGCTTCCCCTTTTGAAAAATCCTGGATCCGCCAGTGCGGACGAGGCACATTTTCATCTGCCTGGTGCAGTCAACATGCATTATTATCGCATTAGGGCGAGAGAAGTTCCTTTACATTTCCCAGAATTGACAGTTTGCTATGGGTTTACGTCAACATTCATTGTTGGACCTACCGCATGTTCTTTTTCTTCGTCCTACTCTATGTTCGTTACTGGTAATCGATCTGCATCACTAACCACTTAAGTGATTCCAGCACTCCAAAAACGTCAGGGTCTTGATTCAACAGTGTTCATGCAGGATGGTGCCTCTCCACACATCGCCAACGGTGTTAAACAGGTGCTCAAGAATCATTTAACTGAAGACCATGTCATCAGCCTTGCACTTCTGTACTGCGTGGCCCTCACGCTCAATGGATATCATCCCATGCTACTTTTGCCTGTGGGGATATCTTAAAGATCTGGTTTATCGTGACAACGAAGCAACCATGAAACATCTTAAAGAAAGCATATCACGTCACGTGCTTAACATTTTCAGGGACACCTTGCATTCAATAGTTGAACTTTCTGCAATTTCGGTTGGTAGCAAATAATAGTAGTCAACATATTGATCACTTTGTGATGTGACTGTACCCATGACAGCGCTATACTGCGTTGTCATAATCAGCATGCACGCCTACAATTTAAAGAACTAATTTTTTTAATAATGTTCTTCCCATGGCATTATTAGATTGTCCTGCAAATTTGATGTCATTCTGATTAGGAGTTTTGCTGTAGAGTGCGAGGAATAGTTGAACTTTAATTGCGGACACCCTGTATTTTGGAATTTAAAGAGAAAAATTTGATTTTTCATAAAATGAATTTGAAATGAAACATTTTTGAATAAAATGAATGAATTATTTGATTTAAAATCTCGCTCTTCAGATTATCAAAAGAAGAACGAAAGGGTTAAATTGTTTAAGATATTCTTTTGTTTTTTTATTTTGTATGTACACTCTTTGACAAATAAAAGTCGACTGACCAAAATTAATTATTCAATTGATACAAAAGTTGGTACGTTTAATGTACAGTACAGAAAAGGAAATGATTAGAATTTCAGAACAATTGGATGATTTATTGGACAGAAAGAGCAATACAAAGAGGAGATCAGTAAGGCATTCGTCCACTTCTCGCCTAGATACAAGCTGTTACCTAAGTGGCATTGATTGAGTTCGGGGATGGTGTTTCCCGGGATTTCTTGCCAAACGGCCTCTAAATGGCCGGCTGATTCGCCGACATTCTGGGATGGCCGCAGGCGACACCCTTTCCCATCCTAAATGTAATCAATAGGAGAGAGATCTGGGCGATCGGGCGGGCCAAGGAGTTTGTAGCAATCGCGAAGACAATCAATATAGAAGCGTGCCGTTTGTGGCCGGGCGTTATCTTGCTGAAAAGTAAGCCGCGAAATCGAATGAAAGGGCTATCGAATGAAATGGCACATCAGAACATAACACCCTGCCGTCGGGCCGTATGGCGTGAGACAGTAAGAGCGAAATTTTGACGTTATTCAGGTGAACTCCAGAAACGTCTGCTCTGGTCGTCGGGACTAAGTTCAAAACGGAACTCATCACTGACGACACTTCGTCACCAGTCAGCGCAATTACCCGCTGATCACGCCCGGCACCACTGCAGTCGCTCTTGATGGTGCATACTGGTAAGTGAAAGGGCGTAAGGGCCATTAGATTCTGCTCCCTTAGTCTTCTACTAATGATCCAGCTGTTCACTTCGGTATTGGTCACACGTTGGATGGTTCACAGCGATGAATCTGGTGCTATAACAGCTGCTTTGATAATCGCTCTGACATATCAATCCCATTCTGTCATCGCCCTAGGCTGTCCGCTTCCATCTTGTAGCTGAAATGTCCAATATAATAAATATATAAGAAGTTATATAATCAACAAGGTGTCAACAAGATAAACCATTGATGGTTCACTTTCTTATAAGGAAACAATGCTCAATCTTCCAGAATACATCAATTACTATTTTGAAATATTACATTGTCTTTAATCCTTAACTTTATCCTCTGTTTGGATCTACAGGGTAGATAGAAAAGAGAAACACCTACTGAAAAAGAAGCACAAAAAATGCGCTTTTCAAATTGTCGTTGTTACGAGGCATGCTCTGCTGATAGGAAGTCAGCTACCCCTTATCAGTCCCACAATTATCAGCAGATAAGTCATCTATTGTGTTGTAATAATTACAAATGTCAGATCTCAGTGATTTCTAAAAAGCCATGGTTATTGGTGCATTTCTAAAGAGTGATACTAAAAGTGGAGCGGTGACACAAGCAGAAGCATTCAGAGCATTAAATGTCGTAAGAACATTTTCAGAAACTACAAAATTTAGAAAACATTACAAAAAAGATGAAACCAAAATCGCAACAGTCCTGTATTATAGATTATTTTAAGTATGGTCAGTTGTACATCAGTACTTTGCTTGAGCATACTAGTACTATTTGTATACAACTTTACTCCGAATTAAAATTTTTAAAAAATAATTTCTTTCTGATTCCATTAATATTAATTGGTTCAACTAAATTAAAAAATTATCACCTAATAAACTTATATTTTTGTACGTATTAAGTTTTACAAAAAATTATACTGTATTTATATAATGCTTATTTATTGCCACATCCGTATGAATCGGTTATAAGGTCACTCCGCTTACAAGGTCAATTTAGCGAGATCCCAAGGGGTGACCTTATATCGAGGTCCGACTGTATATTATTTCTCAAAGGTGTTTTTGTGTCGGTACGACCTAACTCCCTTAATACTTCATCAAAATCAATGATTGAGACATCATTTTGAAGATTACGTTCCTCGCTAATGACGAAAAATAAAGAAATTGTTTTAAATTAATGTTTTCGTTAAAAAACTTTATTTTAAAAACCTTTTTATAAAAATGTAGACACGCTTTTACAGAAGCCACTTATCTTTCGAACGCGAAACTACATTTCAAATATTGCTATAGCGTTGTAAATTTCAAATAGATCCTTTTTTGAATAAAAATGCACTTTAAAAAGATATTTCATCGTTTATTTATAAGAACAGTTAAAAAAATAAATAAAGATTTATATTTTAATAAAAATAAACCATTTATTACAATTAAAAAAATAAAAATTTGTCAACTTCTCAAATTATTCTCTATTATTTCTCAAAGGTGCTTTTTTAATTTCCCTTAATACTTCATCAAAATCAATGATTGATGATATCATTTTAAAGATTACGTTCCCCACTAATGACGAAAAATAAACAAATTGTTTAGAATTAATGTTTTCGTTAAGAAACTTTATTTTAAAAATCTTTTTATAAAAATATAGAATATGCCATCTATTGACAATCTGTTCATTTATTTATTTCCACATTACCATTCGGTGACTGATCAAGATACCATGCGAATTATTCGCACCGGTCAACCGTTTTATAAAAATGGAGAAGGCGCGATCTATTTAAATGTGTTTAACTAACATGCACGAAAGCTGTTCGATTTGTTTATTATTTCTCAATGGTGGTTTTTTTTGTTGCGAATTATTCGCACGGGTCAAATCGTTACAAATAATCCTCAGAATAAAATTAAACCAAAATCAAAATATTTAAAATTCACCTTCCTTTACTTACAGACTTTCACTCATTAAATTGCACAACTTTTTGGAATCCATCTAAAATTCCTGGAAGTCTTGACAGACAATTTCCTTCCTAAAAATTAATAAGTGAAATCTTAAATACATATGTATAAGTCTATCCCATAAGTCGTGAAACTACCATAAGGTCTAATAAGGGTAAGAAGCTGTTATGGCAGACATGTGGTGATAATTTGGGAAGATTATCACGCCATGTCTGCCATAACAGCTTCTTTGTCTGCCATAACAGCTATACTACCATTTTGGTTATTAAAATTATGGCAATAGCAATTTCTTTCATTTTACTATTTCCATTTCCAGAGAAATGACCAGAAAGAGGTCATTTCCCCGGAAACTCATCTTTCGAATAAAATTTTCGAATTTTTCCAAAAAGTTTGTTTGAGGAAGTTTCGAGGTTGCTATTCTCGAGTTAGATAACTACAAAATTTTATCCTTAAACCAGGCTAGAATGGAATGAAAAAAATTACCTGTATATTTAGCAATAAAAATCTATTTTTAAAAAGTTATCAAAAGATTTTCGAGCTTGCTGATTAAGAAAATGATAATTAAAAATATCTACTAGAAATTTGTGACATAAGCGATACTACTTTTTTACAGTAAGAAACGCAATTTTAAACAAAAGTTACTTGCAAGTATTTCATTCCCATTTTGACAAAAGCTCGAATAATAATGTTCGGTTGCAAAAACTTCAATTAAGTTTACAGTGTTAAAATGTCTATTAAAAGATCAGTTCAAATAATTAACCTTAATTAAAGTATTCAGGTGTGTTGAGGATACAACTTACTGGTGATGAGGCGTTTGAGATGAAAATGTTTTTAATCTTTCAGTAACTCATGTGCAGAAATGAACTTTTTCACTACAATCTACATTCTCACTGTAATCTATTCACTACAATCAATTTATGTAATTTTTTATTCTGGTATCCAATTAATCAAAACTTTTTTTATTTTTGATTCATTTAGAACATGGAATTGAACCATCACTTAAAAAAAACACACACAATTTTCATTTCATTTTTGAACATAATGTATGTTATTAAAAGTAATTAATAATCACTGGTAGTTTGTTTTAGACAGCAGTCAATCAATTTCATAAATTTAGAATTTTCTAAAAAAGGAATCAAAAATATTTTAATTCTTTTTATGCTTCTTTTTGATAATGAATGAGTTCAATTATAACTCATTCATTATCAAAAGGAAGCATAAAAAGAATTAAAATATTTTTGTTTCTTAAAATATTAACATTAAAAATGTTTTTTTTTTCTGTTGTTTTGATAAAATTATAAAAATTATTTAACTCAGAAGAAAATTATTTACTCAGAACTAAAAAGAACATTGGCAAACTACATTCTTCCTTGACATTAGTAAATACAATTTATATAAGCCTTGTTCAAATTCAAATATGAAGCATTGCATTTCAGAGTCAAATTGTCTTAATCGCATTTCAATGTTTGTTAAATACAGGAGTTTATATTGTGTTTTGTTTTTATTTGATAGTTTGATTTCTTTTGTTTTGTTTTCTTTTGTTTTTTTTTACAAGAAAGTAGAATTGGAACCATTAATTTGTGAAATTAAAAGTATAATAAAAAAACAACCAGACACTGTGAAAATGTAATCCTATAGCAGTTGTGAGGCAGTCTTGTAATGCCGCAGAAATCAGGAGGAGATCGTGGATGTGGTCGATGAAAGTCATGGTACAGAATAAAACGTTCACAAGTAGAGCAGCCACAGCCAATCTTCTGTTGAATTGAACCTGATTGTGTAAGAGCAGAAATAGTGGAACCATTTGAAGAAAAGACTGCGAAAAGAATTTAGGGCGGCACTGGATTTGAGAATAACATATACAGACACAATCGCCTCTGTTGCCAGCGATCTCCAGATACGATCGGTGTTAAAGACAGAGAAGCTCAGTTTGAACCAAAGTCCCTCAGATAGGCCTAATGCAGTTAGAAGCAAGTAATTGATTGGGAAAATCTTCTAAATACCATCAGGATAATAAGAAGAACCAGGAAGAGAATGAAGTGTTGTTCTTTCTTACCATTCCACAAGAAAAGGTTCTCTTCAATATTCTTTGAAAAATGGATGACGACGAAGATGATGAAGAAATGCCACAGAAAAACAATAACAACTGTAGCAATGAAAACACATTGTTCATACCAGCCTTGAGCTTCATCCATTCTAATTCAATGAATATTCAAAGGCAAATAGTTTAAAGTCTCCTGAAATTTTTGAAAAGGCCTACGAACTGAAGAGAACAAATCATTATGACGGCCATCACAAATTAAAACAAGAGATTATTTATTAATAATGAAATATTATTTCCAAGAAAGTGATGAAATCATTTCATTATTGAGTATTGCTTCCTAACCATGTCTTGCACTGATATTCAATATTGCTTTCAAAACCCAATCAAATCTTTCGTTATATCTGTTTGAACTCCTTAGAAATAACCAATCCTAATGTGGCTTTTACAACAGATCAGTAAGTGAATGATGATGTTGAATGTCTATTAATAAACCAATTCTTTAGCCTCAACAATTCCGGTTTACATTTCCTTTTTTTTAATTGATTTTTTTTCACAATTATTGCATTTCATTTTGATTCTTGTCACTTGGTTAAAATTTTAGGACGAGAAGATGCTTTACATAAGAACCACGTTTAAATGAAGGAAGACGTAATTTTACGTAATTGGAAAAAAAAATTACTTCCACTAAAAAATCGTCTATTTGAATTCTACAGAATACAAAAAATCTTTGTCTTTATGTTTTGGTTTAAATTCGGTTAACGTCAAATGCCAAAGAGTGAGGTTTTTCAAAATCATTTTCCTAAGATAGTGGTAATAAAATACAGTATCAAATATAGTCAATGCATTATAATGAACAAATTTCAACTAGCTTGAGACAATCAGAAAGACAGTTTATCCAGCTGAAATAAATATATATTTAATCTTTATTAGGCTAATGGTTACTCGAAAAATGAGCATTTCTAAGGTCGGTCATTATTTTGGATTTGTACTTAGCACGGAACATCTTACATGCATCGGCAGTGAAAAAGTTAAACAGGGTTTTTAAAAAAATGTGGAAAAAGTAATAATGCTCTACTGTATTCCAAAAGTCAAGATGAAGAATAAAAAGGAGACTGTTGGAACATGCGCTTTAAAGTAATGCAGAAAAAAGGCCTTGTTCTACTTTGATCCTATTTCAAAAATCATTATAATCCGCATCCTCTCAAAAGCAGGAGAGTTTATTTAATTTTATGTCCCCGGTGATAACAGATGAAGAAAATAAAAATATCTTCTTCAAAAGCTATCAGAAACTTTGAGAAAAACCAAAACAGCAAGATACAGTGAAAAATCAATTAACCGTCTCTTTTTTAACCGTCGCTCTCTGTTATCCGTCATCGTTCGCAAAACCTACTTCTCCATAAAATACAGGACATGACCGCGAAAAAATCTCGTGCCTCGAAGAAACAAAAGAAGATGACTGAATACATCTCTTAAATATAAACCTTATTATCAAGTACTGTTTTATAGTTCTATTATTATTATTAAGTTTGTATGTTTCAAACCTTGGGTTTCCCCAGCAAAAACAATATGGCGGATCAAGAACCAAAGCACATATTGCCAAGAGTAAAAAAAAAGTATGGAAGAATGGTTAAGATGTGTGGTTGTGTCCATAAATTTCCGAACTATCCGTTTTGTGTTGAGTACCACAACCTTCTGGAGTTGTGCGTAAGTGTTTTTATGAAGTCCTTCTGTGCTGAGGCTGTGGTGCAATGTGTGAGGCACCAGACCAGTGGCGGAGAGGATGATGGTTACACACGTACTCGGTCCTGCCTCCACTGCTTCTGTAGCTCGTGTGCTAGATCAGTGTATTTACTGATCTTGTCTGCGTGAGTTTTCTGCATGTTCTTCCTGATAGGCACTGCAATGTCAATGAGATAGGTCTGTTTGTTGACCTTATCAGCAAGTGTGATGTCAGGTCTGTTGTGATGTATAATTTTGTCTGTGTGAATGGGGCGGTCCCAGTATAGCTTATGTGAGGTGTACTCTAGTACGCTTTGTGGTATGTACTTGTAGTATGGGACCATTTTCTTAATAAGTGAATGTTTGTGTGCTAGTTGTTGATGAACAATCGACGCTACCTGATTGTGTCGGTGGAGGTAGTCTGTTTGGGACAGAAGGGGATAGCCTGATATTATGTGGTCGATCGTCTCACGTTTAGTGTGATTTCCGCGATCATGAACAATTCGGTCTCCCCAAACAGCTCACCACTGGTCAGCCATCTGTTCGACGCTTCCATGTCGACATGAAGCTGGCTGAGTTCGTGGCAATGTCTGCCATGGAGTTCCTTACGAGCCCGTGATTCATGCAGCTGCTGTGTGGGTGTCGGGGGTGGTGAGTGTTAGAGAAAGGTTTGAGAGGTCCAGTGGTGTGAGGTGTATGTCAGCCTTGACAATGGCTGAGTGGAGTGAGGAGTGTTGTGCTCTTTGGTGGAACTGTTCCTTGAGTGTGTGTACTTGGTTTTCGTGCAGGGTGAAGAGATTGATGAGTCCTCGGCCTCCTTCCTTGCGGGGAAGAGTCATCCTTTCCTTAGCGGACTTGGGGTGGTGCATGTTGTGTTTCGTGAATGTAGTGCATGTTGTGCGTTGTAGTGCTTCGAGTTCAGTATTTGTCCATGGAATTATGCCGAACGAATATGTTAGTGTGGGGACGGCAAAAGTGTTGATGGATTTAATTTTATTTCTGGCACTGAATTGTGTTTTGAGGATGTTGTGAACAAGAGCACGGTATGTTTTCTTGAGTGCGTTTTTGATGTTTTGCGTTGTCAATGACGCGCACTTGCTGGAAGCCCAGGTACTTGTAGGTCTCTCCCTCTTCCATGGATTGGATGGCCAACCCATGGTCCAGTTCAAAACACTCCAAATTCGTAGTCTTCTCGCGTGTTATATGTAGCGTCCGGCATTTGTCAATTCCAAATTCTCTCCCAATGTCTTTGGTGAACTGTGTTGTGACTGGTATTAAATTGGTAAGTTGTGCGTTGTTTGTGGGGTAGAGTTTAATATCATCCATGTAAAGTAAGTGTGTGATTTTGTATGGTGTCAGAGTGGCTGAGGTAAGCTTATAACCGTGTTTTGTGTTGTCTAGCATGTGGCTTAATGGATTCAAGGTGAGGCAGAACCAAAGAGGACTCAAGGAGTCTCCTGGAAAGTACCTCTCCCTATGGGAATGGGGACTGTAGTGATGGAGGTGTTGGAGGTGTGTAGGTGTAATGTTGTGTTCCAACTCTTCATCGTGGCATCCAAGAATGCCGTGATCTTGGGATGTACTTTGTAGAGTTGAAGAGTGTGTAAAAGCCAGGAATGGGAGATTGAGTCAAATGCCTTCTTTAGTCGATGTACGCGTTGTGTAAGTTCCTATTCTTCGCGCGCACCTGCCGCAGGAGTCAATAAGGACTTGCTCCTTACAACCTTGGGAATTAATACTAATAATAATTTCTTCTTCTTCTTCTTATTTTATTATTATTATTTGTTTAGTGTTTGACGATATCTATTCGTTACTTATAGATTTTTCTTTGTAATAATTTATTATTTGCCTTTGGTCTCAAGCCAGCATTGAAATTTCGTTACTGTACATGTTTATTGCGAAATTTCTGTTTTCCGTCTATTCAGTTAACCGTCACAGCCTCGCTTCCGACGGTGACGGTTAATCGAGTTTCCACTGTATCATCGAACTCAGGAAAAGCTTCAGTTCAGAACAACACGAAAGAGAAGTTTGAAATAGTAAATATGAAGAAGGATGTAGAAATTCCGAGTTTATAAATGTAATAATGGGCAAAGTCTCATTGAGGGTAGGTTCTAATGGACGGATCACTATTCCCATACAAAAAGATGATCCTAAACATTACTAAACAAACAGACCAGAAACCAAATAAACCATTTGACCATTAACAAAACAAAGAAAAATCTCCACTCGAATAGGAAATAAGTATAAGAAATAAAATTGTTGTAGGCAGTGATCTAACAGTGATTTAACACCGTTGGCGATGTGTGGAGAGATACCATCCTGAATGAACACTCTTGAATAAAGACTGTTGGAGTGCTGGAATCACTTAAGTGATTAGTGATGCATATCGATTGCCAGTAACGGAACATGGAGTAAAACGAAGCAAAACGGCCCAACAATGAATGTTGACGTAAACCCATAGCAAACTGTCACTTCTGGGAAATGTAAAGAAACTTCTCTCGCCCAAATGCGACAATAATGCATGTTAACTGCACCACGCATATGTGCCTCGTCCGCACTGAAGCACACTGAAGCACATGAGTCTGAAGCACACGCTAGTCGCCAGCTTTTTATTAGCAATTGAAATCGTCATCCTGGCAATTTTAATGTCTATTATACAACGGCCTTTGTAAGCCTCATTTTATGCCATCTATATTCAATGCTGAAGGGAGGGCCCCACTAGCCCCCCCCCCCCCCCCGGATCCGCTTATGCTCGTCCGTCCAGAGAATATTCAGGGGGACATTCCTGTTCAACCTCGATCTCAGCTACGAAACTGGAGCATGAAGATCTCTCGCTCACGCGGATCGGGAAGCAGCAGTTGTTGAACGGCAGAAATTTTGTAAGGATAAAGCGCCTAATCTTCCGAACAATTTTGTGGACTGTGGAAACAGATTGGCCAAACGGCTGTGCAACGCGTCGAACACTGACGCTGGCTCTGACATTTGACATGGTCGCTACATCGTCAACCAACTGCCCGACAACAGGCTTCCGTCCTCTTCCAGCTTTCACATTCAACAATCCTGTTTTTTAAATTTGAGGATCATTTTTCATAACCCATATGTAGTCATTGGACTGCATCGAAGATCTTTTAACGACCTAAACCTCTGCAAAGGTGCTGGCGCAGAATTCCTGTTTTGGTAAAACAATTTCACAAGTATGCACGTTCTTGTAAACTTAACGTCATTTTGAGTTGAACAAAATACGAATGAAAACGCGTGTGAGCTGTTTATGAGGGATGACGTGCTAACGGAAATTTGGATTTCTGATACCATACACGCCTGCAAACTCCCCTTCCTGATGATCTTAGAAACTATTTTTTTTTTTCAATAAATGTTCTTCCCAAATTTGATGCCATTCCCATAAATAGTTTTTGCTGTAGAGTACGTGGAATAGGTGAAGTTTAATTATATATGTTCTAAAATATTTGGAATAATTCTTAATTATTATATATATTTTTTTTTTAATAGAGTAACTTCACAGGCAAATATAAAAATGAATTCAAGGGATTACACAAAAACATAAATTAGAGTGAACAATTAAGTGAAAGTAAAAATTACATGACCTTACGGGAACGAGTTCCTTTTACAAATACCTTCCAACCGAATTCTTATGTATTTTTATTTTTGTTTTAGTTTGAATAGTTACTCTATCTAAATTTATTTGAATGAATGTGTTTTGAATATATATGATTAAACTTAAAAAAAAAAAGTCCATTAATATTGCGTTTTAGTATAAATATCAAAATTATTAAAACTAACCTAGGTAGCGCTGGTGAAGTAGGATAAATCGGTATTATGCTTGCATAAACAGAAATATGGTTTTTGAATTAGTTCCATAAATTTCAAATTTCTGTCCTGCAATATACAAGTATAATATTTTAATATTAATCTTCTTTTAAATAAATAGCACTGGAACTATTACAAGGCTTTCTCCATATTAAAGAAGTATAAACAGGATTTTTTTTTTTTTATTTTGACAGAAAATAAAATGTTTCATTAAGTAGAAAAGTTTTGGCCCTGATCAAAGTAGCTCTCATTAAGTAACTATAAACCAAATCTAAAATTAACTATCACATTCTGAAAACATGCACTGTAAAAATTAATTAATACGACAGCATTAATAGTTAAGCTACAAAAGAACATTCCTCTGGGAAAAGTAGTGGAAGCTTGTGTAGATTCACCAAAATTCAATTGAGATTAAATTCTTTATACATGAAATGTGATGTAAATGAGTGCATTAGTCTTTATTTTACAAATATTTAAATTTCTTCTATTTTATCCCATACCTAAATGGGGCCCTTA
Organism: Thereuonema tuberculata; assembly: GCA_023159025.1. Lineage (NCBI taxonomy): Eukaryota > Metazoa > Arthropoda > Chilopoda > Scutigeromorpha > Scutigeridae > Thereuonema > Thereuonema tuberculata. Next base: position 39,823,961 of record JAFIDM010004315.1, on the reverse strand, counting down.
AGTTGCGTTTTAAATACCAAAATTTAATAAAATTTATTCAGGAATTTCAAATTAGATGAAATAATTTTAACGTGTTCCGAAATAATAATACATGATAAGGATTGACAGCTGAGGAATTCGAAAGCTTTTCCATTTTTTATTTACTGTATTTTTTTAATTTTCATATCTGAAATTTTATATAAATCAGTGTATGAGTTACTGAAGGCCAAAGTATTTTGGCTCCCATCGTAAATTGTCTTATAAAATGATGCTAGAAGTTCTACTTCTAATCAGAACTGAGCGATAACATTAAATCTTCAAAAATATGTTTACAGTTTATTAATACTTTTTATTCTTCGACTCATTTACAGGACAATAGTTTTGTTGTTGGGGTACATAGTTGCCCTATCGGATGTTAAATATGCAGCTTAAATAATTATGGACATGTGCAAACGCCGAAATTGTCATGTTTTTAAGTACACCGTCAACCGGGTAATAGCAGAAAGTCGTCTGAAGTCCATCAGCCTACAGCGGGTAAGCCACATACCCGAAAACAACATCCACGACCGGCAGCAACTCTTCATGTTATTAAGAAAGGGAAGCCAATGATTGTCGGCGAGAATCCTAGAACCCAATGGGCGGTTGCCCAGGCTGTTCTCAGCCAACGTTTTCACGGATAATTACGCGTGGTCTGCAATTAGAAAAGCATTATAAAGCTCGCCTTCATCTTCTACTTCCTCGACACGTTGTTGAATAGAAGATGAACAGCCGAAAAGTTGTACCAGCACCACTTATCGGGAGAGAAATGGAAGTACGTCATTACTTTGCAAGAGCCACGAGTCTACCTTAGTCATACCAAGAAGCCAAGGGCATTATTTTATCGTTCTTTTGATGCCAAAAGACGATCCGAGTGGTACCGCGATTGCAAAG
>JAFIDM010004315.1:39799326-39818052 GCA_023159025.1 Thereuonema tuberculata | reverse complement strand
CTTTGCAATCGCGGTACCACTCGGATCGTCTTTTGGCATCAAAAGAATGATAAAATATTGCCCTTGGCTTCTTGGTATGACTAAGGTAGATTCATGGCTCGTGGAAAGTAATGACGTACTTCCATTTCTCTCCCGATAAGTGGTGCTGGTACAACTTTTCGGCTGTTCATCTCCTATTCAACAACGTGTCGAGGAAGTAGAAGATGAATGCTAGCTTTATAAAGCTTTTCTAATTGCAGACCACGCGTAATTATCCGTGAAAACGTTGGCTGAGAACAGCCTGGGCAACCGCCCTTTGGGTGCTGTAATTCTCGCCGTGCTGTGGATGTTGTTTTCGGGCATGTGGCTTACCCGCTGTTGGCTGATTTACTTCAGACGACTTTCTGCTATTACCCGGTTATCGGTGTACTTAAAAACATGACAATTTCGGCGTTTGCACATGTCCATAATTATTTAAGCAGCATATTTAGCATCGGATAGGGCAACTATGTACCTCAACAACAAAACTATTGTCCTCTAAATGAGTCGAAGAATAAAAAGTATTAAAAAACTGTAAACATATTTTTGAAGATTTAATGTTATTGCTCAGTTCTGATTAGAAGTAGAACTTCTAGCATCATTTTATAAGACAATTTACGATGGGAGCCAAAATACTTTGACTTCAGTAACTCATACACTGATTTATATAAAATTTCAGATATGAAAATATAAAAATACAGTAAATAAAAAATGGAAAACTTTCGAATTCCTCAGCAGCTTCGTTGTGATACACAGTATTATTATTTAGACACAGGTTAAAATTATATCATCTAATTTAAAATTCCTGAATAAATTTTATTAAATTTTGGTATTTAAAACGCAACTTAAGGGCCCCAAAGGTATGGTCCAAAATAGAAGAAATTTTAAATATTTATAAAATAAAGACTAATGCACTCATTTACATCACATTTCATGTATAAAGAGTTTAATCTCAATTGAATTCTTGTGATTCTACACCTGCTTACACTACTTTTCCCAGGGTATGTTCTTTTGTAGCTTAACTATTAAATTTTATTAAATTTTGGTATTTAAAACGCAACTTAAGGGCCACAAAGGTATGGTCCAAAATAGAAGAAATTTAAATATAAGTAAAATAAAGACTAATGCACTCCTTTACATCACATTTCATGTATAAAGAGTTTAATCTCAATGGAATTCTTGTGATTCTACACCTGCTGACACTACTTTTCCCAGAGGTATGTTCTTTTGTAGACTAACTATTAAATTTTATTAAATTTTGGTATTTCAAACGCAACTTAAGGGCCGCAAAGGTATGGTCCAAAATAGAAGAAATTTAAATATTTATAAAATAAAGACTAATGCACTCATTTACATCACATTTCATGTATAAAGAGTTTAATCTCAATTGAATTCTGGTGATTCTACACCTGCTTACACTACTTTTCCCAGAGGTATGCTCTTTTGTAGCTGAAATATTAATGCTGTCATATTAATTAATTTTTAAAGTGAGTGTTTTCAAAATGTGATAGTTAATTTTAGATTTGATTTATTGTTACTTAATGAGAGCTACTTTGATCAGGGCCAAAACTTTTCGACTTAAAGGAACATTTTATTTTCTGGTAAAATAAAAACATTTTATTTTTCTGTTTATACTTCTTTAATATGGAGAAAGCCTTGTAATAGTTCCAGTGCTATTTATTTAAAAGAAGGTTAATATTAAAACATTATAAATTGTAGGACACAAATTTGAAATTTGTGGAACTAATTCATAAACCATATTTCTGTTTACGCAAGCCTAATGCCAATTTATCCTTACTTCACCGGCGCTACCTAGTGTTAGTTTTAATAATTTCGATAATTATACTAAAACGCTATATTAATGGACTTTTCTTTTTTTCTTAATTTTAGTCATATATATTCAAAACACATTCATTCAAATAAATTTAGATAGAGTAACTATTCAAATTAAAACAAAAAGAAAAGTACCTAAAATTTCGGTTGAAAGGTATTTGAAAAAGGTACTCGTTCCCGAAAGGTCATGTAATTTTTACTTTCACTTAATTATTCACTCTTAATTTCTGTTTTTGTGCAATCGCTTGAATTCATTTTTATTTTTGCCTGTAAAGTTACTCTATTTAAAAAGATAAGAATCTTTAATAATTAAGAATTATTCTAAATAACTTAGAATATATAGGGTGTCTATAATAATTAAACTTCACGCACTCTACAGCAAAATCGGAATGGCACCAAATTTGGGAAGGACAACCATTGAAAAAAAAAATAGTTTCAAAAATCATCACCAGGGTGCATTTGCAGGGCGTATATGATACAGTGACTACAGCGTACAGTGCGGCCAACCACCAGCGTCCGCCATGTTTTTCCCAACTGGAGCACAAGTTTGTATAAGCCACAGAAGGGATTTTTCACATTTTAACTAAATTTTTTGATTCACTGTTGTTCTACTGCCTTTGTTTGAATTTAATGTTAATTTGAGAAACACATAATCATTTTTCTTTCAATTTTGCACCCTAAAAACACTAAATTATATATATATATAAAATAAAACAAACCTTATATTTTGTGAGCAAAGCCACTAATTTTTTTTTTTTGCAAAAATTAAATTAAAAATATGAGACATAAAATAAAAATCAATTTAAGAAAATATAAAACAAACTTTATATGTGAGCAAAACCTCTTATTTATTTATTTATTTATTTATTTATTTTTTTGTGTCATTCATATTTCTTTTGGTTGGTTGGTTGGTGTTTAATGGCGCAAAAGCAGCTGCGGCTAAGCTGCGCCAATCATATTTCTTTTATTGACACCAGTAAAAAATACTATCAGTTATTTGTTATAATAAAACAAACCTTATATTTTGTGAGCAAAACCTCTTATTTATTTATTTATTTATTTTTTTTTCATTCATATTTCTTTTATTGACACCAGTACAAAATACTATCAGTTATTTGTTGTATAAAACAATAAAATAAAGTAAATATTTCTTTGATATTGTTGAATTTTAATAGGGGAAATGGTGGAAATAAATAAAGGCTTTCTATTGCTTATTATCATTATTTATTATAACAGATTTTTATAATTATTTTTATAATTATAATTATAATTATTTTTATATTTTATAAATAAATAAATAAATTAATAAAGGGAAATAAAACGGATTTCAGAAAAAAAATTAATCATTTACTACAAAGTAACCTAATTACATTCCTTATAATATAAGTTAACATAAAACTATAATATCTAACAATACATATACAACAATGAACAAACAATAGATTTATATACAACTCTATACACAACAATAAACAAACAAATTTATTTAATAGTTAAAGGGTTTTACGTGTGTTAAATTAAACAATTGACATATAAAACTACAACACACTTAAAATAATTATAAAAACATAAAAAAAAAACTTTAAAAAAACCGTGACATGTTTCAATTAGCTTCCGCTAATCATCCTCAGACGGAATGAAGGAGAAGGAATTATTCAAAAAAATTCAAAACGAACGCCAACCTTTGATTGGCTCCGCTCGTTTGAGGCGAACCAATAATCGTGAAGCGCATAAGTCCAATGCCATTTTACCGACGTAGGGGGGAAGAAGATCCAAGAATATTTAAAACCGACAGCCATAATGAAGAATGTTATCCACAGATACCTTGGCATTATACGATTTGTATTTCAAAATAAAAAATGATTCAATAAATTTTCTAAGATAGCTATCTTTCTGTTTGGCAACAATTCTAACCTTATTCCTATCGATTTCATGATGATCGGCACATGATCGGCAGTATTATACTTAAAATTACGTTTCCCAATTGCTTTTTCGTGTTCCTCCAGTCGTTTACGTAAAGGCCTATATGTTTCCCCAAAATAAACACAAGAATGATTTTTACAAGGAATAGCATAGATGCAATTGTTCTTATTCAAACATGAGGTATATCCAAAACCTTAGCACCCCCATTAATACAATTTGCGACAGTGAAGCCCGTGGCTGCAACCACTCCAATTCCATAACCCCTCAATATTCGAGCAATAGGGTAAAAAACCCTCGGTACAAATGGAATGCTTACAAAAATATTAGGCTTAATTTGACTAAAACTATTTGGATTATAAATCTTATTTAGAGTGCTCTTAACCATTAAATTAATAAATCCCTCATTATAACCACAATTTAAGGCAATTTCAGTAATTTTTTTAATTTCCTCTTCAAACAATATATAATCAGATGAAATCAAAAAGGCCCTTCTAATTGCCATTATAACGATGGCTTAGCGCAAAAGTAGCGAATATCAATGCTTAAGCCTATGGATATTCGCTACTTTTGCGCTAAGCCATCGATAAATGCATTCTTTTTAAAGCTATTGGGTACCGCCGATTGTGCGTGTATCATAACGCCTGCATTGGACTTTTTTCGGAATACCGAGGTTTGAATGCTGCCGCCAACCCTTGTAATATTCACGTCCAGAAATGCGATGGATGCATTTTCCTCTTCCTCATGCGTAAATTGCATTGCTTCATTAATCTGATTAAACCATTGAACAATCTGACCAACACTCCTTGAACCGTTAATAATTAAAAAAGTGTCGTCCACAAATCGCCTATAAAACACAATAGAGGATTCCAACTCTGGAATAGCCATTGCCTTCATATCAATGAAGGCCATGACCATTTCGGCGATAACCGCCGAAGAAGGCAACCCCATAATGATACCATGCGTTTGTTGAAAGAACTCACCCTGAAAATTAAAAAATTGTAATTTAAAAAGGTGTTTAAACAAACAAACAATATTAGCTCTACTAAAATGCCTGTATCTCCCCTCAGAAATTAACCCTTCAAGTTTAAAATCCAATGCTTGATTGATAAGATCAAGAGAAATGCTCGTAAAGAGCTCTTTAACATCCAAGGAAATAAATTTAGTATTACACAATTGAGACACCCGCTTTAAGTCCTTTAAAAAATCATAACTATTTGTCACCGACCATTGTGATGAAAAACCAACCTGCTGTAGTGCTACCACTATCACCTTAGAAATGTAATAAACAACCGAGTTCCTACAGTTCACAATCGGCCGAATGCGAAACGCGCCCTCAATCTTTGCCTTATGTATCTTGGGTAGGGCCCTGAATTTAGGAATGTTACAAATATTACCTAAACACAAATTTTTCATGCTGTTATTAATAATTTTCCTTTTAAAAAGCTGATTAATGCTCTGTTTATAATGCGCTTCAATTTTTTTACGACCTTCATCAATAGCGGAGATGCCTGTAGTATTATTGAAAAACCTATAACACATTCTCTTGTACATGGGTCTATCTAAAACAACCGTGGCCCCACCCTTATCTGCGTGTAGTACCATATTGCTCACAACATATAAGGTTTGTTTTATTTTTTCTTAAATTGATTTTTATTTTATGTCTCATATTTTTTATTTAATTTTTGCAAAAAAAAAAAAAAAAATTAGAGGCTTTGCTCACAATATCACAAAAAGGTTTGTTTTATTTTTTATATATATATTTTAGTGTTTTTAGGATACAAAATTGAAAGAAAAATGTTTCTGTGTTTTTCAATTAACATTAAATTCAATTAAAGGCAGTAGAACAACTGTGAATCAAAAAATTTAGTTAAAATGTGAAAAATCCCTACTGTGGCCTATACAAATTTGTGCTCCAGTTGGGAAAAACATGGCGGCGGAAGCGTTAGCCAATAGAAAAGAAGACCACCGTTGGCCACACTGTAGTCTCTAGTCACTGTAGTGTATGGCATCAGAAATGCAAATTTCCGTTAGAACGTCATCCCTCATATCACTATTTAAGCAACAGCCTCACACGCGTTTTCATTCGCATTTTGTGTTCAACTCAAAATGACGTTAAGTTTACAACTTAACTTGTGAAATTGTTTTACCAAAACAGGAATTCTGCACCAGAAGCTTTTCGGAGGTTTAGGTCGTTAAAAGATCTTCGATGCGATCCAATGACTACAAATGGGTTACGAAAAAGGATCCTCAAATTGAAAGAAACAGGGTCGTTGAATATAAAGCCGGAAGAGGACGAAAGCCTGTTGCCGTGCAGTTGGTTGACGATGTAGCGACCAAAGTGGAAGTCGTTGGGCCAACTTGTTGCCACAGTCCACAAAATTGTTCGGAACATAATGCGCTACTATCCTTACTATCTTCAACAACTGCTACCTCTTGATATGCGTCAGCGTGAGACCTTTCTGCTACAGTTTCTTAGCTCGAATCGATGTTGAACAGGAATATTCCCCTGAACATTCTCTGAACGGACGAGGCACATTTCCATTTGGCATGGTGCAGTTAACATGCATTATTGTCGCATTTGGGCGAGAGAAAATCCCAATGCATGTGTGACAATTCCTTTACATTCCCCAGAAGTGACAGTTTGCTGTGGGTTTACGTCAACATTCATTGTTGGGCCGTTTTCCTTCGTCGTACTCTATCCTACTCTTCCTGGCAATCGAAATGCATCGCCAACCTCTTCAGTGATTCCAACACTCCAACAACTTCAGTGTCTTAATTCAACAGTGTTACCCTGTATTTTGCAATTTAAAAAGAAAAAGTTGATTTTTCATAAAATGAATTTTAAATGAAAAGTTTTTGAATAAAATGAATTAATTATTTGATTTAAAATCTCGCTTTTCATATTATCAAAAGAAGAAAGAAAGGGTTAAATTTTTTAAAGTATTATAAAAAACTTATTTATTAATTACATCTCTTCTACAAAATAACGCAATATTTCAGTGAGCTTCAACAGCTTCTCCTTCCTCAAGCGTTTTACAAAATAAAATCAAAATAATAATCAAAAAATTAACAATAAATCGTGCTCCGTGCGACACTTAATGCAAAAGCATTATTACAAAAGTAAATGTTCCAATTTTCCAAAAAATTAAAGAAATTGTCCAAATTAAAGAAATTGTCCAACTTGAATACCTTTGAATTTTTATCTTTAAAGAAATAACAGACTAAACTTAAGAAGAAATAAAAACGAACTCATCTTTGAAGTAAAAATTTTCATCTTCATTCCACCGAAGATCTCTCCAATCTTAAAAATAAATCCTCTTCACTGCATCCAAGACCTTTCTAGTCTTAATAATATAAAATATCACTAATACTTCAAATTAAATTACACCAAACTCATTTATTACAATAACGCAATTGCGTTATTTTGTAGAAGAGATGTAATAAATGAGTTTGATATAATTGAATTTGAAGTATTAGTGATGTTTTATATGTTTAAGGTATTCTTTTATATATAAATAAAAGAAGATTAACGTGCCGGAATAATTCAAAGTTAGGTATCAAACCACGGCACTTAGCTATTTATCCTGATTAATTTTTGGTTAGGATTTCTTCGGTGGGAGGTCCCATTCTCGGGTGCGAGAAGCGGGACACTAACACCTTGCGCGCCTTCTGAGTTGTCATCAGGGGAGTTTGGCTGGCTGAGGAGTCCTAATGAGGACGAAACGGTCCGTCCCAGTCTCTTCGCGATGACAACTCCAGGTGCGAATCCTAACTTTAGCTAAGTGCCGTGGTTTGATATCTAACTTTGTATTCTTTTGTTTTTTTATTTTGTATGTACACTCTTTAACAAAAAAAGTCGACACACCAAAAGGGATTATTCAATTGATACAAAATTTGGTACGTTTAATATACAGTACAGAAAACGAAATGATTAAAATTTCAGAACAATTGGATGATTTATTGGACAGAAAGAGCTATACAAAGAGTAGGTCAGTAAGGCATTGGTCCACCTCTCGCCTAGATACAAGCTGTTACCGAAGTGGCCTTGATCGATACAGTTTGGTGTTCTGTGGGATTTCATGCCAAACGGCGTCCAAATGGCCGGCTGATTCGTCGACATTCTGGGATGGTCGTAGACGACACCCAATCCCATCCCAAATATGATCAATAGGAGAGAGATCTGGCGATCTGGCTGGCCAAGGAAATGGGTCGCAACCACGAAGACAATGAATCGAGTGAATGTTTTTAACGTTGGATGGTTCACAGCGACGAATCTGGTGTTGTAATAGGGACCGTGCACAGATGGCCGATTTCGACTACAGCGCCACTGGCGGCTATTGCAGTCCCAACTTTTGGGACGCGGCACCCATATTTCCTTTGCGAAAATATACTGTCTAACAGATTTATTTTGACGATCACGTTTGCGCGAGAATTACGAAATTCTCGAGATCTCGCCATTAGCCTCTTCAGCAGGTTTCAAGAAATTTAGTATTTTAATGTCTGTCACTAGGAAAATCCTACATATTGAATTTATTGTTTGTTTATTGACTGATTTCAATTTATTAAAACTGTATTAAAATGTAGTAAAAGTCTCATGCATTTCCCCGTATTATAATTCATTTAAATGTTTCAATATTTTGTGAGAAGACCTGGATAGAGACTATTCTCGCGTAAATTACGTGAAATCACGAAAATACGGGATCGTCAACTTCCATCTGTTAGACATTAGCTTGTTGTTTCCTTGCGACTTCTACCAAATCTTTGTCAAAGTAATTTATAGCCAAATAGATTCTCAAGAATGGCACTTGTTTTCGTTTATATACATTGGGAAAGGGAGTTGGTAAATAATTTGGACTGAGTGAGTGCACTGACTTGCATTTCCAATGAAGTGCTTACTTCATTTTGCATAATTTTGAATTTTTAGTTGGTTCACAGGTGAAACCATTTGGCCTATAAAACAATTTGAAAGAGATATACTGGTAATTATATAAAATTTTGTTTCTATAAAGATATAATTGCACAAAAGTTAGATTATTTACAGATAATAAAAATAGAAAGTTCAAATGGTCTTGCAAGAAAAGAATAAAAGTAAATTTGTAAATTTGTAATCTATATTACTAAAATCTTTTATTTCTCTGTCTGTCTGTCTGTGTGTCTGTCCGGCGCAGTTTTCTGTGAGAATGAAAAATAGAAAGAATTTTTTCAATGAAACATTCGCGACAGGAATCGAACCTGCAACCTTCTGATCCGAAATCAGATATCTTACCCATTAGGCCATGGGAACTACAACTCTCTTTATATTGCTTTTTTGACTTATCTGTCAAAACTGAACTGACTTTGACTGAAAAGTAACAATCTATATTACTAAAATCTTTTATTTCTCTGTCTGTCTGTCTGTGAGTCTGTCCGGCGCAGTTTTCTGTGAGAATGAAAAATAGAAAGAATTTTTTCAATGGAACACTATTTCTAACTCGAAAACGACTGAAAAGTATCAATAGAAATAAAAAAAAAGATAGTCAAGAAAGAAAGATGCACTATTTATATTAGGTAGAATACTGCTCAGAAGTTAGACGTCTTAGCCATTAGACCACTAGGCCTACATTCTAATCTCTGTAAAAAATAAAAATATATCATAGATATATGATTTACAAGGTGGTTCTAAAAGCAGTCGTAGATTGAGAGAATATAGACATCAAAAATTAAATTAAAAAAAAGCTTTTAAAAAATTTTAGTTTTAGTTTGCTTGATGTAATTTGTGTGTGTGTGTGTGGGTGTGTGTGTGTTTTTTAATAAATAAAAAATTGTTTTCCGTTACATAAGGGAGGCTTCCGGAGCGAAGCGACGGGTAGCCGACTAGTAGCTATGAAAATACTTGTAAGATTTAAAACGAAAAACATGGGGTGCATGCAATAAATTGCGATGGTATGGATGGAGTGTATATTATCGTGCGTCCCACGTTTTTCGTTTTAAATCTTATAAGTTTTTTCATAGCTATCACAAAATTACAATCAAAAATTTTTAGGACTTTCTGTGTGGGTTAGGAAAAATTATTTCATACTTTTTAGTCCGTTTTATAAACGTGGTATATTCAAAAACTATTTTTTGTAACTAGTTGACCCGTGCGAATAATTCGCAACAAAAGAAAAACACCTTTGAGAAATAATAAACAAATCCAACAGCTGTCTTATTTGGCGCCTTCTACATTTTTATAAAAAGAATTTTAAAACAAATTTTTTAACGAAAACATTAATTTTACAAAAATTGTTTACTTTTTCGTCATTAGCGGTGAATTTAATCTTCAAAATGATATCTCAATCACTGATTTTGATGAAGTATTAAGAGAAAAAAAAAACACCTTTGAGAAATAATATAAGAGAAGTTGACAAATTTTTGTTTTTTATTGTAATAAATCGTTTATTTTTATTAAATTATAAATCTTTTCTTTGTTTTTTTATCTGTTCTTATTAAATAAATGATGAAAAATCATTTTAAAGTGTATTTTTATTCAAAAAAGTATATATTTGAAGTTTAAAACGCTAAAGCTTTATTTAAAATGTTGTTTCGGTTTCGAAAAATAAACCGCTTCTGTTAAAGCGTGTCTACCTTTTTATAAAAAGGCTTTTAAAATAAGGTTTTTTAACGAAAACATTAATTTTAAACAAATTGTTTATTTTTCGTCATTAGCGGGGAACGTAATCTTCAAAATGATATCTCAATCATTGATTTCGATGAAGTATTAAGAGAGATATGGCGTTCCGACAACAAAACAGCTTTGAGAAATAATATATAAGGATAAATTATTTTATAATTTTTTGTCCGTCTTAAAAATGTCGTAAATTAAAAAATATTTTTTTTAAATAATTATTGCAATATTCATATAAAGTAATCGTAGAGTTAATTAATCCTTCAACAATAACTACAGTCTGACCTCGATATAAGATCACTCGCATATAAGGTCACCCCGCATCTAAGGTCACTTTTCTAAAGTCCCGGCTCATTGAATAGGAATTCTTTGATATATGGTCAGGTCTTAAATACCGTAATCGCATATACGATCACATTTGTCTGTGATTTCAGTGCCACACTGATTCAATTCCAAGAATTTTTCCTGTGGGTACGATCTTTTATCGGCGTCATTTCTCCTACTGACGGAGGGGACAGTTTTTTCACAAAGCACTTCATTCCCACAAATTCTAGGAAAAAAAGATGATAAAGACGATATCCCTTTACCTGTGTTAATACAAGATCTCAGTAATCGCGGCTGTGCTATAGAAGGAGAAAGTGAATATGTGAGTATGTGAAATGATAAAATTGCTACCACTCCTCAAGCTTCGATTTCCGAAATTGTTTCGCAAGTTTTAGATTCCAATGCATTTGAAACTGAGGATAACGACAGTGATACTGAAAGTGAAGCGATGTCACAAGCAGAAGCACTCAGAGCATTAAATTTTCAGAAACTACAAAACATAGAAAACATTGTACAAAAGATGAAACCAAAATCGCGACAGTCGTGCATTATGGATTATATTAAGTAAGGTCAGTTGTACATCAGTACTTTGTTGAGCATACTAGTACTATTTGTTTACAATTTTATTCCGAATTAAAATTTTTAAAATTAAAAATAATTTCTTTCTGATTCCAATAATTTTAATTGGTTCAACTAAATTAAAAAATTATAACTTAATAAACTGATATTTTTGTACGTATTAAATATTATTATTAAATATTACAAAGAATTATACTGTATTTATATAATGCTTATTTATTGACAAATGTGTATGAATCGGTTACAAGGTCAACCCGGTTTTAAGGTCACTTTCGCGAGGTCCCAAGGGGTGACCTTATATCGAGGTCTGACTGTATTTCTAATTTGTAAAAAATATTTTATGTATACTTGTATTTCTGTGTAATCCTACAATTACATTACTTTACAAATTGAAATATTCATATAAAGGGTTAATTAATCCTTCGACAATGAAATAAATTATAAATCTAAACAGTCGATTTTGAAAAATAATAAATATCAAATATGGTACTCATTATTACTTAAACATTAAAATTTTTATTTTAACACTAAAAATTTGTAATCTGTGAACACTGTTGAATTTAACAATAGAAAATAAATGAGAAACTCACCTCGTGGGGAACCCACTGGACTATTTCTTTCAATAGTTTCAAAAGATTTTGTTGACGCACTGACATCTACCGGCAAAAATGTTAACTACACTATTCATTGTTAAAGCTAATGACACTTTCAGGAACTTCTTTATCACTGTTTTTGATGAAGATATTTTTAAAAATATCCATTTAAGTGGACAAGGGGAGTTAAAGGGTTAATATTGCATTGTCATCCTGTTCTGAGCTATGTTTAAAGTTTCAAGTCTCTAGCTCATCGAGAAGTATGTTTTAAATCAATTACAATTTTGGTACCAATAAACGGACAGACAATAAGCGAGCTGAATAACAAGTGATAAAATAGGTGTCTATATTACACCTTTCAACTCTGTGATCGGAGATGAATGGCAAATGGCATTAATGATCCTCTCATTACACTAATATGTTACTCAGTCAAGATCATTATGCTACTCAGGCTGGATCACCAACTAAAGCTGTTGCTTTAAAACTCGAAGTGCTTTCGATTCTGTTTTCGTGATTTGGATTTTTCAGTTTTTAGACTTATTGTTGGGATATTTTGAGGGAAATTTTGGTAGCGAACCAAAACTGTTCTTTCTTGTATTTTAACTTTTTAAATATCATTATTTTTATAATCGTATATTTTATTGGATGAAAGGAATTTCTTTCAAAATTAAAGGTGAAAGTTTGATGGTTATATTTGACTGCTGTGAAAAGTTTATTAGAAAGTAATAGATTACATCGTTTGGATAAATTACTTTTTGAGGAAAGGGTACGAACTCTCAGGAGTTAACACTTGCTTTGCAAAATTCCCTGCACACAGATATAGTTTAAATATGCCGAAGTTGTTTCCTGTGTTTTAAACTCTAACATTATGATGTTACATTTTGTCTGAGGATTTAGGGAATTCTATCTGAATGTTGTAGGAATTGAAAAAGTTCCATTTCAAAATGGATAGAATACCTTCTTTAAGGTTTTAAAATTCTAAATTTGAAGAACTCAACCAATTATTTTTTACGTCATTAGATTCATACTTTCTAAATTGCTTTTCTAAAAAGTATTTTCTCTAAGTTAGCTCTTTATTGCAATAGTCATATGGTTAATGGTATCCATTTTCCTACGAAAATTCGCGAGAAATTCCTTCGAGACCAATATATTATGTATGATGAGAAAACAATGAGTGTGTGTATGTGATGGCAGTGACTGGATATACAAAATGGCAGATTGTTTTCTTTCTGTAAGTTATATAATTAACAAGGTGTCAACAAGATAAACCATAGATCATTCACTTTCTTACAAAGAAACAATGCTCAGTAAAACTTGTTAGAAAATGAAAATAAAGCAACACCTGAATAAAAATTGCCTTTCTGATTCAATTATGGGGAGGATTTGAAGGATTTGGAGAAAGGCAATTTTTATTCTGGTGCTGCTTTATTTTCATTTTCTAACAAGTTTTACAGCACGTTAAATGTATTATTTAGAATATACTCTTCTTTGAGGAATTGTTCCGACTCTGAATGAAATTCACTCAATATTTCGGCTCAGTTCCTTGAGCCTTTTCCAGGAGATGATGAGATTTACATGAAGTTTCCGCTTCTCCTTTCTCCGTGTCTCTGTGGGCAAGTTGTTTCTGTGGCCTTCTTCCTGAGATTATGATTTACATAAAATATTACATTACGGAATTGTACGAATAGGTTTAGAATTATAGCAAACTTTATTTTTGCCTGTAGAACATCGAAAATGCAACCATTTTGCTTCAGCGAAACTATTTATATTTTTCAGTTCCACACTATGGGTAAACACAAAAGTCGTATTTAGTTTTGTTCATCAGGTCTAGTTTTTAAGAAATTTTGATTTTATGGAATTTCTTGAAATGCTTATTGATGACAAAATTCACTACATATATGCATATATATGCGTACCTAATTAAACTACAATTATATTTTTTGATAATACTGAACTATAAATATTATAATAAAATATAAAATTTACAATTCATATAATTCCAAGTGCCTTTTTTGTACTTAGTACCCAAAACATGTAAAAAATTAATATATTTTTATTTTGATATTTTAATTAATGACATTATTTACTTTTAAAAAGTCCTTTTACCCCCACTTCATATTAAACTTGGAATCACGAAGCAGTTACCAGTTACCAGTCAGTGGCAATGAAAGCAACATAATTCCGTATCTAAAATGGAGATTTCCTAAAAAGTCTCAGGCAAAAATTAAAGCTGGTATATTCGAAGGACCACAGATACGTGATCTGATGAAACATTCAAATTTCACGACAGTCATGAATGCAACAGAAAAATCTGCAACGTTGTCTTTTAAATGCATAACTGAAAACTTCTAGGGAACAAAAAAGATGAAAATTCCGAAGAAATTGTTGATGAAATATTAAAAAACTTCAAAACTCTAGGTTCCAAAATGAGTGTTAAACTTCATTTTCTACACAGGCACATCAATTTTCATGATGAGAATAATTTGCAATAGAAATTGTTCTTTAAATTATTTTTTTAGTTTAGTTTAACTCAAATAAATAATCGGCAGGTGAAGTGGAGTACGAACAATTGTAACAATGGCTCATGTAATATTGATATGATGCCGCGTGATGTCAATCGAAGAGGATTGTTGGACAATTGAAGATCACGAGGAGAAAGAGCCGTGTTGTTCTGTGCAGTTGCCGAGAAGAATTCAAGTGAGTTGAAGCCGGGAATTTAGCGTGAATAGACGTATTAATAAAAGGCCGTGATTTTAGTATATGGACGACTCCACGAAAGCAGTCGGAAACATATAGTATCAATTTTGCAGGAGAAAAAGAAACCTAGGAGAAATCATACGGCCATGTTGGATCGGCATTCGAAAGATGGAACAAAGGCAGACATCTTGGATACGCTGATGACTTCAGACTTTGAGACGCTATATGGATGCTAAAAAGATTCCAGTTCCCGTTTATTTTATTTGTGATTGCGATGCATAGGTATACGGCGGTTGCTAGTAAGCAGAATAGAGGTCCAATTCGTAAGTAAGACTTTTCCGATAAACTACATTGCAGATTATCAACGCAGTTTCAGAGAAGGCCTAATACCAATAGATGTTATAATTTAATCCAGAAGAATGCATCATCGAAAGCCAAGAACATTATTAGAGAAATTAAGTTTCTGAACAGTTTTTAATTCACATAAAGTGATTAGCGGAGCTTAACGTAGATAATTATTAAAGAAGGGTTAAGCCGAGTATTACTAGAATTATTTAGTAAAGAAAGAGGATAGCGAATGTTCTATTTGGCTAGAGTATTTCAACTCAAGATATAAGTTTTTCAGGGAAATATTTAACTGTGTATTTAAAGTTAAATAGGATATATTTGTAATTTTACATATGGTGAGAAGCTATTTAATTAGTTGGATTAAATAGGAAGGTTGAAATAACATTTATTTTCACATAAGGTGAGACACCGATTAACCTATTTAATAAAATAGAAAGGTTGTAATAATATTTAACTTCACATAGGGTGAGAAACCAATTTAAATATTTAACTGATAGGAAGTTATTTATTTATTGTACTAGAAAATAATTCAGAGAAATATAAATGTGTAAATAAGGCAAAAGCAATTTGCATTAACTTGCATCAAATGTTAAATACTTAGATCTGGTTGATATCCTGATCATAGTAAAGAATATATCTGATTTTTAAGTATCTAGTGGATTAAATCAGATTATATTATTTGTTTGTAAACTGATGCAATTTAGTAAATAATACTTATTATGTCTTTATATCTTAAAATGTTTATTTTAATATACACCTGTAACCTTGCTTTGTTTGAATGTAAAGCTTCATGCTATAGCAGTTGCTAATTTTCTATATAAGATAGAAGATTTTAGGGTTCAAGATAATTCTACGAATATTAATGATTTCTGTTAAAACTTTATAATTATTAATTTTGTATTTTTGTTTTTGAGCCTAAAAGCTAAAATAATAAATATGTATAATACTTAACCGTATTAATTAAATGTATTTATTCATTTTAAAGACAAAGAAATAATATATATATATATATAAATTTATAAATATAAATAATACTTTTTTATTTCAGAGATCCGTTACTTTTTATGTGGAAAATGTGCAAAATAGCACCATTGATCCTATGTTATCTCTCCAATCATTATCTTCTTTCCTCCTTTATTCTAATGTTTTATTTCTGCTGACAAAAATAACAGTATTTGAGCTACTTTGAAGTGACACTACTTAACTGTTTTAAATGTTTACCTTTATTAAATATCTGGTGCCTTTTAGACTTCATATACAAGTAGCAGAAGACTTATATTCCCTATATATATATATTTTCACCACCTAATCGTAAGATTCCTGAAAGATGTTTTGACAATCGCAATTTGTATGGTCCTGTCACTTGAATCTCTACGTGAAAGAGGGTTGTAAGAAAACTTAACTCCTGTTTCGCTTTGATAATTATCTCTACAATATTGTTAAGAATTTTGATGAATTGTTCTGGATCTGAATAATGTCCGGGGATAATGTTTAAAACATTAGTTTCAGGCAACGAATTAGGATCAATGTTGATGTAAAAGTTTAGTGACTTAATAGAAGTTGTATCGTTATTATTTGATATAGGTGGTCGGGTGCCACCGACTGTTTTCCTTCCTTTCATCGACTTTGGCCAACTATGGACCACGGGCTAGCCCTACCTGACAACGTCAGGGTGAGACTAGGAAATTCCAGAAGGGAGACGAGATTCACATCCCGTTACGGAGTGTTTTATTTACAATGAAAAATCGTACAGAAGGATCCAGCAAGTCTTGTCGGGAAACCATCTGGGATTCATCTAATCCTAAAATGTTTACTAGGGGTTCAGGTAAAATGACCTCTGAATTTTGAGGGATGGAGATGACAATACTTTGTCTCTCATCATAAAAAATGAAGGAGATATATTGGCTGAGTTGTTGAAAGCTATGGTCTTCGATTGCCCGTTGAAAAGTATCAACCATTCTTTGCTCACTTTTGTAATTACGCTTGAGAGGCAACTGAACCGTGAGGGAAGGGTTTCTGGTGATGCTAAAATTCCCACCAAGTTGGGAAATATTATGCCATGTATGAGGATATTGGATTTCCGTAATTGCACATTCATAACTCTCTTTTAGTTCAATTCGTTTAGGAAGTTTTGTCGTAAAAGATGTAAGTGTATTATTGGGAAAATATAAGGCGCTGGAATTGTTGGATAAAGTAATATAGAAGTTCTCCATACCTTTTTAATGGTTGAAGATCTTTTTGTTAATCCAACTATGAAATTCAGGGCCATAACCTAACCATCGCATTAAATATTGTTTCGTCCGTTCTCGGCCACGTTCAATGTCAGTGTCCGTATACATACAGGAAAATCTAAGGAGTTCCTAAGATTTCTAAACGGGCATGGCATGTTATAAAGGCTGCTAAAACAACATTAGTTGACTTCCTGTTGGGAGAATCTGACTCTCATTCTTCCACTGCACTTGGGCAATCTTATCAATATTAAAAAAAATTGACGTGACTGACCAATTTCCAATCGTCGTTCAGCAGCTTAATAACACTTTTGGTTCACTAATATATTTAGTCTGAGTCCTTTGAACAGATTGAGCTAATTTCCCATAGAAACTGTAGAGACATGTCTTGGCCAGATTTCGAAGGGGTGGGTTATTCTTGATTTCCTTCTCTTCTAACTGTATACCCTCTTTTTCAAAATAGTTGGAGATGTATTGTTTTTTTTTGTTCCATGGTAACAGTCTGCTGGAATATAATCGGAATTTGTCTGTTTGATTTTCAAGAACATATTCACATAATACAAAGCAATAAAAAGGGATTAAAACGCACAACAAATAAAATCACTGAGCTACTTTTGGAATATTTGACACCAGGAATCCAGGACAGTCTTGTTTCGAGGTTATTACCTCTCCTCAGCTGGATTCACCCAGTGTCTGCAGCTCAGTGATATCAAAGGAATATAAACAAAACAAAAGCAAACACAGGAATGGCCCTTCATATAAAAAACATCAAAAATAAATTAAAAATAAAAAGGGGAAATTAGTTAATCCCCGCCAGTCAACTACTGGCTTATGAAGGATTAAACTATGTTAAGAAAGACGTATACATAATGATAAATTTAATGTGCGTGAAGACATTTTCCAAAGCAATAAAAAGGGATAAAATATGTAAGGGGTGTATACAGATTCATATAATCTGTAAATAAACCTCCCGAACGTGTCTGCGGGTCATATTGGACAGTCATAGGAAAGTGCCAAACATGGTATAGTTCCAAGATTTTGTAACTGAATTCGATCGAACGCTCTATTTCAAACCCGACCCATGTACCCACAAGTGCCCTTTTTTCATTATCCTGAAGGCAACGAGTCTTCAGTTTCTTTTCTAGAAATGTTCTGCACAAAGGGAAAAACAGCTTTTCTCATCTGTAGGGAGAGTTGGATAATACAGATTTCTTGGAGGGAGAATTTTACATTTGATAAGACCACAGTACCCCCCTATTTCTGTGCTTGTAAAACTATTCAAAATTTTTGGAATACGAACACAATACTTTTTATATTTCAGAACGTAAGGGTACAAACTTAAAATGTAAAATTATTTAATGGTCTCTCCCTCGTTTACATGGTGCAAAAGACGGATTGCCTCTACTCTTCCACCATAATAAGCCTCTTTTGGTTAATACAATCTACAATTTTGATTTTTCCAATAACTCTTTTAACTCCACATTTTCTTACAATCATAAGTGAAGCCGTACACCTGTTTAAAATTAATGAAAATTTAATA
>JAFIDM010004315.1:39768135-39799226 GCA_023159025.1 Thereuonema tuberculata | reverse complement strand
GAAACATTGACATTTCTTTGACCTTTGCAAAGGCAAAAATAATATAACGAAAATTCTAATATTTCGAGTATTATAATAATTGACATATGAGTATTGTCACAATATATACCAGGGAATTTTGCAAAGCAAGTGTTAACTCCTCAGAGTTCGTACCCTTTCCTCAAAAAAGTAATTTATCCAAACGATGTTATCAAAACCCACAGCCACACCACAGTAAATAAATTGCCTTTCTGACAGGATTATCGGGAAGGAATCGGGAACGGCCGTTTCGTCCCCCAGGGGACGCATCAGCCCGATGTCCGCTTCCCCGATAAAAGACTCAGAAAAGCAAGATCGAAAGGCCACCGTCACACCTGGCAGTGACCCCCGAAGAACAAAAAACAACAACAACAATAAATGTTGTGTTTACTTTGCACAACTAAGAACTTTTCATAAAATTAGATAAGACAAAAGGTCAAAAAATAAAAGGAAATTAAGTTTCCAAAATGGCGAATTAAACTTGGAAAAATTAACGTGCTGTGAAAAATTTCTAACAAAACAAAATGAAAAACCCAGAGCAGCACCAGAACAAATAAATTGTCTTTCTGAATCGATTATCTGATTCTTCGGGGGTCACTGCCAGGTGTGACGTTGGCCTTCATATAAGATTTTGCCTTTCTTGCCTTTCTGAGTCTTTTGTCGGGAAACATGGAGATCGGGCTGATAAGTCCCCTGTAGGACGAAACGGCCGTTTCCCATTCCTTCCCGATAATCGAATCAGAAAGGTTATTTATTTATTCTGGTGCTGCTCTGCGTTTTTCATTTTGTTTTGTTAGAAATTTTTCACAACACGTTAATTTTTCCAAGGTTAGTTCACCATTTTGGAAACTTCAATTTCCTTTTATTATTTGGCCTTCTGTCTTATTTAATTTTAAGAAAGGCTCTTAGTTGTGCAAACTAAGCACAACATTGATTGTTGTTATTGTTTTTTGTTCTTCGGTGGCCTTCATATAAGACTTGCCTTCCTGAGTCTTTTGTCGTTTGCGTAGGACGAAACGGCCGTTCCCAATACTCGATAATCAAATCAGAAAGGCAATTTATTTATTCTGGTGCTGCTCTGCGTTTTTTATTTTGTTTTGTTAGAAATTTCTCACACCACGTTATATTTTTGCAAGACGTAATGGATTAGTTTTTGATAAACTTCTCACAGCAGTCAAATATAACCATCAAACTTTCACCTTTTATTTTAAAAGAAATTCCTTTTATCCTATAAAATTTACGATTATAAAAACAATGATATATGTACAGAATTGTTCGCTTTTTAAAGCAAAAATAAGTATATCTAATAAACATCTGAGGTTTTCTCTGTAGATGAAAAGTTAAAATACAAGAAAGAACAATTTTGGGAAACTACCGAAATTTCCCTCAAAATATCCCAACAATCTAAAAACTGAAGAATCCAAATCATAAGACAGAATCGAAAGCAATTCGCGTTTTAAAGCAACAGCTTTTCCAAATTTTGTTAGTGATCCCAGCCTGAGTAACATAATGATCTTGACTGGGTAACATATCTAATGCCATATTCCATTCATCTCTGATCACAGTGTTGAAAGGCGTAATTAATATAGACACCTATTTTTATTATTTAATTCGTATAATAAACTACTATTCTAACGTATTTCTTTATTATATGTTGAACTCTACACGATTCCCTCATCAATGTACAATGAGACATATCTGGAATACATACCTGCACTGTATAATATACTCTTTGAAAAAAAGAACCGATGTACCCCGAAAAATAATCCGATAGTAATGATACTTCACAGGCAAAACCTTTTCGACCGAATATGCAAATGATCAAAATTTCGCACCAAATGAATGAATAGTCGGAGCTACAGCGCATTGGAACTGAGCATCGTGATGGTTTGTGTAAAGACCGATTCTCACTTTCAGCAACAAAACTTCCAGTGGATTTTGATTGCGATTTCCTATCTGTAACAATGCCTCACCGGCGAATTCGCAGCCACTACGATCAGATGCAGGAGCTTGGAAGAGGATATGTCACCGGACTACCTGAGGTTGGACGGACAAACAGATAGCTCGGTTGCTCGGTATTTGGATTGAAGACATGCGACAATTAGACGATGCTGGCAGAAATGGGTCTTGAATTGCAGATTTCAGCGGCAAGATGGAAGCGGATAGCCTAGGGCGACAATAGAACAGCAACATTAAACATAGAGCGATTATCAGAGCAGCTGTTACAGCCCATTTGTCTCACTGTCGATCATTACTGAAGTGAACAGCCGAATCATTAGTAGTAGACTACGGGAGCATAATCGACGCTCGCAGGTGCCCTTCATGTCGCCCATTACGCGCTATCACTAACCACTACATACCATCAAGACTACAGTGGTACGGGCGTGATCAAAGTGTCTTCAGTGATGAGTTCCGTTTTAAACTTAGCCTCGACGGCCACAGCAGATGTGCCTGAAGACGATCAGGATATCGTCAGAATCCCGCTCTTACTGTCGCATACCACACGGCCCGACAACAGGGAGTTATGGTCTGGTATGCGATTTCATTTGATAGCTAAAACCCCCCTTGGTAGTCCTCTGTGGCACCCTCACAGCACAGCGGTACGTTGCCGAATTCTACGACTGGTTATGTTGCCGTTCCTTTCACGGCAAGTAATCCTTTCGCGGCTTACTTTTCAGCAAGATAACGCCCGACCACACACGGCACGCCCGACCATCCTCTCCATTGATTGTCTTCGTGGTTGCGACACATTTCCTTGAGCAGTCAGATCGCCCGATCTCTCTCCTCTTGATCACATTTAGGATGGGAAGGGGTGTGGCCTGCAACCATCCCAGAATGTCGACGAATCAGCAGGCCATCTGGAGGCCGTTTGGCAAAAAATTCCGGGAAACACCATCCCCGAACTGTATCAATCAATGCCACTTCGGTAACAACTTGTATCTAGGCCAGAGGCGGACCAATGCCTTACTGCAGCGTTTCTCAACCTGTGGGGCGCGAGAGTATCGAGAAAAAAATCTTATTAAAAAACTAGGTTTGGAGGCTTTTTTTTTGGTTGAACAGATTCAAAAAGTTATTGTGGGGGGGGGGGGGCCGCAATGAGAATTGTGATTGAAAATTAGGTCGCAAGTACTAAAAGGTTGAGAAACACTGCCTTACTGACCTACTCTTTGTGTAGGTCTTTCTGTCCAATAAATCATCCAATTGTTCTGAAATTCTAATCATTTCGTTTTCTGTATACGTACATTAAACGTACCAAATTTTGTATCAATTGAATAATTCCTTTTGGTGAATCGACTTTTTTTGTTAGAGATTGTACTTACAAAATAAAAACACAAAACACACAAAAAAGAAAACCATAAACAATTTAATCCTTTCTTTTTTCTTTTTATAATCTGAAGAGCGAGATTTTAAATCAAATAATCCATTCATTTTACTCAAAAACCTTTCTTTTGAAATTCATTTTATGAAAAATCAACTTTTTCTTTTTAAACAGCAAAATACAGGGTGTCTATAGGTGCGTACCTATTCCACGCACTCTGAAGCAAAACTACTTATCGGAATGACACCAAATTTGCAGTACATGTTAATAATGCCATGTAGTCTAGGCAACGAAGACCAAAAAAGGCCGAATAGGGGAAATAATTCGTGTGAAAACCAATTTTAGCGCAGTTGTAGGAAAAGGTGTCCTGAACAACTTAAAATAACTGATGGGTGGGGGTGGAGCTAAGGGATGGGTGGGGGTTTAAAGGTTGCTTTTTTCACTTTTTCGTGAATAACTCGAAAACTGCGGCCTTTAGCAAACAAATGTCAATATACTAAATTAATCTACATAAAAGTCTCTACAAAAAAGGTCATATACATGTTTTGTTGGGATTTATACATAAGAAGATATGGAGGGGGGGAAATGGACAATTTGTAAAAAATTCATGTTTTTGTTAAAAAAGGCACATATATTTCAAAAATTGAAATCCGCATCAATTGTCGAATTCCTAAATATCTTCGAAATCTAAATTATCATCATCGTTAAAATCAATGGTGAGACAGTTACTGTTAACCCTCTGACAATTTTCCAAAGAACTGTCATAGCAAAAAAAGCTATGAAGATGTGGCAGAGCTTTTGACCTATGAATTAATTCCATTCCCCCTGGCTCTGTTCCTCGAGGTTGGAATGCGAAAAGGGAAGAAGTCATCTCTCTACGATGTTTTGCCAGTAGAGAACAACGTAATTCTCGATCTCACGCAAAGCACCAATATAGTAGATGGTGGTTTCCTTCTTCACCGCATGAAGTGGAAACTGTCCTCTAATATATCTTCAATTTGCATACGCACATTGCCTACGTACAGAAACATTACGGTCAACATTGTACGGTGGTTTTTGATGGTTACAGCGATGTCAAGAGCACAAAACGAGCAGAGCAGAAACGAAGAGGGCTGACAAAAACTTCGGTTGACATTAACTGTAATGAAAGCACGACCATCCCAGTTCAACAGGGGCAGTTTTTCGCCAATGAAAGGAACAAAATAAGACTGATCCACTAACTCACTGAGAAAATGACAGCAGCAGGGATTGAAACAACTGTTGCAATTGCTGATGCATGATGCTGATGGCACTATTGCGAGGTGTGAGTTGGATAAAGCTGCTTACATCCAACTGTTACAATAGTTGGGGAGGATGTGGACTTGATAGTCCTCATAGGATTGGCTCCACCATCTACCAACATGTTGTTTATGAAGCCAGGCCGTGGGAAGGTGGAGACCAAATTGTTTTCAGTGCCACAACTTCAACAGCTCCCATTCGCCAAGACGATCCTCATTCTCCACAGCTTCTCCGGATGCGACACCACCTCTTCGATCCATGGGAAGAGTAAAATGGGAATTGCTAAGCTGTTCACAGCTAACCTGACCTGACACAAGAAATCTCAGACATTTTCACTGATCCCTCAAAAATTACCTGAGGTATTGCACAGGCTGGAGAGAAATTTCATATTGAGGAATATACGTGCCTTTTTTAACAACGAAACAAATATTTTTTCTAAATTGTCCATTTTCCTCCCTTCATATCTCCTTAAGTATACATCGCAGCGAAAAAAAGTGTAGGACCTTTTTGATAGAGAATTTTATGTAGATTAATTTAGTATATGGACATTTTTTTATTATAGGCCGCAGTTTTCGAATTATTAACGAAAAAGTGAAAAAAGGGACCTTTAAACCCCCACCCACTTCTTAGCTCCACCCCCACCCCCACCCATCAGTACTTTTAGTATGTTGTTCAAGACACCTTCCCCTACAACTGTTCCAAAATTGGCTTTTACATGAATTATTTTCCCTATTTTTACTTCGTTGCCTGGACTAATGGGAAGAATATTCATTGAAAAAACAAAAATTAGTTCTAAAAATCACCAATAGGGGGAGTTTGTAGACGTGTATGCTGACAATGAAAATGCAGTATAGCGCTGATAGGGATACAGTCGCATTACATCAATATGGTGACCACTATTATTTCCTACCATCTGAAATTGCAGGATTGCATGTTCAACTGTTGAACGCAAGGTGTCCCTGGAAATGTTGAGCATATGCTTAACGTGACGTGAAGTGATACGCTTGCTTTAATAAGCCAAGGTTGCTCCGTTGTCACGATCAACCAGATCTTTAAGATATCCTCACAGCCAAAAATCACATGGGATGATATCCATTGTGCTACCATGCCACGAAGTTACTGAAGTGCAAGGCTGATGACATGGTCGTCAGTAAAATGATTGCGGAGCACAGTTTAACACAGTTGGGGATGTGTGGAGGAGCACCATCGTGCCCTGTTGAATCAAAACACTGATGTTGTTGGAGTGCTGGAATCACTGAAGTGGTTGGTGATGCATATCGACTGCCAATAACGTAACATGGAGTAGGACGAAGAAAAACGGCCAACAATGAATGTTGACTTAAACCCATAGCAAACTGTCACTTTGGAAAATGTAAAGGAACTTTCAGACATACATTGAGATTTTCTCTCGCCCAAATGCGACAATTATGCATGTTAACTGCACCATGCAGATCGAAATGGGCCTCGTCCATCCAGATAATGTTCTGGGGAATATTCCGGTTCAACCTCTATCCGAGCTAAGAAACTTTAGCATGAAGGTCTCTCGCTGACGAGAATCAGGAGGCAGCAGTTGTTGAACGGCAGAAATTTCCGAACAATTTTGTGGACTGTGGCAACAGGTTGGCACAATGATTGTGCAACGCGCCGAACACTGACGCTGGCCCTGACATTTCATATCCTGTCCTCTTCCACTTGGTCACTACATCGTCAACCAACTGCACGGCAACAGGCTTTCGTCCTCTTCCGGATTTCACATTCAACGACCCTGTTTCTTTAAATTTGAGGATCATTTTTCAAAACCCATTTGTAGTCATTGGATCGCATCGAAGATCTTTTAACGACCTAAACCTCTGCAAAGCTTCTGGTGTAGAATTCCTGTTTTGGTGAAACAATTTCACAATTCCGCGGATAATCGGGGCTCAACTATACCTGCATCGCCATCTCCATACCTAATTAATTGGACCCCTGAGGGATTAAAAAGCATTATCTTTTTTTTGGATAGAGCAGAATTGTTTCACTTCCAAATTTTTTACTTTTCGGGTCTTATTTCACCACTTAGACATTTTCTTTGTTGTTGGTTGATTTGTTTGTCCAATTGCACGACCTGAAACAGCTGAATAATTGGCAAAAAAATTCATTGCTTACTTACATTACTCAAAAATAACCATCGAAATTCCTCACTAAAATGAGTGGTCTGACTTCTTTAAAATGTGTACGTTGCTTATTGGTGGTGCAACTTAAAATATGTGAACGATTATTTTCAAAATTAGTTCAAAATTGACCCCCCCCCTTTCAGTGTTGGATGTCCATTGCCTAATAGATAGCTGAACGTAGTTGGGTGGACCCTAGTTTCACAATACTCCATTGAAAAATATTATTGTGGCACTTGAATTAAAAGTGCGAATAGGAAAATAAAGATTACACCAAAATTAAATTGGTATTTAAAACTAGAGATGAATGACTCTGGAATTGCAAAAATACTATATTACAGTGCAATAGCAATTTTTTTATATTTATTTCATGTAATGTAGTCATAATATTTCTTTAATACAAATACAAAAAGAAAATGAATGAAATTCCGTATTTTATTAAGATTGTATTTTTGCAAATAAATTATCCATATTTTAGCTAAAAATAGGACTTTTATTGTAAATTTTAGATAAGTCAGCTAAATTTATGTATCAGTTGAGCAAATTGCACCCATTTCAACTGATCCTATGCTGGTCTTAAATTCGCGTAAAACAGATTTGTGCATTTGCCTGAAAATAGATGTAATACATCAAAGATATCGTCTCCTGTAGAACATTGAATTTTTTAACGGTTTCTAATAAACGGACACCAGATGCCTCACCGTTGCAATTGTTTGTAAATTTATTTCTTCATTTTTGCATCAACTGGGCTTTGTTCAATTTATGCATAAGGAATGTAGTGGGGTCTTATGAGAAGTTTTATAAAAAAAGATACAGTGAAATTGAAAAAAATCCATAATTAATGTACCAATATTTGTTCCGACGATTAAAAGGATAAAATGGATGATCACTTTTGATGCTGCTACAGGAATTTTTGTATTAATTTTTTATTTTTATTTTTGCAGGTCCAGTGTCAATGTCTTTACCAAATTGTAAATTTCCTATCTCGGTGCAGCATTTGTTTAGAAATGATTAGTCTTAGCTAACGGGTTCCAAAACATTGAAATATCATGTGAACATAAAGTCTTCATTTGTACAGTATTGGGCAAAACAGACAGTGATGAAACATTCTACATTCCCACGCGATAAAAGGGTGTGCCTGAATATCAGTGGCTATTTGAATATACAATATGTAGCAACTGGTATTAGATTTGGAATCAGTTACTATATATGGCAAAGCATTTGGTTCTGAGCAAAGCAATTTTAGCCGAACATTACAACCGTTCACATGATCTAGGATGAAAAGACGCACCTCCCTCGCATATGGAAAGGAATAGTTTCAGCTTACATTTCGGAAATGCCGAAAGTGACAGTGTGATGTCAACCAAAAACTTCGAAGGATACGTAGGACACAAGATAAACAGTGCACGGGACGGCCACCAACAGTAACAACAAATGAGAATCAGGCAGTCTCTTGGAACAAATGCTTACCTGAGGTGATCACGGTTTCTTCATGAAACCTTTCCTGGCCGTGTCATCTCATGGTAGAAAATTTGTTTGCAAATACGTTCTGCTGAAGATAAGCAGAAGAAGAAATTTTTATGCAAAATTAAAAGTAAATTCAATGAAAGAAAGGTAAGAGAAACTATGATATAAGCAGAAGACATATGTAGTCAATCAAAACTACACCAGTTATAATAAATGTGAGAAATCCTGGTATTCTAGCAATAAATAAATAACAAAATAATACGCAAAGGACTGCAGACAACTATAATAAAAGAAAATTATAAACAGATTATTTGTTTGCAAATTGATCGCGCATGCGCAAGTCTATTAAAGATTTTTCTTCTCTGTTTGCCCATTTATCTATTTGTACGACTATTACGTTGAAACGAGGGCTTGTTTTCCTTAAAATTTAGTTTGATGTTTATCACGACCAACATGAAAAGAGTATTCTGATCTTCCCTCCTCAACGCCGCATTGTCAGTTCCTCTAGGTGATGAATACATGAGCTTCTTAATAATATACAATCAAACAGAAGTTAATTATGAATATAATAATTCTTCATTCACTACAAAAATTGTAAATAAATTTGGGTAGCGGTTTCTTTAAGCTGTTAAAGATGGGAGGGCATTGGAGTGTCCACCCGACCCCATTAAATTCCAATGGCAATCGATCGCTGGTGCCTACACTGCCGACGCCCCAAGGGGACCTACACGGGCTGTAATATGGGATCCTTTAACTATTAATGAATTGAATCAAAAAATAAAATAAACCAGCTTTCTAATCAGGCACGTCGTTAGCTGATGGAAAGCTTAATTTCTGTGTAGGTACGATTTTCGAAATATTCAAAAACAGACATACAGATTAGCAGATAGTTTAATTTTTATTCGATCCTAAAATACACTCATGGACAAAAAAATTAGCGCACCAAGAAGGAGTCGTCAAAATGAAACGAAAATTTACATACGTAATGACTACTTTGATATAAGTAAATGATAAGAAAATCAAAGAAAAAGGATAATTTATTTCAGAGAAAAAGGCAAAAGAACGGAGGAGTTAATACTCCGTTGGACCCCCTCTAGCGCGAATGCACGATGCGATACGATCGGGCATTGAGTCATACAAGTTCTGTATGATGTCTTGAGACATTTCGTTCCATATTTGCTGTAACCTTGCCTCTAGTTCGTTCAAACTCGTGGGATGCCCAACTCGTCGTCCCAAATGATCCCAGATATGCTCGATTGGAGACAAATCTGGGGATCGGGCAGGCCAAGGAAGGGTAGTAGCAGTGCGGAGACAGTCTTTTGACACCCTTGCCGTATGAGGCCGAGCATTGTCTTGTTGAAAAATGGCTCCTGGGAGCCGTTGCATGAGTGACAACACATGTGGTTGCAGGATTTCATGAACATACCGCTGGGCTGTCATGGTGCCACGGAACAATACTAGGGATGACCGTGTATTGTAGGCAATGGCAACCCATACCATCACACCAGCTGTGGGAGTGGTGTGTCGCTGTACAGCAAAGGCAGGATTGAAGCGTTCACCACGGGCTCTCCACACACGAACACGATTGTCATCACTGCCGAGATTGAATCTGGATTCGTCGCTAAAGACGACCTGGTTCCATTCCGCTGCAGTCCAGCTTCCTCGTGCGCGGCAAAACTCCAAACGGAGGAGTCGATGGGTGGGCGACAAGGGCAGCACACGTAATGGGCGCCGCGATACCAACTGTTCTTCAGCCAGGCGCCTTCGTATGGTTCGAGAAGACACAGCGGCCCCTGGATGGCGGCCGATGAAGCAGTTGGCTGTACGCGTGCATTTCTGACTATGTGGCGGTCTTCTCGACGACTGGTCTGTCGAGGGCGTCCTGAGCCTGGTCTTCGTGTACATGACATCTCTCGGGTCCACTGGTCCCAACACCTCCTCACAACACAAACAGAGCGGCCTAATTGACGAGCTACTCGCCTAGCTGACCACCCAGCTTCCATCATCCCGACGATTCTCCCTCTCTCAAACTGCGACAACTGCGTATACTGTCTTCGAACACGGCGTAATGCATGTCTACCTCAGCTCTTCCTTTGTAAATGATTCAATACACTCAAACAAGCTTTGGTTACCTGTTTTATACTCCACAGAGTACGATGTTCAACGCCCTCTACCGGCTATACGTAATGCGCAATCACGCTGCATTTCTAATCATTTGCATATCTCCCCGACATGTACCTTCATTGCAAGTTTCGTTACAATCCCGCAATTATTTCTTGGTGCGCTAATTTTTTTGTCCATGAGTATACTTATTTTTGGTGGAAACCATCTCTTTAGTGAATCCATCGTAGTAATTTTCTTAGTGTTTACACTAAGAAAGATAAAAATGAGGATTTGAATGACTGAATCTTGATAGAATCCACATTTTGTTTTTTCTTGAGATTTATTGCACTTGTTGTGACTGGGTTTTTCATTTAACGCTGATGGTTTTTTTCCAAATAAATAGGAATCTGCCGCGTGGGTTATCGTGTTTGGCTGATGGCAATTGATTTGGGTCGCTTTCAGTGAACCAGTCTGTTGTCAAACTCGAAGCAAAATAAACGTTGAACACAGCCTAAGAGAAGCTAAAAAAAAACGGAACTTTCTATTTCGTAACAGCGTTTTTGGTAACTTTTACAATTTGTAAATAATCCATTTAAAAGATTGTACTATTTTACAGAAATACCTTAATACATTTAATGCCTTAATTTATTCTAAAGATGACTTCCATTTTAAAAATCACCTGATGTTCGAAATTGAGAATATAAATTAAACAAGATGTTCTTAACAGAACCTAAACCCTACTTTCCTTAAAAATTTCTTCTTCTTTTTTTTTTTTTTACTTTTATTTATTGTGGATTTTTTGTTTTTCTTGGAGAAGCCACTTTTCTGAATTTACTTTACCATCTTGTTCTTGTCAAGCCCTGAATAGTTAATGTGGATGAGCCTGACTGATGAAGATAATTAAAGATGAAACAGCTGTTCCAGGATTCTCATCTTCAATGACTCAATGGGTTAGTACTTGTTTTTTTTTAATTATTTTCTTCACACGTTAGTAATAGGAAAATATATTAATCATGCAAGCAATATGCAAATACATATTTGCATATTCTTTGTGTGATTATTTTCAGCTTTTTAAAACTCATACGTAAACTAGGAAATTAATCGCACTGAATTCTACGATCCGATTTTAAAGGAAATTCAGGTCATTTGTTAAAAAAAATTAGGAAAAAACATTTCAAGAGATGTCTCTACAGGTAACAAAATGTCTGCTGTTGAGAATGCTGCGATGGCTCGAAAAGACTCGCATTGAAGAGTGGAGTGCTGTTGTGATTATTGTCCGACCACCAGTTGATAAGACTTGGCCCACCCTACGTCACGTGGTACGCGACGGTTCTATAAATCCATTTGAGGGGTTTTCCATTTGCAGTGCAAATCGTTTCTTGTTTATAACAGAGGAATTGATGATATGAAATACGACTAATATATCTACTTTTCTTATATAATAATAACTATGTTAAATTTTAACCGTAACGATATAGAAAACTGATTTACTGTTTAAGAACTGTTATATTTATACTGTTTCTTATTTATTTAAATTATAAAAAATCGTAATTGTGTAAAATTATATTAATTAATATAAGTAACAAATACATACATTTCATGGTAATAATGTTTTATTTAACAATTAATTGTTGACAGTTAAAAAAAACAACTTGTTTACAAAACAATCCCGTAAAATTCCTCAGGACATTTACAAATATACAAATTAAGACCATTGGCATTCGCACTTTTACTAAAAATAGAAGTAGGTTGGCAATATTATTATTATTATTTATTATTATTATTGCTATTATTGGTCAATCTATTTCTATTTTTAGTAAAAGTGCGAATGCCAATGGTTTTAATTTTTCATAATTTAAATAAATAAGATATAGTATAAATATAACAGTTCTTAAACAGCAAATCAGTTTTCTATATCGTTACGGTTAAAATTTAACATAGTTATTATTATATATAAGAAAAGTAGATATATAAGTCGTATTTCATATCATCAATTCCTCTGTTATAAACAAGAAACGATTTGCACTGAAAATAGAAAAGCCTTCAAATGGATTTATAGAACCGTCGAGCACGACGTGAGGTAGGCGTGGCCAAGTCTCATCTGCAAGTGGTCGGACAATATGAGACTAACATTACAAACTTTAAATCTTTATTAATAAAAGACCGAACTTGCGAAGTTTTATTATTCCATTTTTTCCTCTGTTCATTTGTCTTTTTGTCCGTATCACGCTACAACGCCTAGACGAATTTTAGAAGATTTACTTCGTAGCTTATTTGTGATCCAATTAAAACATAGTTATATTTATTTAGGTCTTCATTATTCCAATATGACACCTCCCCCGAAATGTCTGGGCTGATTTTATTTTAATTTTTTTTTAACGTCCACTCTAAATATGAGCATCATTATTTAATTCTCCAATCCCTGATCCTTCTCTTCAATCCTCAAGATTAACCTCCATGCGCTGCATTGTCAGTTCCCATTAAGCGACGGATTAATGCTATCTCATTAATTCTAGTTATTTAGTAGTCAATTTTGGCATTTAAAACTGTGAAATAAAGTGTATTTTACAGTTTACAATCCGTTTCTTTAATTTTGAACTATTAATTTAAAATAAGCAAAAGGAAAATAAAACAAGTAAATATAAAACAAATACAAAGTTCTTAACGTGTGCCAAAATAATTGTTAAAAAGTCCAGCCCGCACATAAAGATTAAAAATTACATTAAAAATTTAAAAGTTAAAAAGTTAAAAACAGGAGCCCTAGCTTTCACCAACAGTACGACGTATTATTGGTGAAAGCTAGCGCTCCTGTTTTTAACTTTTTAACTTTTAAATTCTTAATGTAATTTTTAATCTTTGTGTGCGGGCTGGACTTTTTAACAAGTAAATATAAAATACGGTCATGAATTTGTTTTATTTTTACTGTTTTTTTTTTCTTTTAAGATTTCCATATCAAAATTCTGAAAGCCTCTTAATTTCTAAAATGGTCAATCAATAGAAAAGATACTATTCAAGTAATAGTAAAAATAAAAAAATTAAAAAAAAAATGAAAATAAAGTGCAAAGTCTCTGGGAAGGAAAAAAAAAAATAATAAAGAAAATAAAGAAAAGATGTGACCACTAACGCCATCTGTCGGCAAAACCTAGCAATGATTTTGTAACCTGACGTTCGGCGCTCTTTTTTCGTTAGTACTCTGGGTTTTTTTTTAATAGAACTCTTTTCCTTCCTTTCATCGACTTTGGCCATCTATGGACCACGGGCTAACCCTACCTGACAACGTCAGGGTGAGACTAGGAAATTCAAGAAGGCGGACGAGATTCACATCTCGTCCAGAATAACCCTGAGATAGTAAGTCCTAGGGGAGAAACGGATAAAACACAAAAGAATAAAGAAACAGCCATGCCCACGCCCGGATTCGAACCCAGGTTCCGACATATCGGCCACACGGCAGACCGCCGTCTAGATCGCTTGGCCATACCGGAGCGGCCAGAACTGTTTTGTTAATATTATTTTTTTAAAGTGATGGCAGATATTTCTGAAATTCTCAGAAATTGAGAGAATGTTCAAAAATTTTGCAGAGTGAAATGTAAATATTTCCGTAATGGTTATTCTAGATATTAAGTTAAAGTTAAAGTTGCGATGAGTCCCAGAGGACCGCGCAATGCAGCTGGAGGGTAGCCTCCAGTGTTCAGAACCTACGGGACAAAGTTGAGGATGGGGGGTCGGCCCGTCGCTCGCCCGCCTTTAACTCCCGGGAAAGAAACCCGGTACCCATTCTATAGAGGGCTGGGTAGACCCTAGGGCCCGTTTGGAGGAGAAAGAAGCGTGGAAAAATTCCCGTCCTCCGCCGAGGCCGGGAATCGAACCCGCACCTCCAATCCGCAGCCAAGCGCCCTTATTCTAGATATTACATAAATTATACTGGTCAACATGATTTTTCTTCTCAAGAAAACTAAATAGTGATTCTAGTGTAGTTTTGTATGCCGAATTTAAATATGTAAACAGAATTTTTCCATCAGGCATAGTTTTTTGGTGAGCGTAATTTTTGTATAATATACTTCTGTATATTAGATTGTTCTTAATTATAATTCTTATAAATTATAGAAGTGGTAATTTTATTCAGAATAATTTGGCACCATGCATACTTATTCATGTTAAACATATTCTAACTCTGTACAGGCTTATTCATGTTTAAACATGTTCAAATATTGCATTGTTTTAGTAAGCAGATGGCCAGTAGCCAGTATTGAAATTGTAGTGAGCCTGGCAGCACATTTAATGGTATTCTGCTGTATATTGTTTTTTTTTGTAAGTTTTATGAATTTTATAAACGTTTCAATATGCCAAGAAAGTGATTAAATCAACCAAACAATTTCTATTATGTCTGTGGAGAACTGACTTTCAAGTCTCAGAGGCGAAATTTCACACCACTTGTGAAAAAATGTTACGAGCTTTATTTTGGGTCTAGAGCTGGTGATTTCGATAAAGACTGGGCCCCAAATGTATGCTGTGTATCATGTGTTAGGCTTCTCACTGGATGGAAAAATGATATTCATCATTTGAACAGTTGAAGATTAGTGTTGAGTCCCGTTGATTTTGACAACATTTAGTTTAGATTTGCCATATCTTACTACAACTGAATGATTATCATTAATTGCAATATCTCTGTTAAACCTACATATATATATTTCCACTACAGGTTTTTGTAGTGGGACTCGGAGACGATAACGTTTCGTTTTGCAACATTCATCAGTCCGATCCCGTCCAGTATACCTAGCTTAGTGAAGATGGACAATATACAAAACGGACAAACGAACAAGACAGTTTCTCTCATTTAAAAAAACATCAAAAACTAAATCAAGAATAGAAGGGGATAATAATAAATGCACCGCCAGCATTCCGCTTAGCTTAGTAAGGATTTATTGAATAAAAAGTGAGTAAATGAAACTAAATTTAACGTGAGCACAAGATTATTGCAGAACATACTAACTTTTACTAACTTTTTATTCAATAAATCCTTACTATGCTAAGCGGAATCCTAGCATAGATTTATTATTATTCCCTTTTATTCTTGATTTAGTTTTTGATGCTTTTTAAATGAGGGGTCACTGTCTTGTTCGTTTCTCCATTTTGTATATTGTCCTTCACTGAGCTATGTATACTGGGCGGGATCGGACTGATGAGAGTATTGCAACTCGAAACGATACCGTCTCCGATTCCCAGGACAAAAACCAAAATTAGCTTACACCATTTTTTGTTTAGTTAGGTACGTTTTTGTTTTCTGTTCTGTTCTGTGGATAGATTCTTGTTTGAGGGATCTTCTCAAACAAGAGGTGAGGTTAACTCAATATTTTGGCTCGGTTCTTTGAGCCAATCTTGAGTCAATATTGAGCCAATCTCTCTAGGAAGAAGGCCACTGATACAGCTGGTCTGAGGCACGGACAAAGCGGAAGTAGCTAAAGAAGAAGGTTCAAGGTACCGAGCCGAAATATTAAGTAAACCTCAGCCCTGAGAGGGAAAATCCCTCAAACAAGAATCTATCCAGCATCATGTCCCACTCCTCCTCCTTCAGAACCAAACTATATACCATAAGTACATTTATTGATCTTTCGCTAATTTTTTGCTTTTGCTTTTTGCTGCTATTTTACATATTTTACTTACTAGTCATAAGTGTGGAATATTTAACTAATTTAACCAGTATTAATAAAAAATACATTCATTTATTATTTGAGGAAAAAAAAATAAAAAAAATCCCAACTTTTCTCTTTATTAGCTTTTTAATTCAAGCTGATAATTTACTCAACCATCTCTATATACGAAAACTCATAATCAAAACCATCTTCATCACATGAAACTTCAATATTTCGTCGTTATTTCGAAGACTTTATCAAGATCTCTATTTACAATTAAAATAACTAAAAAATAAATATAAAGGAAGGAGAAAAATCTTTTTTTCTCAATCCTAACAAACTAATATCATAACAAAATCTCTGTAACGAGACCTTACAACGTGAAATTAATAATTAAAAACAAATTAAAAATCAAAACAAATAAAGATTAGTGAACAAACATGTGAATAATAGCAATTAAGTTTTAAAATACCTTTTAACCTTCTGTTTTGCAATAATGACTTCCTGTATACATTCAAAGAAACTTTGTTAACTCTTAGATACTTGTTTTTTATTGATACATGAGGTACAATTTATTAAACAAGACTCTAAGGCGATTCTCTTATATTCGTCTTTAACATTGTAAATTAAATGTACTACTGGGTCTGGGTTATGATCTTTTATGAGACAATGATCTGCCCATTCTGAAATGTATTTTCTTCCATTCCGATATGCCCGGACGTGTTCCTCTACCCGTTCTTTAGCTGTCCTCCCTGTACTTCCTATATACATACTCCCACAATCTCTACACTCTAAAGCGCATACTACACCCATATTTTGTAATGATTTGTCATCTTTTTTCTTATTATTTTTGAACAATACATTATCGTTATAATAAATTAAGTTTCAACCGTTATCTTTGCAAGCTTCTTTTATAATTTTATGAATCTCTAATCCAATTGGTAACATGATACATTTCCTAAACTCATCTTTATTTCTTAAGTCTTTATTTTTCTTGTTGAAGCTTCTTTCCTTGAAGAACTCTTTAAATGTTGAATCAATGAATTCTGATGGGTATTCATTCATTATTAGCATTTTCTTCAAATTCGTAAGTTTGTTATTCCAAAGCTTTTTTTCTTCTGTATAATTAGTTATTCTTCTCAAATGTCCTTTTATAATAGCTCTTTTTGTTGATGTGCGATGATTCGACATGAAATTCAAAATATGTTCACTTTGATAAGATTTTTTAAAATGTTCAAATGTTAAACTTGAATTTTCATTCCTAATTGTTACATTCAGAAAGTTGATTTTTCCTTCAATTTCTTACATAAAATTTAAAATGGAAGAAGAGATTTATTTTTTAATTATTTTAATTGTAAATAGAGATCTTGATAAAGTCTTCGAAATAACGACGAAATATTGAAGTTTCATGTGATGAAGATGGTGTTGATTATGAGTTTTCGTATACTGATAATTTACTGTTTATTTACTGCTTCTCTAAATGAGAAAATAAATATAAATAAAAATATTAAACTAACAAAGAAATATTTCAGCAGCCACAACCAGGCAGAGAAATATTTGTTAAATCCGAAACAAATAACATTAACAAAGTTACTCATTCCTCCTGACAAGTCGTTCCGGAGAAACATCTACTTCACTGAATGATAAAAAAGACTAAAACGGGATAATGGAAAGTCATCAAAGAACATTCAAATCTGTGGTGGTGGTCAGGGAAATCCTTTCCTGGCGCTTTCTCCTCCACAAAGATCCCAGGGTTCACTCATCCCTCTGCTACATTGGAACAAGACTTTTTTTTTTTTGTGGTGAAACATTGCCTGACTCGAAAATCAAGACTTCATTTCTTTCGATTTCTTCATTTCTTTCGATCACCAAAAATTTTTATGAGATCCGTTACTTTTTATGTTGAAAATGTACAAAATAGCACCATTGATTTTATATTATCTCTCCAATCATTATCTTCTTTCCTCCTTTATTCTAATGTTTCATTTCTGCTGACAAAAATAACAGTATTTGAGCTACTTTAAAGTGACACTGTTTTAAATGTTTAGACTACTTTTATTAAATATCTGCTGCCTTTTAGTCTTCATATACAAGTAGCAGAAGACTTATATTCCCTATATAGATATATATATTCACCACCTAATCCCTAAGATTCCTAAAAGATGTTTTGACAATCGCAATTTGTATGGTCCTGTCATTTGAATCTCTACTTTACGTGAAAGAGGGTTGTAAGAAAACTTAACTCCTGTTTCGCTTTTATAATTATCTCCACAATATTGTTAAGAATTTTGATGAATTGTTCTGAATCTGAATAATGTCCGGGGATAATGTTTAGAACATTAGTTTCAGGCAACGAAATAGGATCAATGTTGATATAAAAGTTTAGTGACTTAATAGAAGTTGTATCGTTATTATTTGATATAGGTGGTCGGGTGCCCTCGAAGGTTTTCCTTCCTTTCATCGACTTTGGCCAACTATGGACCACGGGCTAGCCCTACCTGACAACGTCAGGGTGAGACTAGGAAATTCCAGAAGGGAGACGAGATTTACATCCCGTTACGGAGTGTTTTATTCATAATGAAAAATCGTACAGAAGGATCCAGCAAGTCTTGTCGGGAAACCATCTGGGATTCATCTAATCCTAAAATGTTTACTAGGGGTTCAGATAAAATGACCTCTGGATTTTGAGGGATGGAGATGACAACACTTTGTCTCCCATCATTAAAAATGAATGAGATATATTGGCTGAGTTGTTGAAAGCTATGGTCTTCGATTGCCCGTTGAAAAGTATTAACCATTCTTTGCTCACTTTTGTAATTACGCTTGAGAGGCAACTGAACCGTGAGGGAAGGGTTTTTGATGATGCTAAATTCCCTCCAAGTTGGGAAATATTTTCCAACTTGGTGGATATTGGATATTGTATGATGGTCGTATGATGGTCCATATATGAGAATATTGGATTTCCGTAATTGCACATTCATAACTCTTTCAGTTCAATTCGTTTAGGAAGTTTTGTCGTAAAAGATGTAAGTGTATTATCGGGAAAATGTAAAGCGCTGGAATTGTTGGAGAAAGTAATATAGAAGTTATCCATACCTTTTTAATGGTTGAAGATCTTTTTGTTAATCCAACTATCAAATTCAGGGCCATAACCTAACCACCGCACTAAATATTGTTTCGTCCGTCCTCGGCCACGTTCTGTGTCAGTGTCCGTATATATACAGGAAAATCTAAGGAGTTCCATGTAATTTAAGATTTCTAAACGTGAATGGCATGTTATAAAGGCTGCTAAAACAACATTAGTTGACTTCCTGTTGGGAGAATCTGAGACTCATTCTTCCACTGCACTTGGGCAATCTTATTATTATTATTATTATTATTATTATGGACGTGGCTGACCAATTTCCAATCGTCGTTCAGCTGCTTAAAAACTCTTTTGATTCACTAATATATTTAGTCTGAGTCCTTTGAACAGATTGAGCTAATTTCCCATAGAAACTGTAGAGACATGTCTTGGCCAGATTTCGAAGGGGTGGGTTATTCTTGATTTCCTTCTCTTCTAACTGTAAACCATCTTTTTCAAAAAAGTTGGAGATGTATGTTTCTTTTGTTCCATGGTAACACAGTCTGGAGGATAATCGGAATTTGTCTGTTTGGTTTTCAAGAACATATTCACATAATAAAGCAATAAAAAGGGATAAAAACGCACTGAGCTACTTTTGGAATATTTGACACCAGGAATCCAGGACAGTCTTGTTTCGAGGTTATTATCTCTCCTCAGCTGGATTCACCCAGTGTCTGCAGCTCAGTGATATCAAAGGAATATAAACAAAACAAAAGTTAACACAGGAATGGCCCTTCATATAAAAAACATCAAAAATAAATTAAAAATAAAAAAGGACAATTAGTCAACTGCTGGCTTATGAAGGATTAAACTAAGTTAAGAAAGACGCATGCATAATGATAAATTTAATGTTTAATTTAATTTTTGCATTTTCCAAAGCAATAAAAAGGGATAAAATATGTAAGGGGTGTATACAGATTCACATAATCTGTAAATAATCCTCCCGAACGTGTCTCCGTGTCATATTGGACAGTCATAGGAAAATGCCAAACATGGTATAGTTGCAAGATTTTGTAACCGCGTTCGATCGAACGCTCTATTTCAAACCCGACCCATGTACCCACAAGTGCCCTTTTTTCATTATCATGTAGGCAACGAGTCTTGAGTTTCTTTTCTAGAAATGTTCTGCACAAAGGGAAAAACAGCTTCGTTTCCCATCTGTAGGGAGAGTTGGATAATACAGATTTCTTGGAGGGAGAATTTTACATTTGATAAGACCACAGTAACCCCCCCCCCTATTTCTGTGCTTGTAAAACTATTCAAAATTTTTGGAATACGAACACAATACTTTTTATATTTCAGAACGTAAGGGTACAAACTTAAAATGTCAAATTATTTAATGGTCTCTCCCTCGTTTACATGGTGCAAAAGACTGTTCGCAGTTACATGGTTCACGTGAAAAAGCCCTCTCTCGAGTTGGTGAAACTTGTTGTATTTTATTGTGTATTAAATTTTCATTAATTTTAATCAGGTGTACGGCTTCACTTATGATTGCAAGATATTTCAGTACACGTAAAAATTTTCATATGCTCCACATTTTCTTAATTAATTAATCTTTGAAACTGGCATTCCCGTATTTTCTTGTAAAGGAAGCCGTGTGACCTGAAATTTTTCCGCTCCATTGTCTGTTCAAATACAGATAAATAGTAACTTGAGAGTTTGGATGCTTTAGACTCCTTTGTTTGAAACACACCAAACAACCGTAAAAAAAAAAAACAGCCGTAAAATTCAAATAGACAGCGGGAGGGGGGGGGTTGATACCCATCAACGTAATAACGATCAAGAATGCGCCTCTCGGATGATCGATAAGCGTTTTTTAATGTGATGTTGCGTTAGAACTCTATCCTGTCTTGGCGGTAGAAAACCATCTTCTGGAATTAAAGGAATAGTGTTTTCTCTCTCTCTAGTTAGGGGTCGTCCATTAATTACGTGAGGTCAAAAGGGGGAGGGGGGGGGGTCAACGAAAATCTCACGTAAACTTTTTCATTCAGAGAAAATATATATTATAGCAAGATTTCCGTTTTTATTTTTGGTTGTTAAAATTTTTGAAATCTCACCAAGGGGGAGGGGGGAGGCCAAATTTTTTAAAAAACACCTCACGTAATTAATGGACGGCCCCTTATGACAATCCTTAGAGAATCTACAGAAATTTTAAATCGATCCATATTTATTTATAAAATGAAAGAAAAAGATTTTTCGATATTTTTTTATATTTAGGCTATAGACAGATAGAAAATTTGCGAAAAGAAATATACAGGGGCGCAAAAATAAAAGATCGGTTTAGACGGCGGTCTGCATTGTGGCCGATGTGTCGGAACATGGGTTCGAATCCTGGCGTTGGCATGGCTGTTTCTTTCTTGTATGTTTCGTCCGTTTCTCCCCTGGGACTTACTATCTCAGGGTTATTCTGGACGGGATGTGAATCTCGTCCCCCTTCTGGAATTTCCTAGCCTCACCCTGACATTGTCAGTTAGGGCTAGTCCGTGGTCCATAGTTGGCCAAAATCGATGAAAGGAAGAAATACAAATCGTATTACATTTTCTAGAACCCGTATTTTTCTGTTTTTATATTCAAAACCATAAACTCTCCAAATATGTAACCATCATAAAATATTTTCTATGCAAATAAATAAATCGGAAAAAATACATTAAATTTTTTTTTATTGCACTATCAGCAAACTTTTAAGTAAAGTGCAATTGAATTAGAAATATTGTAAATAGTGTACATTCAACAATGATTTATAAACATTTTAAATTGAAGATATATCCAACTATAAAAAGTTTCAATGCATTTTATAAAGCAATGTTTTTCTTTTCTCAAAAATATATCTCTTTGGAAAAGTCATGTACTCAAAGCTTTTCATTTTGAAGAGCAGATTCAAGACTTTTTAATAGCACTTATTAAAATATTTATTTTCATAAATTTAATGAATACCTAACCAGACAAAATCATTTCAATGTATATAAAATTATCTGTTGTTATTTATTATAAAATGAATTCTAGCCATCTCTTTTTAGAAATGAAGCAAAAAATAAATTTGAATTAGAAATTCGAAGAAATGATCAGTCAAATTTTAAAATTCTATCTGCAACCGATTCAAGGTTAACCAGATAAAGTGATCGGTCTTTCCTAAGAATTATATAATCTTCGTTACACGTTCAAACGGGATTCAAAGCGAATACTAATCTGAATTTAACATAAGTCATCAATTATCAACGACCGGTTAGATTTAAAAGTCAGAGCTAACCACATAATATGAATGTAACCACATAATTTGTTGCGTATTCAAACAGGATCCAAAAAGAATACTAATCACAATTTAAGAAAGGTCAGCAGTGACCGATTATATTTAAAATTCTACCTCCAATGTAATTCAAGGATAACCACCTAATATCAAAGTGCTCTTCTAAAGACATATCTTGCTTTCACTTGCAGAGAAAGCCGAGGTAACAAAAACATCTTAAAAAGGAGATTTTGGTTAGGCATTTCTTTAAACTTTTTATCTACTCTTTCACTCATACTTCTATTTTCATAAAATATTATAACACGACTAATATCTATAAAAAAATATATAACATTTCTTTTCAATAACTTTACGCAACAAGAACAGACATCGATGGAATCATGAAAGCTGGTAAGAAAATTTTTACAAATCTTAACTTACACTGGAAAAAAAATTAGAAAATGATGGTTTTCTAGGAAATTGAGAATAACGAGAAGGACGATTATTATTTGATTCCATTTTGTTTTTCAGAGATAAATACTAGAAGAACGATTATTAGCGAAGTAATTTCGAATTCCGTATTGCTTTTTATAATATTAAAAACAAAGACACTACGGAATACATAGACATTGTTATTTACTGTGACTTCTCCTGGCTAATGATCGCTAACGAGCGTGAAACAGCTGTTCCAGGATGTCACTTGTGAATAATTTGGTCTCATCCATTGTTGGTTTAAGGAATATTAAATCCTTTTAATTAATTCATTCGAATTCATTTGATACGTTTAAAATTAATCCGATTTAGACAATCACGGATTTTATTTTATTTTTTTTCAGAAAAAGGGAAATTTGTATTGTTTTATTAGTAAACGAGCAGCAAAGCCTGTCGGCTAGCAGGCATAAAAAAAATCTGAAAAATCATTTTATTATCAACTATCAAATATAAAGTAAATGTAATCTAAATACTGTGCTAACTTGTGAACGAAGCTTCTACGTCAAAAATGGTTTTGAGTTTCGAAATCAGCGTAAACAACTGAGTAAGAATGCCAAATTTCATTAAAATGGATGCAGTGGTAACAAAATTATTTGGTTTTGAACGTATGTTTTGTTAGAATTTCAGTTGTCGAGGTCAGTTCCCAAGAATAAATTTTCATGGAAACAACATGGAATGACACAACGAACTAATATTTTCATCCAATTTCAGTACTTTTGATTCAATGGTACCATTGAGAACCGTTGGATCTATCTTAATAGGTTAATTATATCGAGTTACAGACAGACAGACAGACAGACGAACTTAACCAATTTATATACACACATATATGTATATTTGATTCGATTGATGATTTGATTTGAATTTTTTTTTTTTTAATGTTTATCAGACCTACTTAGGTGTACTTCTTACCTGTACACCTGTAATATAGGTTCTGAGAGTTTAATCTAAAGGATCATTTTCTACCCAAAAAGAAAAACGAAATACCAACTATATCTACAGTTTAATTTATCTAAAGAATAATTATTATTTTTGACTCATAACGCCGAAAGGCATTTAAAACTCACCTTTGTATAATCTAAATACTGCGCTAACTTGTGAACGAAGCTTCTACGGCAAAAATGGTTTTGAGTTTCAAAATCAGCGTAAAAAACAAAGTAAGTATGCCAAATTTCAATAAAATCGGTGCAGTGGTAACAAAATTATATGGTTTTGAACGTATGTTTTGTTAGAATTTCAGGTGAAATTTCATGGAAACAACACGGAATGACAAAATGAACTAATATTTCATCCAATTTGAGTACCCTTGATTCAATGGTGCCATTGAGAACCTTGGATCTATCTTAATAGCTTAATTATATCGAGTTACAGACAGACAGACAGACAGACAGACAGACAGACAGACGAACTTGGTCAATTATACAAGTTCATATTATAATTTGAAAAGAAAAGCTGTCGGTTTTGTCAATTTCATGATTTAATAAAAAAATTAAAGTTGAAGGTGCTGAAGTACATGACGTTTTTTCTTAATTTTTAAAGCAAATTTAAAGATCTTAATTAATTTT
This sequence comes from Thereuonema tuberculata, assembly GCA_023159025.1. Lineage (NCBI taxonomy): Eukaryota > Metazoa > Arthropoda > Chilopoda > Scutigeromorpha > Scutigeridae > Thereuonema > Thereuonema tuberculata. The sequence goes on along the minus strand of JAFIDM010004315.1, from coordinate 39,774,857 downwards.
TTTACATTAAAAATTGAATTGATTTATATTTGTTTCAATAAAACTTTTAGCAACTTCAATTTCCAATGAATGTGATTTAAGTTCTTCTGAATTCTTCTTTTTTTTTCTCTCTGTTGTCAAGTAAACAGAATTTATAGGAAATTGATAAATACTGACCTGTAATTCTTGGAAAGATAATTCCTTAGAAACTAATCTTGATGTATCAATTTACAAATTAGAAGATTTTATTTCTCATTCATTTTTAATTATGTTGCACAATTATTTGAAAAACAAAATGAATTGATATGTGGGTGATAAAAAACATGAATTCGAATTCAATGGTAAAAAAGAAAAGAATAATACTTTAAAGAAAATGAAAAGTAATAATTTTCTTTACAATTCTTTATTTTTTTTTTTAACATTAAATGAGAATTCATATTAATTTGAAATGCGAAGTTTCTAATAAATAAAAACCAATTCAATTTATAAAGAAAATATCATGATCAGTATCACCCCGTCGGGCGCAATATGGTGTGGCACAAGGTCGGGCGCATTGAGCCTAAGATACACTACTAATAATTTATTTTCGACAGATAAAAACGTTTTTTCTTACTAAAAATAATTGTTAACTATTCTTTGGAAACCTCTAAACATTATAAAAATACTGAAGGAGCGATAAAATAGTTTATATAGTCTTTAAAGGAAACGGAAATTTAGTTTTCAAAAATTACCGAAATGTTTAGACCCCTTGATTTAATAATCTTTTCTATAGATAAAAACGTTTTTTCTTACAAAAAACAATTGTTAACACTTCGTTGTAAACGCCCATATTGTATAAAAATACCGAAGCAGCAGTAAAACAGGTTTAATTAGTCTTTAAAGAAAACGTATATTTATTGAACAAAAATTAACAAAAATTAGCGAAGTGTGTACAAATAATTATTCAAAATGGTATTTGACTATGAAAAATGACATTAAAGTAAACCAAGAACATAATATATTTCAACAATCGCTCATTCATTTGATTCATCAGCATATATATGTCCTTCTAGCGCTCTGTGATAGCATGAAGGACACATGAAGACAGCATATGAGACGCAGGTAGCAGTATGGCAGTTTTTACATTCATATTGACTCAATCCTCTGCGATGAGTCTGTAAATGGCATGTTTCGCATTTGCATCGTTTTGGAGGTATCTGGGGCTGATCATCAATTTGATTTGGTCGTTCATGGGGAGCGTATCTCTTCAATTTGTATTGGAGGTGTGCTCGCATCCCAATGGACTTCAGACTGCGTTGAGCAAGTTGACCAAGCACAAGTTCGTGAGAGAGTTGTTTTATGAACAGTCTTCTCAGATCTGCGTTCCCATTACCCACATACAGGGTGGGCAAAATAAAGCAACCAAAACAAAAATGTGTAGATATACAGTATTTCAAATATTGACAATAGAACTGACCTTTGTTAATAAACATCACAGAAGATGCTGGAAATGGCCTGTTCATTAACAAGGGTCAGTCCTATTGTCAATATTTGGAATATATCTATACATTTTTTTTACCGGGGCCGCTTTTATTTTGCCCACCCTGTATGTGATCTGCGAATTGATTGCACCAATGTGTAACATTGTAAAAAAGATTACCATCGGCCACCGTTTTATATTCCGTGACACGTTATATGCACCACTCATTTTATCTAGCATATCGACTCCTAACTTTGTTGAAATCTCGTCGCAGCTCTCTTCTCTTTTTTCTTATTGTGCCAACATACGACAGTATTTTCTGTTTTTGTTCGTTGACAAGACTCACCTGTGTGAACGTGTTGTCAGTCGTGATGTTTCTTCCTGACCCTAACAATGGCTCCACCAATCGTTTCACCACATCTGGTGCCTTGTTGCTTACAGAAAAGAGTCCATTCTCTTGTTTTCCAGCATAAATTTCCATGTTGTATGTTCAACAAAATGTTTTTGTCCCATGATCGGGCGCAATGTGCTTGCGAAGCACTTTCCAAAAAACCTACTCAAGTTTAAAGATAATTACGAAATATTTTATAATATGACATTACTAATGAAACAATGTGATATAGTATTAAAAATAACTGGGAAAACTTATTTGTCAAACTGTAACGTAATCGGGCACAATGAGCCTATGAGATCATTTCGTCTGGCAACCGGAAATGAAAAATGAAAATCACTAACTGTCCTTGCCATTGTTATTAGCACTGGAAAAGCGGAAGCTACTAGGATTGAGACCTCGCGAAAAAATTTAGCAGGGGAGGGGCAAACAAAAGAGTTCGAGGTGTGCCTAGCAGATCGGTTGCGCCTGAAGGAATTGTATCAACCTGAAAATTTAATACTAGTTTTTGTGGTTTTTGTCGTTATATTAAGAAAAAGCAAGAAAAACTGAAATAAATAATAATGATTATTGTGACTTTTATTGTTATTCATTAAATGTATACATTTATAAAAATTATTACAACCATTTACAAACTAGTACAAATCTATGAAAGCTAACTAATTCAAAATACCTTTTTCGCCTTTCTGTAAGTTTTTAGCTTGTATTTTACGAAATGAGTCATTCTCACTTTCTCACTTCCGATAATGTTTTTTTTTTTTTTTTAACCATAGTGTAGGGTGGGCAAATAAAACTCGCCCGGAAAATAAATTTACAGATATATTTCAAATATTGACAAGAAGACTGACCCTTGTTAATGGCTGTATAGATATTTTCAGCAAGACCGAGCACGCTCACACACCACCTTAACAACCTTGTCACGAGTGCATGAGGTATTCGGTGAGGAAAGGACAATAAGGCACTGAATCAAGTGGTCACCTCGATCGCCTGATCTCTCTCCCTGTGATTTTTACCATTGGGGCAAATTGAAGGGTCAGGTGTACTCCAATAATCCTCACACACTGGAAGAGCTACTGCAGAACAATGAAAACGCGATTGCTGCTATCTCTCAGGCAGAGCTGCTACGCGTGTCTTACAGTTTGATAAATTGAGCAAGCACTGCATCGACATAAACGGTGGCCACTTCCAGCATCTTCTGTCATATTCATTAACAAGGGCCAGTCCTATTGTCAATATTTGAGATATATCTGTAATTTGTTTATCCGGATCAGTTTCATTTTGCCCACCACACTGTATTTTTAATCCTAACATGTTTTTCTGGTACATTTATGGTTTATAAAGAGAATATGATAATATCACTAAACCTTACTAGCTAATTTTGAAAAAATCTTAACGTCAAAAAGTTTACCGCCACGGAGTTGATGCATAAACTTGAGGAAATTTATAAAAACAAGCAGAACACGGGCATTTCTCTATTTTCACAATTTTTTTTTAAACTTTTATCAAGAGTATCTAAAAATTATACGATTTTTTTTTTAAACTATCTAGGAACACAATTGACATTGTGTTCCTAGATAGTTCACTCCGCACGTTAAAGAAAGGTTAATAATTTTTTTTAAACCTTTATATTTTGTTATATTTTTCACCTTTATAGTTAACTATTCATGGAGTTTCCAAAAATATTCCATGAAGTTGACCGACCATAGGAAAACAATCTTTTCTTTTGGTTGTAATAGATATTTTTGTTGGCTAAGCTGTTTGTTCACATGGAAGGGATAATTACAATACAAATTTCTATTAAAGAAAACTAGCCGGGTACCATCGCTTCGCTCGGGAACCTTTGCTTACATAGCATAATAAAAAACAATTTTATTTATTTAGCAAATTAACATCGAGATCTGAAAATATACGAGTTCCCAGCAATATATCTCCGGATAACTCAGCTGTATTGCGGGTTGGCGCCACACACCTGTGGTTGCTGCCACACACTTATTGCTCATTTCCCCCCCCCCCCTCTTTATTCCCTATCCCGTGGGAATTTCGAAAAATCCGGCCTTATTCCTTGTCTTCATCATAAAGGGAATCTCTGTGCAATATTTCCGCTTTCTAGGTTCAAGGGTTTGGGCTGGGCGTCGAGGAGTCAGTGAGTGAGTGAGTCAGGACTTTTCTTTTTATAATTTTAGATGTTATAATTTTAGAAAAAGTTGATCAAAATCATATTATACTTGTAAACATATAAAGAAGATTAATTGGTGGAAAACTAGAGTAAAATAAACTCAATTATGAAACAATATTTCATTTAAAGAATAAAAGTCATTAAAAACCAAGAACATATAATAAGATTTCAACAGGATTTGTTAGTTCTCTAAAACAGAAGAAGAATCGCTAAGTAAAGACACTGAAAATTAAAATATTTATGATATATTCCTTGGTTTGATTTCAGTTTTATTTAAAGTAAAACATTACAGGAGAAAGAAAACTGTAAAAAAATCAACACCATGGACTTTGTATCAACTCAATGGGGCCGAAAATGCTACAGAATTCCATGGAGTTGACGCCACGGAGTGGATGAATTTGTGCTTAGAAGGGAAGTGCGCGACCTCGAATGCTGAGAACCGCACGAAAATGTGCTTAAAATATAAATCGCTCATAGTAAAAACAATGGTATGAGTCGTTCTCATGCGAAACTGCACGTCTTACTACGACAGACATTTGAATGAGCACATATTGAAGGTCCAAGAGAGGAACTTTGGTAATGCGAAGAAACAAAATATCAATAGGAAAGGGCGAGATCGAGGTCACTTCAAGGGAAGTAGACTGTCACAATTACAAACTTTAAAATGAAACAAAACAACATTGAAATATGTATGTTTTTGGTTCTATTATATCGATATTTTGTTTCTTCGCGTTACAAAGTTTCTCTCTTGGACCTTCAATAGGTGATCATTCAAATGTCTCTCGTGGTAAGACGTGCAGTTTTGCATGAGAATGACTTTTACCACTGTTTTTGGCATGAGCGATTTATTCTAAGCACATTTTCATGCGGTTCTCATCGTTCGAGGTCACGTACTTCTTGTTTTAGTATTTTTTGATTAGATTAGTTTTGAGGTTAGGATGATCACACAAATTTAAACATTTCTACTGATAATTCCTTGCATATTTATTATACAAGCAAAAATGGATTATTTCAAGTTTGATTTTATAAGTACATGAGTAGATGGGTAATAAATGTACTCGCGTATTTATGAGAACTGGAATCCACAGAACAAAACACCATTATTCATTGAGTGTTGTGCTAGTGTTAAGCAATATGGTTGCTGCTTCATCACGTGATCATTAGCTAAAGTCAAAAGCTGTACTATGTTTAGATTTTTAGAGAATTAACATTTCCCTACAGAGTTGATGCTGAATTCAACTTTAACACATTGTAAAAAATATTTACAACCACAAAAAATATAATAATATGATTAATTATTATGTATTTTTACTCCTGTTATTAGGTACAATATAAGTTATTAAGATATTAAGCTGCGTTTTCTAAGATAAATAATCATCTGTACAACAAAATGGAGTTCACGACATGAAGTTGACTTTTGGGATAGTTTGTATTCTGTTTTAAAAAGATTAAATATTCGATTTTTATATTCTTGATGGACCTTACCGTAAAAATTACATAAAACATATAAAAATATAATTTAGAAAGAAAATTAATTTTTAAAAGCATTTGTTGGAAAGTAACATAAAGTATCCCTTTTTGTGAGAGTGACTCAAATACAAGTTGTTACGAAATATAAAGCTATTCCTAAAAGAATTCTTGCTTAAAAAGAACAAACGCTTTCTTCTATAAAATCGCTGGCCATCATCATTTTCGTTCGTAGGCCTATCCAGCACTTTGAATGGAAAGATTATAATGGTGGTAACACCAAAGAAAAAAAATAACACGTCACGTCTCTTCCCAGATGGGGGAGGAGCTTACACACAATGAACTTTCCAATCCAAAAGGTGATCAATGAGAATGGGAGTTTTAATCCTGAGATTCGCCAATGTTTATGTTCCTGTTTATCAGATCTGAAAGGCGTAAATTCTTACGTAACTGAAGCATCCAATTGCCTTCCTCCTTAAAATCTATTAATTTACCAACACCCCTGGCAAGGCCATTCCATGTTCACAGCGGCTACTCTCTCAAAATCATCAACACTTTCCGCAGCGAAACTGAAGGAAAAGGAATAGGTGATATTTTATGTGTATTTCTTTCAATAAGCTGAGTGGAGTTTCAATCAAAGAGAAGCTAATCATTCAGTTTAAAGATGAGTGTTTGTGTGTATATGATTCCTTCCTCTTTTTAAACTTCTCATTCCGTCTGCTTAAAAATTGATATGCATATTTGAGGACTACGACGATATAATTTTTATATTCGAAATCTTGTGCAAATGGATCCATCTTGAAAAATTAGTAGAAGTCCATCGAAATTGCCATTGAAAATTTCTGGAATCTAAACTTTAAATTTGTACCCTTTTCTCTTGAATCTAATGACCCTAAATCAGGAATATTAAATCCTTTTAACTAACTCCATTGGAGTATTTTTATGATACGATTAAAATTAATCCGATTTAGACAGCTGCGGATTTTATTTTCAAAAACAGGAAAATTTGTATTGATGTTTTAGTAAATAGTATAGTTTGAAAGGAAATGTAGAGTTTTCGTTTTTTATTTTCTCGTTTCACAACAAAAAAAAAAAAGAAGAAATTTGATAAGATATTGAATTCTTGGAAAATACGATTGCTTTAAAACTATTTCCGATATCAATTAACGAATTGGAAGATTTTGTTTTCTTTTTTTTTTTAAAGTTCAACAGTTTTTCTTTTCAAATAAGAAAAACGAACTAATAAATGT
>JAFIDM010004315.1:39712124-39753135 GCA_023159025.1 Thereuonema tuberculata | reverse complement strand
TCTTTACAGTGTTACATTTCTTTTCGATACAAAATTTCCGATATAAAAAAGCGCTACAAGTGGGATTTGAAGCGTTATAAGAGGGTAAAAGTATACAGAGATATATAGAAAATTCCAGGGACCGAAAAAAAAAGAGCGTAAAGAACGGGATAGTGCTATAAGCGGGAGTGTAATAACGGGGTTTTACTGTATTACTTTAAAGCTTTGCCTTAACTTGTATCATGTAAATATTGTTAATTAATCGAAAGTGGATTTTTAACTTTGGTAAAACTGATAAAGCATTTGAACAAATAGTCATGAGCAAAATTGTAGATGAAGAAGCATTTTCAAAAAAGAAAAATCCACAGGTCTAAAATTTATGCAGTGTATTTGGGAACGACAATTGACATAATATAGACAAATCTGATCATTGAAAAAACAAAACGTACACATAACAATGATTGAAACCAAGTTTAGGAAGTCTGAGGGCCAATATTGTTATAAAAGTTCTGATGAAAGGCCTCAGCATTCCCTCTTCCAACCCCAATCCTTAGATCTTACTAATTAATAATTAATAATTTACTAATGCCATTTATAATAATAATTTATAATAAGTATACAAATCTTAGATCTTCATAAGATATCATAAATCTTTATTAAACTCCAAAATACTGCACCACAGACCAAAATAAGATATTTTCTTACAGGTTTACAATAATTTAGTAGAAGAAAGAAATCCTAATCCTAATATATCAGAAAATGAAATTAAATATATTAGGAATTTATTAGAAGATAAAAGCATTAGAATAGACAGATCTGACAAAGGCAATGTATTAGTATTAATAGACCAAGAAGTCTATGATCAAAAGGTTAAGAAACTTTTAGATTCAGAGGATTTCTCAGAACTACAAGACGATATGACTATCCAGTTATACAAAAAAATAAAAACTGAGATTTCAACTTTAAAGAAAAACAAGATCATTAATTATTATCAGTATAAAGAAATGACTAAAAATATGACAAATATTCCAGTATTTGAACCAAAAACTAAGATTCATAAGATTGATTACCCAATTAGACCAATCATAAATTCCTTTGGATCACCCCTACAAACTTTGGGTAGTTTCCTTAATTCGATTTTGAAAGATATGTCACTGGACTTCCCTGAGATAATTATGAAGAACACTCAAGAAGTCATCAACTCGATTAAAGAATATAGAGAGAATAAATAATGTTAATAAAAAATGTAAATTATACACATTAGACATTGTATCTATGTACACAAACATTCCTCTTCCAGATACTATGAAAATAATTGAATCTAAATACAATGTTAATTTACAAACTAAGTTCAATATAGAAAGAGATCATTTTGTAAGGTTATTAAATTTAATTACTGAAAATAGTTATTTTAAATATAAGATAAAGTTTTTAAACAAATAAAAGGTTTTCCGATGGGTAGTCCGGTTTCGGGAACATTATGTAATATTTACATGAATTGGATTGAAGCTAATTATATTATGAAATGGGCATAAGCAAAATTTCTTTATAGAAGATTTGTAGATGACATATTGATTATATGGGAGGGTACAAGCAGACAGTTCTCCAGATTTCTAAATTATATAAACAAATTCCATAAGGACATAAAATTCAAAAGTGAAGAAGAAGTAGATAATAAAATCAATTATTTAGACATTACATTAAAAAATGAAATTACAGGTTTAACTTATGAACATTATAGGAAATCTTTTCAAAGCAACCATATCTTGAATTTCACTTCAAACCATCACATCTCCACGAAAAAGGAAATTATTAAGAGTCAGTTAAGAAAAATTACAGAATTTACAGAAGACAAAAAATTATGGAAAGAAAAGATTATTAATTTGAAAGAAAGATTACTAATGAATGAATACCCTTTGGAATTTATTGAAAGAAATTTTAAAGATTTTTTTTAAAAGAAGAAATATAAAAAAAAATCACAATAATAAAGAAGAATTTAAAAAATGCATGGTATTCCCCATTGGTTTGAAAATTAATGACAGTGTAAAAAAAGAATGTAAAGAAAATAAAATCAATATAGTATATTTCAAAGATAATATTTTATTTAAATTCAAAAGAGAAAGAGGTAATACAGATCTAAACAATATGGGGGTGGTTTATGCTCTCCAATGTAGAGATTGTCAGGGGGTCTACATTGGAAGCACAGGTCGCACAGTTAAAGAACGGGTGGAGGAACATGTACGGGCTTTCCGTAATAAACATGAGAAAATATCCGAATGGGCAGACCACTGTTTTCGATATGGTCACAACCCAGATCCTATAGTGAATATCATTTACAAAATTCAAGATGAGTATAAAAGATATGCATTAGAATATTGTCTAATAAATTGCTGCATATGTTTTAACAGGGATAAATCACAGAAAGTAAATAACATGTCTTTGAGCATTTTCAGAGAATCTTCGATAAAAAACAATAGATTAAGTAAAATTTTAAAATTTAATTAGTATTATTGTAAATAACAGTAAGTTAGTAGCATTTAATGTAATAATAAGTTTCAAATCTTTTGATTGTTTTCAAAATATTTTGAATGTTTTATTGTTTTATTGTTATATGACAATAGTATCATTTGATGTACTTATTATCATAGAATTTATTTATTGATTTGTAAGGTTTGAGAAGGTTATTTCTCTTTCCATTTTCATCTTTAATTTTTATTTTATTTATTTGTTTTATTATATTTACCAAAAAACCTTGAGGAAGTCTTTGAAAAATAAGACGAAATATTGGTCTGTGGTGCAGTATTTTGGAGCTTAATAAAGATTTATGATATATAATAAGTATAATTTATTTATATATTATTATTATGCATAAATTTATATTATTTATATATTACAGTTATTTTATTTATATGTAAGTAAAAAAATACCGGAATTACATCATAGACTTTGACACAAGTAGCTTGCAATGGCCAACATCGAATGATTCTGTTGCTCGCTGTAATATCTCGCGAAAGGCTGTTTAGATACTCTATGAATTGGAATATGAAGCACCTCCTCAACTTCCATATTCCCCAGACTTATCTCCAGAGATTATCATCCCTTTCAAAAAAATGGAAGCATGAATTCCAAGAGGAACAGCATGATTCAATATGCAATCATATGCCTACGTAGAGTATTAAAAAAGTAGACTAAAGCTATTGTCACGGGTTTTTTTTATTCCCTGTGTTTTTTTTTCTTTCCAAACTGTGCCATGATCTATTCCTCTTTATCTGCTGCAGTTTTGTATTATAATCCCTTATTTATCCTAGCTTATCATTAAGCTTCTTTGGTTTAAATTGTTAGGAGACTCTGATTTCTTTATAATCATGTAAAAATTATTTCTTTTATCTGTTTGTTTTATTTTTATTAGTTTCTTCGCTTTGTCTATGCCTTTTAAGTTTCTTTTATAGCTTGGACATTTTCCCATGAAGCCAAAGTTAGCTCTCAGGACAATTGAATCAGACTCTATGTCTGCTTTGACTTTGCTACAATGTGGCGTTCTTCCACAAGTTTCGCACGCTAGACTGTCATTGGCTGATTGGTTAATTTTGATTGTGAGTTCAAAATAAGAGAGAAACTGAAATATACAAGAAGACAATTTCGAGTTGTTTCGAGTGGTCGCAGCTTTGCCGGGCTCCTGAGGGAGACCCGAGCGAAAGCGAGGGAGACCCGCGCTGGTGTGAGAAAGTACCCCGTGCCTTGTGTGAGCTTTTTAGATACCGTAGCTGAATGCCATATCGTTGTGATCCCTTCAAATTGAGCTAACCGCCGAATTCAGAAACCCCAAAGGAGAATCTTCTGTAGCTCGATTCGGGAATTCAGAGTGGAGACAGCCGACCCTGCCTTGACATTGGAGGATCGTTCGCCTTCTAAATGTTGACCATGCCGCATTTGGAGACCAACTGGCCATTCGCTTACTTTCATAGAGGCCGAGAAAGTGAACTCCTGTGCTAGTGCTTCGTGTTGAGATAGGGAGCATGTGCGCGTGTGAATCGCCGGTGATTAGCAACCTGTAAGTAAACTTACTTTGGTTTTATTTCGCTTTAAGGTTCATCGGAGGAACACACCCTTAGAATCTTGAAAACTAGGCGAAATTATCTTATCATATCTTAAATATCTCATAAAACATTATTCAGCTTAAGATAAAACATTCTTCAGTTTAATTCTTCACTAAAACAAACTTTAGTTCAACGAAGAGTAAGAATGAGTTACGGTGAGAAAGCCGGTTGCTACATAGACCTGAAGTTGTAGACTTGAAGTTGTGGAACTGATTAGCTTTTAGAAAATTAAACTTTGTATTTTTTTTTATCTGTCATTGATATTTTTCTTGTGTATTTACTGATTTATTAGCCATGCATTTTACTTATTGTTCTCAGCCGGCCGGCGTGAAGTACAGCCACCCCGTGTAGGCCTGTCCTTTCCCGGCCTTTCCCTAATTCATTAAATTTTAACTTAATTTTTTTTTGCTTTGTTGATCAGCTGTTTTCTCTCCCTTAACGCGTAATCCCCGAGTAGTTCTTTATTGATTACATGGCTGTGGATGTTTTGTTTCTTTTTATTGCCATATGTTTCCAATGTACTCACCAGAAAGGCTCGAACGGGAGGTGAAACTTCCTTTCATTATATATTAATAATATCTATTTTAGCCTGGCATTATTTACACTGTATTTTGCTATTGGATTATCTCTTAAAGGTAGTTGTGTGTTTTGTCAAATCCCGGTCTCCAATATACGAGATGAGATTTGCTTTCTTTCTTGTATTCACTTTCATTGATATCGTGTAATATATTTATCTTCAATTGAAACCGAGTGTGTTGTGTTTCTTTTTGCCTTTCTTGCTTAATTCACTTTGTCTAGAGTCGTGATGGGGTGTTTACGTGGGCCCAGCGTCCCCTTTCTCGACAGCCTGTCTACAGGTGTGTTCATATTCCACTGCGTTAATTCTATTCTGCTAATTGATTATTTATTTACCCTTTAAACCGTGACATTATTCAATAAAATCATGCTAATTTTAAAACTAAAAAGTAAACGAAAAGAGCCACAAAGTATTCTTATACTTAACACCAGAATGTTTTCTTATAAAATGACACTAGTATCTTTTCAAACAGCTTCAATCTAGATTTTCCGTATTTCACACAAACGAAAGCAGTCAACAGCAGACTGAAGTAAAATTCCAGAAAGACAGACTAAAAACTCAGAAAGACTCTTTGTCAGTTCTCAAAACTGACTAAGTCGGCGACAGCATCGTTTATAACTGAAAGTAGAAGAAAAGATGCCGCCGCGACAGAATGTCCGGGCCGGCAGGGATATTTGTGACTTGAAGAAGAGTAGACTTGGGAACGGAGAAATTCGGAGCTGTTTCAGTTTGAATCATTGCAAAATTAACATCAATGACTGTTTCTACATTTTTTGGGGCTTTTCTGTCTTCTTCTTTAGTTCATTTGTATTTTTATAATTGATTCTCTACAATTCAATTTTCAGGCTAGGGGGTTTCAACCCTCAAACACCCTTCCGTCGGTATGTGTATTATTGTATTGTATATACTATGTTGTATTATTCAATTTTGTTATTTTAGAAAAATTTTAAAAAATATAGAAAGATCTTTATAGTACATTATTTTAAAATAATTTTAAATGCAATATGAAGTTGCCATTATTAATTCCAAAATACTGTTCATTTTTATATATTATGTATCATGTAAAAACAATTTAAATGTAATATCTTCAAACAATTTAACTATCATTATGTTATATATGAGGAGATTAAGGATTTATACACTCACACCCGAAGAAAATCGTTTAAGATAAGTAATATTGTAAATAATAAAATAGAAGAAGGATGAATGAAAGGTTTATAATTATTATAAATTATTACAAAATAATGAAGAGATTTATTTAGTTATTTAATTTTAAGGAGAAATTGGATGTAAGAATTTCTTTATGGCTGAAAGTTTAAAATGTTGTCACCCTCTGGAAATACTCAGAGAATACAGATCGTACTTATAATATCTTCATGGTATATTTTAAACAGATGGAGGGAGTGCAAGGACAACAAGCTCAGTAAGGAAAACATCAAAAGTAGTTGAAAAGATTAGCCATCTTCGATTCACACACAGCTTATCTACGTAAAGCGGAATACTAATGAATATTTCCACAACCATTCAAGCTTAATAAAGTGTCTCTCATTATGGAAAATAATGAAGTTCAGCGAATATTAGAAGACATATTTAGACATATTTTAGAAGAAAAAGAATGGAAATTACTAATTAACTAAATAAAAGAGTAGAATTGATAATAGAATTTTGATTTTTTTAAATTAAAAACCTTATTAACAAAATATTTTTTTAAAAAAAAATTGAGATTGTTAATACAGATGATATTTGTTAGGCGGTTCAACACATTTAATGAAAGATATTCACACATCAGTTGGCAGAAAGATATGAAGTGGAAATTTCAGAATTTTTTTTATAACAATTGTTCTTTTGTCATAAAAACAAAAACAAAAGAAATTAATCGTTTACAAAAAAAGACTTAAGGAACTTAAGACTTAGTTTCATTTTAATAAATTTAAATTTCTTATTAATTCCACAGCTTCCATCAGGAGGTGATGATTCGATAAAACTTCCTGTCCTTGTTTATATTCATAGAGGATCATTTATTTATGGAAGTGGGATGTCAAATTATACTGGACCTTATCGTATCATGGACAGAGAAATAGTGTTCGTTGCTATGAATTACCGTCTGAATGCTCTCGGTAAGTTAATATTAACTTCTGGTGTCTAATTCCTTTCCCATGATAAAGGCGGGTGAGTGTTGAATTGGCTGTCCCATCTCCACTTTGACTAAAGATAGCAGGAGACATATGTCCTCTGTTCGTACCATTGTACGAGAGTGATGTTTTAAACGTTTAACTATAACATTGCCATTAAAATGATTATTTAAGAGTTCCATAAGATTATCCTTTCAATTTGTAGCTTATTGTTTTTTCTCTATGATATTTTAAATGGATGTTTGCTTTTGTAATTTTACTATTATTGCTTAATTATTACTGCCTAATAACAAAACAAGAAGAAAGACTACTTTCTTTATAATATTCTTCTTAAGTTTTATTTTGTTTTATCTTATTTATTCGAATCGTAGAAAATAATGTAAATGATGAAAAATTTAAGTTTATTTTTTAATCTGTTTTATGCAAAAAGTTAAAGTTTTGTATTTTCTGAAATGAAATACATATAACTGAATTGCATAAACTATTATATCAAAGCAGGTGGATTAAAGGAGAATTAATATCTATTAGTCGACATCTTCTCAGTTATAATGATTTTATTCGGGAATTTTTGTTGCATGGTGATTTCGTGACAAGCGCCACAAAGAAAAAAATGTCAAATATTCATTAAAAGTTAAATAGCCTGTTGTCCATAAACAGGAGTTCCAAGTTTCAGGAAGATCTATCGTGAGATCCAAGAGTTATTAAGGTAGGGTAAGTGGAGGATGTTTACATAGATATTCAGTTTTCTAGAAATGAAAAATAATATAATTTATTTATAAAAAATATTACATTACTCTATAAGAACATTCGAGTAAACTTTTTTTTTACATTTTTACTTTTTTTAAGGATTTTTGAACACAGAAGATACTGCTTCTCCTGGTAACTATGGTCTTTGGGATCAACGATTAGCTCTACAGTGGATTAAAGAGAATATCCATTCATTCGGTGGAAATCCAGATCAAGTTAATATTGCTGGTTCAGATGCAGGAGCTATGAGTGTTTCTTATCATTTAGTTTCGTCTGCATCAAAAGGTAAAATATTTAAAATCCCAAACATTTGTTTTCAATTGAGCATTGACTGAAATTTAATATTCACAGCAATAATTTTAGAGAAATGAAACAAGTGTATTTTTTTATATACAAGGTGGTCATAAAATAACTTTCCCTGTTTGGAGGCATCCGCAGCGTAAACTAATGAACGGAATAATACAAAAATTCAGGTATAGTCTACTGAGGGCATGGAGAGAAGAATTTGGGAAAAAAAGTACCAAAAATAGTACCGCTGTCACTCTAAGCGTAGTTTATGCGAATTACGTAGTGCATAAGTGACAGCAGCGTTAGGCAGTCCTTTTAAAAAGGGAAGAGCGAGCGTTCAGTCAAGCAGTTCGTCGATTGACTGTTGAGTTGTACTCAATATGCGGCCTACCTTACCTCAACGTGCGTTACTTGTTAAGCTGTTGTACACTAAAGAGTGCAATGCAGCGGTGGCTCTTAGGGATTTCCGAAGGCTTCATAACCTACGTACTGCTTGCCCAAGCGATAAAGACTGGGTTTGGCACACTGCCAAAACAATGGCACAACCCCAAGGGAGAAAGGAAGCTCTGGAGGGACGGAAAAATACGCTTGAAATTTACGCTTGAATACGCTTCTCTTTTTCGCGCTTGTTAAATTAGTTCTTTATGTCTTTTGATCGTCGTATCAGTCACGTTTAATTAGCTTCTAGTATTTTTGTAATCGTTTGAGTATGTAGTTATAATGAATGCTCCCCTATTTTCACGCAGATAAAGAGATAGGAGCGACCAGTATATCACGTTACCAGTCTCTTTCGTCTGGCTAAGCTGTAAGGGTCCAATATCTGCTGTAGCTCTGCGAACTATGATTTATAAATTCGAGGAAACTGGATCGCTAGGAGCGAGAGCCGGCAGAGGACGAAAACCAGTATCAGACAACACAGTAATAGATGTTGCCACTGCAGTGTTCGACGAGAAAGGAACTAGTAATGGTCGAAGCGCTCATGCAATACCCCGCCAAACCGATATGCCTTATGGGACTGTCTGGAAAATCTTACGAAAAACGCTGCATTTCTATCCAGTCGTGTGCAAGAACTTAAATCTACAGATTATGATAAGCGCCTGACTTTCGTGCTAACATTTCTTGCCCAAATGGATATCAACAATGATTGGCCTTGGAACATATTGTGGGGAGATGAGGCTCATTTTTATCTGAATGGGTCAGTCAACACTCAAAACTGACGAATCTGGGCATGTGAACGTCCCTCCGTGATTCATCAAGAGCTACAGAACCTGTTACGCCAGCATTTAGGGAATGAGAGGGTTATCAGTCATTTATTTCCGAATGACCGTCCCGTTCCCCGGACATGATCCCTTGTGACTTTTGATTGTGGGTGTACCTGAAATCCATTGTGTATGCTGGTGGCGTTATAAACCGGCATTCGTTGAAAGATAACATACGACGGCCTGTTACAAACATCCAAACTGACACTTTGCACGCAGCAGTAGAGAACGTGATATACCGGATTCAATATGTTGTCCAGAAGAAAGGTCAGCACATTGAAAATGTTGCACGTGGTCCAGAGGACACTAATGATTGATTAATGTCGGTAATGTTGATAACAGATTGTTCGCAAACAATTGATGATTAAAGATTGTTGTGTTGTTTCAGAACGTTTTCTGTGAGTCTCAAACTCCATTCATTACTAATTTTTTTTTTTGCTGAATTCTTCTCTCCATGCCCTCAATAGATTTAAACTGAATTTTGGTTTCATTCCGTTCATTAGTTTTCGCTGCAGATGCCTCCAAACAGGGAAAGTTATTTTATGGCCACCTTATATATATTCATATTTACTTATAGTTATATTTGATTAAAAAAAATGAAATAACAAATGTAGATTATTAATGATAATGCTACTTCTGTATGACTCATATGTGGTGCAGAGCACTATAACTGACATCTGAGTACTATCTTAATTAAATAAAACGCGCAATGAATGAAAATAATTAGGAACTATAATATCAGAAAAATTTAAATTTCTGATAATAACAAAAAAGAAAGTTGGAAGTTTGCCAACAAAACTTACGTTTCGAACATTTCTATAGTATAAACTTATTCAAGATCTTTCAGGTCGACTTGCTCGGCTGTCAAGCCACCCACAGTCACAAGTAATGTAATCTAATCTAATCTAAACTAAATAGGAACAAATTTATGACTCGGATTGATATCGTAGATCTCACTTGAAAAGTTATCTTACATAGAACAGCTAGAAGTTGACGGCGCACAGCCAACTTGAACTTCTTTGGAGACACGCTGATGCATTACGGCAGATTTCACCCGAAAACTCCAGATGAAGTAGAATGTAACTTCAATGACACGAACATATCTGGAGTAACGGTCGTTGATCACTAGAAGTTCACAACTAGATCCTTGAAGTATTATTTTTAACACAAATACTGCACAAATACTATCGTCGTAGTTTTACACGTAGTATCCTTTGGAACTCCTTAATCGAACGCAATATGACCGCTTGCACTATGTGAATCCTTTATTGGAATCGTTCACATAAATACGTCGTCCTCCAAAAACTAGCACTGCGTTGATCACTAGGCGTGAACCTGGAACCTTGGATTTATCTTAACGGATAAAACGTAATAGGGAAAGAAGAAAACGGATACTTAGGCCTGACCTAGGCCCTTGGCTTGATCTTTGTGACTCGTCGGAAGATAACATTTTTACTTAGTGCTTGAAGTATAAATTCCGATTCCATAATCTAGGTCGGGAAGTCTGTTTCACAGATTCGGTCCCTCTCTTTGTGAAACATTTGTTTTCTTGACTTTCACAAATGAGAGACCTTATTTACTCCAACCATCTTGAATCGCCAAAAAAAGCGCCATCCATCTTCATCGTCCTTCCAATCTTCTTTAACAAGCACAACGCCCGATCAGGCACAAAAACAATCACAGACTAATCAATTGTTATGCGTAAGATCTTTAAATTGAAAATGTAACGAGACTGATAATTACTTAGAATCAAAGCATCGATAATCTATGAAGGTATGAAGATGTCTTGTAATGAATATTCATATCAAGTGAAAACAAAAATATATAATATTCGAGCTGATGAATACATGCAATAATTGATTTAAATTTTTTAACATGAATAATGTACAACTTAGAATGGTAAACTATATATTATTATTTCTATAACAATATTTATTATATTACTTTCTCATTTCTTTAAGCAGATGCCTTTTTGTCAAATTTATTACATCAATCAGATACATTTAGGTTTTGAAAATTTGCAATGGTTAAAAAAGATATGATCCAATAATAAGCCTATCTAATTTCTTGGGACTGGCCCTGCTAAGTACGGGTTCAAAAATGCCCACAGATTAACTGTTTTTTTTATGCAGTGTGAGTGTTGACTTTGCCGAAGGCACGAGATGAATAAATCTCTGCTTGTGCAATTCGAACGTTTCATTAACAGTCAATTTACAAATAATCTCTCATCTTTGCTGAGAATTTCAATTACACATAACATTATACGCGAAAACTGATAAATTGTAGAAAAGCTTCATTTCCTTTGCCGGTTTGAGAGCAGCGACAATGGAAAGGTAAAGCCTGGCGCGCATATGCCAACTACAAGCGACAACGACAAACTACAGACGTTCAATTGAACGATGCAAGGCGCATATGGACGTTCAGCTGAACGACGGAAGTTGCAGTGGACGTCTTTTCGCACCGCGCTACAGCGCTGATGAAACGGAACCGGAAATGGAAATTTTCTAGAATGCAGCTGTTTTTCCGCCATTAATGTGATGAGAAACACGAGCGATGTTTTGTGAATGTTTAATTTCAGATGCTATTTTTGAAAATCTTATGTGCCGATTGTGATTTAAGGCTTCTGAAAATCGTTTATCATAGAATGGACATTGAAACATAATGGTTGTTCACCAGAATGTGTAATCCTGTGTGTTGTGAGATCGGAGACTCGGGAAAATCTTTTACAGAAAATGGAAAGTTTTCTGTTTATCTTTCTGTTTACACAATCATGTGGATATTAAGATAAATAAATCACATGGGAACATAATGCTTACGGTAAATTTGTTTTATGAACGACGTTATTGCTATGATGTCTACTTTAAGATTCAGTACTGTTTTAAATGTTTTAAAAACAAAGTGAAATAAATGTAAAGTTGTAAATACGTTATATTTTTACATTAACATAGATTTTCTTTACTGTGAAAATTACAATTGTTGCTGTTATTTTTAAAGTAAAAGAATAAAAAAAAAAACAAAAAAAAAACATTCAAATTAGTTTTGTCTAATTTATGTTTCTACAATGAAAATGTAAAACATAGTAAAAACGTAACTATGAACACGTTATAAATTAGTACACAATCACGTAATGTATGAAATAACAAATAATCATTGACATTCATGGATATATATATATTATTACAAGAAGAATTATTATTATTGATATCTATTAAGAATTATTATTAATAGAGAAAAGAAAGCGCTTACTCCTGTATCTTCATAAATTATTTTTCTGCTAAAGTAACTACCTTATAATAACCGTTAACAAGAATTTCATAATTTCATAAATTATAAATATAATTTATAAATAAACTACAGAAATCTGTCATCTTCCAAAAATTTAAATTATTATTTAAATTATGAAAGTTATATGAAAATGTTTGCTATGGCGTTGAGATTGTATTTTTAATAATATGCTCAATGTAAAGGTGACCAACCGTCCTCCTTTCCGAAGCTCTGTCCTCCCTTGAGAAGTGTCCTCCTTTCCGAAGCTCTGTCCTTTCTTGAGAAGTGTCCTCCTTTTGTAAATTCTGTCCTCCTTTTTGATGTTTGAATAGTAATATGTCCTCTGTTTTGATATGTGAAGTTTAAAATTTAACTTTTTTTTTTTTTTTATTTGGTTGAACAGATGGATTTATAATTTTTTGTTTTTTGTTTTAATTGATTGTACAGATGATTTGAAGGTTTTTTTTTATTTTGTTGAACAGATAGGTTTAGAGGGGTTTTTTTTGGGTTTTTTTGGTTGAAGAGGTAGGTTTATATCCCTGATAACATGTTTATTTTTCTTCAAATTATTTGCGTCCTCCTTTTCATTTTAGAACAAATTGTCAGCTTATCAATGTATTTATGTTCATGGCAGTGGATAGCATTTACTATTTTTTTTTCTCAACACAATAACTGCAGTGTATTTTGTGTTGGCATGTAGTCAGTTAATTGTAAAGTAATAATTGTATATCTTGTAATACTGTATATTACTATTAATATGTATTCTAATTATGAATGACTTAAAATGCCTGGCACAAAATTATGAAATAAATGCAGTCAGTTCTTGTTGAGTAAATCATAGTTACATGTATTTACACAAGTGCCAGTAATAAGTAGAAAATATTATATTGGAAAACAATATACATAATTTATGAAAATATTGAAAAGAATTCATTTTAATTTGCAAGGCTGGTTTATTGTCATCAATGTACAGAAAAAGTAGGATAGAAACATTCAAGTAATATGGAATTATATTCTTCATTTGTTGATCATATTATATTGCATTCTTTAACATAGCCTGAAAAAAAAAATTGATGAAAATCACAAAATAGGAATATATTTCAAGCATCCTACAAATAAAATATATGGAAATAAAGGTAAAATAGGAAAGCATGAAATAAAGAAATACAAACTGTGTATTATGAAAATACAAGAAACCTTTGTGTAAACGTTTCAATTCTATGTTCATAAATAACAGTCAACTGTAAACTGCAATAAACTTACAAAGGAATTTTGGTAGACTAAAAAACAAAAATAGGTGTTTATATTTATGGGAACATTTAAATTTGTCTATGTATAATATATAAACATAAGAACTTATTATTTAGTATTTGTAACAGGTAAAGCAATATACATCATCCATTAGTATAATTACATTTGTAAGAAATTGTCAATGTAACAGATAACAATAATATTACTTATATTGCATTAATGTATTAAAAAAATATTCTAGTCTTTATTATTGTTATGTAAAACAAATACCATAACATAGCCTACGTAGAGATTCAATAAGAACCTTGCAGAACCAATATTGTAAATAATAATTAAATAAAACAATTGTATCAATACCTTAGCACATACTTAGAAACATTTACATTGCAGAAAATGGAAGGCCTTACTTACTATACATCCTTGTCATTGAGAAACAATTTTCAAAGCCTAAACCAAAGCCTAATGAGCATAACTTTGGAATGGTAATAATTTATGTAACATAAATATATTTAATAAATTATCACTGCTACAACACCTTCAGTACTTTATGAAATAGATCCATCAAAGTAATTCTCCATTCCACCCCCCCCCCCCCAAAAAAAAACCAGAAATATTATATTATCTTCAATAAATCAATATACCTATATAATTTCTGTTTGCATAAAAATTGTGAGGAATAGTTCCATTAGTTTAAGTGGCTGAGGACTTATAGACAGACACAAGCTTTGGTCTGTATTTGGGAAGTAATTTTAAGTTTATATGTTTTTGATGGAGGGTGGATGTCCTTAAATGGGTAGAGCTACACATAGAGCTATAAAGTGGAGAGAGTCATGCATGAGAAGATTACACAATAAGTGACAAGGTAGTCAACAAATGTCCCACAAAATTAACAATTGAAAGTGATATTTTGTAAGTTATGAAATTTTATAAAAACGTTAGGTTGTTATTCACAAGAGCATATAGTAACTGGAAAATGATAGGAACAACAGTAATTTCAAGAGCATAGACTTAAATAGGATGTTTTTGGATACAGACATTTTTGGGGAATTGATAACAGCAATGATGTTAACATATAAATGAAAACATTACAGTATTACAACTAGCTGCGGTGCTAGTACAAAAACACATTGTTATTTCATTCAATTCAAAAACCACAATTGAGTCTACACAATGATTTGGGACTGGAATATTAAATGTATTGTAGAAAGATGTAATGAGGAACACAAGTGATTTCAGTGGAATTTTGCAATGATTTAGAAATAATGACAAGTTTATAGTGTTGTAAATAAAAAAAGACTGAATAAGGATATGTCTTGATGCTTCACAAAGAAATGATAATGAATTGATATCATATGACAGGACAGAATGGTTTCAATTAGAAAAAAACAAAACTAATATCTTACAAAATATCAGTTATTTATATCTATTATATATTTTCATTCAAGAGTTTATCAATATTTAGGAATTTCCAAACAAATATCATAGAAAATAATCAGAAATATTATTCTGTAATACAATCAGTAGTTAATGTCTGATAGATGTTCATGTTTGGATGTATATTTTATTTTTAATTTTCCGGATTTACATTGTAAACTTCATTGACTCAGTGAGTATCATTTATGATTGATTTTTGTGTTTCCTGTTTATATACTGTGTAAGTACTGTTATCATTGTACCCTGTAGTGTTCCGAAATTCCCAGCACAAAAAAAAAAACAGGTTGCTTAAAAATCAACAAATGAGAACTGAACAGTAATTAATCATTCCACTAAAAAAAATAAAACAAAAAATTACTAATGTTGTTGTCATTCAGAACAATATGTATTACGAATACAGTAATAAAAGAAACATTAATTTCATGAGTATATATTTAAATGAAAGAATTTTTGGATATTGCATTTTCTGTATAATTTATAACAGTAGTGTATTGGCTACGAAAAATTTCAAAAATAAATTATTCAAACTGATCACACAGCTGTTACAATTTTTTTTTAAAAACAGTATCGTTTCCTGACCTTCAAAAACGTACATATTGCTTAGTTTTTCAGTATTTATGGCTAATAATTACTTGATTAGTTATTTGAAATACTTACGGCCGATGGTTCATGTTTTATTGCACTAAAGACAATCTCTATAGGGCCATCGTCTTTGCAGCACTTCTGGAGATCTGTTGGAATTCTTTAGTTTTCCGAAGGGCATAGGAATCCCGAATAATATTCCATGTTTTCATGTGGTCGGCAACTAAAAAAAAATGATGTTTAAATATTAAATTTCCTGATAGCTCGTTCATGTCGTAGGTTATCGATTCGATTACAAAGTTTGAAATAAATGCAAACTTACCTGATTTTCACAGTTTTTGGCTAATGTATAACCATAGTTTGTCTTTCTATCCTCCATTTTGTAATATTTGGAACCAAAAGTATAGACCGTGAATAGTTTGGAAGTAATGCACTAAGCGCCTCCTTATTGAATTGCGAAAAATTGAGAAATTTTCGTGAAATCGTGTAGCTGCTTTGTGATTGGTTAGCGTTGTAATTAACGCAGATTTCTGATTGATTTCGCTGAGCGTTGTCGCTGTCGCCCAACGCAGATGTTGAAAGGTGTTGAAGAATTGCGTATAGCAAAAAAATCGCAGAAATGACGTCATTCCCGCGATTCGCTCGACGTTGTCGCTTGTCGCTGGCATATGCGCGCTGGGCTTAAGCGAGCTATTCTCAAATCACTATGAGCTGACAGACAATTTCCATACCGCTGACATGAACAAGTGATCGTCCAGCTTTAATCCTCGGAAAGAAAGCTGATACCCATTCCACATACGGATGATTGAATCCTAGGACAAGTATGGAGGAAAAAGAACCAAGGACAAATCTCCGACCATTTGAGCTACCGGACCCAACTTGTAGAAACATGGAATTATAAAAAATAATAATAAAAATCGAGCTATGGACAAATTAGAAGAATACGGAAAAATCATAAATTCCAGAAAAAGTGTTAAAATAAATTCCAATTAGTTTTACTGTTCTTGGTTTTATAGTAGACTATCAATTGTTTGATGTTTCGATTGCAGATTACAAATACATGGCTACTAATACCTCAGAGACATTGTACTTTCGACTTACTGCACTATACTGTATTATCAGTTTCAATCTGTGAGGGTCGAAAGGCAATATTAATTAGCATGATTTAGATACGGATTTGGACTTCATCCTGCGTTATTGTGTTAAGAAAGCTGGGCTTACTGATTGTTGGCTTACTGATTATTACTAATAGTTTCAAAAGTATGGTTTTACCAAGTTACTGGACCAGTTGAATGTTCTGCTGAAAATAATTAATTTATTTCATTCTTTATGGATTTTTGTCTTAATTCTGTTGTTCCTAATTTTTGTCTTAATTCTGTTGATCCTAATTTTCGCCTTATTACTTTTGGCGTATTTTTTAAAAAAAGTGAAATTTTCTAGCCTTGTGATGCTTGGTACTCAAGCGGTTGATTTTTTGTTGCCGTTTGCTTTTAAATAAAGCTTCAATTGCTGGATATAATTTTTTTGTAATAATAGGAGCTCAGATAGATTAAGAGGTAGTCCCGACTTAGGAGCGGGTTCCGTTCCGATAGCTTGTTGAAAAAGATCAAAATAAAAGGAAAACTATGCATCTATCTTACCTAAATCACGAAATACTAATATAAAAAAGTATTCCCCTATGCAGTCCTTCGGGGTCGCTGGAAGTAAGATTCCGGCATTTTTCGAATAACGGGACTACGTTAAGATCGAATTGACAGCCGTACGCCCAGCCGCCTTTAACTCACTGGAGACCTCTCTAAAATGGGACTGTGAGAGGGTCTGAATGAACCGGCTGCACGATAATTGAAAAATCCCCGACCTCGGTGGAGGTCAGGGATTGAACCCGGCTCCTCCAGTCAGTGGTCCTGTGCTTTACTACATGCCTACCTGGTACCCAACTCATGATGATGAACAAACAGCACACTTCCTACATATGTTTTATAGCAAACACAGTTAAGCGCGAAATTAGCCTCCACCAATGCCATCAAATCCAACACCACGGTTTTTAAACAGATAAGTATCTTCAGTATTATGCTTATGTATGATTTATATATGTTCCAGATGCATCCAAGTTTCTCTATACAAAAAATATTCGAAGAATACTGGAAGTAGCCATTATTTTGTTTTGAACTAAAAAATGTGACATTTTGAAAATTATAATCATAAGTGCGAATGGTCGGAAGTAACTGTTTCTTTCTTGTAGATATCTTAGTTTCACTGCTCATTTTTAGTGGCTAAGAAAATCAAAACTAAAATTCATAAGTAAAAATATTGACAACCAGTTAACAGTCCCAGTCTAGAGAAATCGGAGGCTGCCTGAATTATTGGATATTTTTTAAACTTCTTTATTTTACATCACAAATTCTCCATTACTTTCAATATTTCGGAGGCCTCATCGGCTTCCTTTCTCAAGTTTTAGACAAAAAAAAAATGTTTGGGAAGAAGATATGGTGTATTTCTTTTTCCTTTTTTTGTGTAAAACTTCAGAAAGGAGGCCGATGAGGCCTCTGAAATATTGTAAGTAATGGCGAATTTGTGATGTAAAATGAAAAAGTTTAATAATGTAGTAGTTTTTTTATTTGCGATGAATTTTGATTAATGGATATTTGTTTTGCAGTATCTTAAAGATATGGTTTATCTCTTCTAGGACTTTTCCATGGTGCTATCCTTATGAGTGGTTCTGCTTTATGTAGCTGGGCCTTTCAGGCGAAACCAAGAAAATTAGCTCAAAGACTGGCTAAGCACGTTCAGTGTCCACAAACACCATCTCAAGATCTCATTGAATGTCTTCGACAGAAATCGCCTGAAGATCTCCTAAAGCCTACTTCCATGTACAGGGTATATTGAAATTTATTTATCTTTATTTTTTATTTAATATAAAAACTTGCAAGTTGAAATAATTTTTCAGATTCAAATGTTTTGTTACTTTCTCCTCTTAATTTCTGAACAAGGATTCACTTGAAACAAATTTAAAGTACAAATATTAAATCATCCTTAGTCCTCAAATATGTATATCAAGTTTCAAGGAGATCCACCTAGTGGTTCAAATGTTATATGGGTAGGACATACATTGCTTTTACATACATAAACACACAGATTTACTGATTTGGGGAAACCTGACCTTCCTATAGAAAGTAGATTAAAAATTAATATAATGAAAAATATCCTGATATTTGGAAGCTTTCAGTTTATAATTAATTCTTTTATGTTGGAGATAAAAAAAACAAAAATATCTTTCAAAATTCTTGTCTTTCTCACTTGTGATTTGCTATTCACGAAACAACAACAACAACAAAAAAAAAAAAAAAAGAGGGAGAAATTAAAAGAAAATATACAGGGTGTTCTATTACAAAACTACGGTGCGAACTATTATTTTAAGCAAAACATTTCAAAAAATTTTCAAAAAGGTCGACACCGATTTTATTTTGTATGTATTTCTGCTCCTGTGACAGTCATACTCATCATTTAGGTATCTAAATATATGTTTTTAAGGGCAATGAATCGATTTAGACGGTTTATGAAGTTGCCTGACTGCTATTTATTAAAGAAAATCAGTTATTTTGGATTTTAAATAAAAATATGAACAAAAGTGGAATACAATATTTTATTTGGAACGGTAATATTTACACTACAGAATATAATTATATTTGCACAACATTTTTATAGACACAGAAGTAAAGGAAAACTGAGTGTAAAACTAACATACTTTTTTCTCAGTTTATCTTTCCCCTAAAACAAAAAAGCATCTTCGGATATGTTCATTTCTTATTGAAAAATCATGAGGGTCGTAGCTCTGATATGTGTTTCTGCTTGTGTAATGAATACTGAAGTTCATCATATGTCTTACACTTTGATGATGGATGTGAAACTTGAACAAGGTATTCCTCTGCTTTGTCAAGTGTTTTTTCAGACAGAGTATTATCTTCTGCAAATCGATGTAGTAAAGTTTCTGGCGATGCTTTTAGTGCAGATGGTTTTGTTCCAATCTTTCTTGTGACATCACAACTTGTAAGTATGAGGGCCTTAATTAAAGTGTTGAAAAGTACAGCTGCCAGTTGCCTCCAAAGTGTGAGTAGAGGCACAGAGCGCATTTTATCACCCACTCCCACTTTGATCCACAATTCTTGCAATCCGTTACTGAATAGTTCAAATATATATCGAAGGATGAGAACAACGACATCAGTCTCATTTGATAGTACTACAAGACATGTTATGCCCGACTGGACAGCATGGAACAGATGGATTAAAATTCTGCTATCTGCTTCTTCAACAAATGTTCGAAGGTCCGAGCAATTTTGAACTTCTTTGTTAATTACTATTATTGCATTCCTGCTGTCATTGTCTCCTGCGATGGTTCCACTTAGCACTGTAGTGAAGTTAGTCATTTTTGCCTTTTCAATGAAACTACAAAACCTTTCAGAAACTAGTAGCAGCAGCCAATTGCTACTTTGCATCTCTTTGTTTTTACCTGAAGACCAGAATCTGTCCATCTGTCTAGGAATAATAGTCTCCTGTTTGAGTTTTCTCAGGTCGATTGGATCATCATTTCTCCGTCTTTCTCTTTCACCTTCTTTAAGTGACTGCTCAATGTAGCTGTCAAATACAAAGTCTACTCGTTTAATTCTCTTGTTATTATTTGTATTGGGTCCACAATTGATGAAATATATTTTTAAGAGTTAGCATACCCTTAGTTCCGAGTTGTCGAATTTATGACATAGAAATGACTATGACAACAACAAGTTTACAAGGTAAAGGAATGTATCCCAATAACTACACATTTCGGACTTCATAGGACAATCACTACTAAATTTCTGAAAGTCTTTGTACAAAACTTTTACTGATTGTAAAAGTTCATTAAACTCAGTGGGACTTGTATTCACATTCTTATTTGAAGTAATTAATTTTAATTTCTGAGCATGTTGAAGGGTAATCTCATATTTTTCCTTGGTGATACATTTCCAAAATGCTGCCCATTTCATCTTCATTATAGCTTCTTCAAGAATCAGTAAAGACATCTGACATAGTGGGTTCTATTCATTATTGATTCGGCTGTTTTTATACCAAACACCTTGCTCTCAATTAGTGCTTCCTTTGCACCACTTCCTTGTAGAAACTTTCCAAGTGTAAAACAAAGTCAACACCATTTGGCAATAACAAAATACAAAAAGTGCATACAAAGAAATGTTTTTGTTATAAATAAAGTCTTTCTTTATTTGCTGGGCAGAGATGGTTATAACTATAAGTACATACTCACAGTTTTAATGTTCTTATAGTAGTTGGAAATGTTCTAAGCTCATTTATGACAAAGCATTTGCTGCCTCATCGGCGACTTGGCAGGAACTGACTTCTGCTCCTCGCTCTCAACAATCGACGACACTTCTGCGTGCTGCGATGCCTCGCGCCAGTCAATTGTTGGCTTGCGATCTTTTCTGCCAATTGCTTTTGGCAAGGTTCTTTCTGAGAATAATTATTTACTCAATGACACCAATACAGTGTCATTTGGTATCATTGAAATAATGGATCTAAATAACACTTTAAATTATTTCACCACAATCCTCCCCTTCAAATGACACTTTGTGTTACTGAAACTTAATTTACGAAGCACTGAATATCACATCATTAACACTGTTTCACTTGAACACAAACGGTCACTAATCATAGCACTTTTACAAACCCACAATGATTACTTTAAATTGCACAACACTTTTAGTTATTCTTATTTTCACTTTTCACCCCTTGGAATGAAAATGTGTCTATTTTATTCCCAGTTCTTTTGCACACTTTTCATGTTTCACTGCACTTAGGGCTTTGGTGAAAACGTCTGCTGTGTTGTCTTCACTTGGGATGTATCTCACTGTGATGTTCTTCTGGTTCTTGTACTTGCCTTCAACAAGTTTCAAAGTCACTTGATTGTCACAGTATAATACGATTGGTGATATAGCTTCATCTTTTACTTCTTTTAAGAAGCTCTTTAAGCTCATGATTGCTGTAGCGCATTCGCATACTGCAACCAGTTCGCTTTCTTGTGTTTAATGAGCAACTAAACTTTGTTTATGAGCTTTCCAGGTTACAGGTGACTTTCCCACATAAATTCGTAACCTGAAGTTGAACGTCCCTTTGCTCGATCTGCGAAACTTGCATCACTGTAAGCCTTTACTTTGTCATCTTCATTGGAGAGATTCAACACTTTAGACACAGTTCCTTTTAGATATCGTAGAATGCGTTTTGCCTTACGCATATCATTGGCACATGGCGAGTTGCTTTTTGCTGCACATCTATTCACCGAGTACGCGATATCTGGTCTCGTTAAATTGCAGAGTTAAGATAGACTTCCTATCGGACTTTTGTACTTGAGGTGTTTGTCTTTATTTAACAGTTGAATTTCTTCGTCTGTTTTTCCATCTCTTCCTTCTGGACAGAATGGGATTTATACAGCTTTGCTATTTTCCATTCCATGTTTCGTTAACAGACCTTTGATGAAGTGTTCTTGTGATATAATCATTGAACCTTTGCTTCGTTGATACTTTCTCTCCATACCTAGAAATTCATGAATGTCGCTATCTATGTCTCCGTTGAGATAGGCGTTTCGCACATCACATTGATGTATCTGGTACTTTATCTTTAACGACAAGGTCAGCATTAGTCTTATTACTTCAGCATTTGGCGTCGGTGCATACGTCTTCTGTTAATTCACACTTTGCTTTTGCATGTATCCGTTCACTACTAAACGGGCCTTGAATTTATCGATCGAGCCATCACACTTCTTCTTGCACTTGAAAATCCACTTTGTGCTTAGGGGTATTACGTAATGGGACCTCGGATTATTCCCACGTTTGATGATTCTTCAAGCTTTTCAGCTCTGCTTGAATTGCTTCTCGCCAATTTTGGCTTTCTGTACAGGTTAATGCCTCCTCATAATCTTTCGGCTCTTGGACATCAACATTTTTGTGTATCTTCACGCATTGTGTACGAGCAACTTTTCTACTTCTCAGTTGTATGTAGCCTTTGTCGGCCACAGGATATTCTATGTCATTTTCGCTAGAATCGGTATCACTTGAATTAGACGTTCTCACATCAACATCACGAGTTTTATCTTCATTAGTAATTCTTTCTTCATCTTCACCAGACTCTGTTTCACAGCTACTTGAGGACGGGATGTTTACATTCTTTTTGTCTTCTTCGTCTGATGATGAGGATTCTTGAGTTTTATTAATACCTAATGAATCAAAAGATAGTCTTTTCTTCATTTCTTCATGATCAGTCTTTCGCTTGTTTATTGGATCGCTTGCTCTTCGATTCTCATTTACGTACACGTTCCTCGTTTGTTCTACTTTGTTGGTATCAAGATTCTATATCTTGTAACCTCTTGTGCGTGGAGAATACCCAAGAAAAATACCCTTGGTTGTTCGAGAGTCGATTTTATTCTTGATTGCATTTTTCGGTTTCTTCAGGTAGCACAAACTTCCGAAAGCTTTCAAATGTCTTACATTTGGTGCTCCTCCGTTCTTAAACCATTTTTCCATTGGAGTAGTATTCATTAACTTTAAATGAGGTGTTCGATTAAGAACATAATTTGAACATTCTACTGCATAAGTCCAGAATCTTGGCGGAAGGTCAGAAGCAATCAACACGGTTCGTGCCGTTTCCATCAACTTACGATTAAACCTTTCTGCAATGCCACTTTGCTGTGGAGAGTATGCTGATGTCGTCTTATGTACAATTCCTCTTTCTTTTAGGAAATTGTTGAGTTCCTTCTTCTCATACTCCTTTCCTTGATCAGTGAGAAGGTTTATCACTTTCGCCTTACTTTGGCGCTCTATGTAAGTTATGAATTGCTTCATATATTCTGGCACTTGGTCCTTACTTTTAAGCAAATATACAAAGCTTCTCCTACTGAAATCATCTATTATGCACAGGATATATTTCGTCTGAGAGTCATTATCAATATTTATCGGACTACATACATCAGAATAGATGTATTCCAAAATTCCCTTTCCTCTAATGGCTTTCATCCTCATGTGATGAACATTTGTCATTTTTCCATTTTTGTAAACTTTCGCAAAAACTATCAGAGTCTTCTTTTGGAATTTTTACTTGCTCTATTCCTCGTAGCAACTTTTGGTCTAGAATGACTTTCATTTTTCCTTTTGAAATATGTCCAAGCCACGCGTGCCACAACTTATACTTGGAATGCTTGATTTCATTAAAGTAGGTTTTTGCTTGTACATTGAACGGTTTGCACTTTACCTCAAAGAGATTATTCTTCTCTTTACCTAAGATTATAGTTCTTTTGTTTTTGTCCTTGACAACATAATCCTTGCCTTTTATGAATTGGGAACAGCCCATCGATGCCACATGTCCACCAGAGATCAAGTTGACGCTCATGTCTGGAACATAGTGCGTTTTGGACAAAGTAATCTTCTGAGTCTTGCCTTTCAGGAGCATAACTTCTAAGTTAACCGTCCCTTCACCTAACGCAGGGTCTCTCAATCTTTTTTTACCCATGGACCCCTTTTCCCTTCTTTTTTTTTTGGTGGACCACCCCTCATAGCTAAAAAAGTAAAGGGATTATATTAATAATCAACGAAATAGCAAATGATTACGCTTTATTTTGAATGAAAAATAATTTAATGCAAATAATTTATTCTGCAGTGGTAAATAACAGATATTCTACACACTGGTAAATAATTCATAATAAACAATTTCAAAATAATGAGATCCTGTGGACCCCGAAGAATATTACATGGACCCAACGCTTCAATAGGTAGTAAGGAAGTTCCATATACTTTTAGGGGAGCGTCGAAGCTTTCATAACTGCTGAAGCTTTGTGGTTACAAATGCTGTTTGTAGAAGCACTATCAGTGGCGGATTTAGCACTTGAGAGGCCCTAGGCGCAATTCAATTTTGAGGCCCCCTCTAAATATTTTTTACAACCAAAAAAAAAAAAAAAAAAAAAAAAAGGAAATACTTGGGTGGATGGGGCCCCTAGGCTGACTGGTGAGGCCCCCTAGGCTTGCTTTTACAACCAAAAAAAAAGGAAATAAGCTAAATAATTTTTAAATTTTGAGGCCCCCTCGATATGTGAGGCCCGTGGCGCGCGCCTCCTGCGCCTAATGGGAAATCCGCCACTGAGCACTATGAAGATACCATCGGCTATCTATAGGTTTATCTTTCGTTAATGACATAAGGCAATTGTTCAAAGCCACAATCCCAGAAAATCATTCCTTTTTATATCATCTGCTCTTGGTGATGGTTTCTTGTATTTGGGTTTAGACTTGCATTGGCGAGCTAAATGTCCTACTTTTCCACAGTTAAAACATTTGCGGTATTCCTTTTCGCATTCCCTGCTGGCTGGTTTATTTACAGTCACTTTGGCTTTATTGCACATGTTTACTTCATTTGTTGTAACGGAAATTCTTTGATTTAACTTTATCCCTTAGTCTTCTATGGATTTAATATCAATAATCGGCGTGATAGCGGTCTCCCATTGTCCTTCCTTCAAAAGTAGCGTTTGGACATTCCGCTTCCAGCTAATGTAGTTATTTCCGTTAAACTGTAACATATAACTAGCCATCTTGCCGATATATTGTTCCTTAATACTTTAAATCCAACATTTACTTGTTGAGTTTAATTAAACCACAATTAAACAGGACGACAATTCATAAGCCTAACTCGTGGCGTCAAATCATAACGTAGATTTCCCACGTTTCCGAACGTTTGGCGGCCATCTTTTCTGAGGATACTCTCGTAACTTGCAACGATGTGTCTAAGTCCATAACCAATTATTCAGTCTATAATTAGTTATTTCATTGATCGGAAATACTGTAGCTATCCTGATTGCTTTACTTATGACTGGTTAACAACTGTCCACCACTCTTCCTAAGCTTTAACACATTTCCCTGAAGCTTACGGGATTAAGCCTAACTTGCGGAACTGATGCGTTGCAATGGCCTCAACTAAACTTTATTGTCGTGCAGTGGAAGCGTGGTGGGCCCATAACCAATTGTTATAAATAAAGTCTTTCTTTATTTGCTGGGCACAGATGATTATAATTATAACTACATACTTACAGTTTTAATGTTCTTATAGTAGTTGGAAACGTTCTTGGCTTATTTATGACAAAGCACTTGTTGCCTCGTCGGCGACTTGGTAGGAACTGACTGCTGCTCCTCGCTCTCAACAATCGAAGACACTTCTGCGTTTTGCGATGCCTCACGCCAGTCAATTGTTGACTTGCGATCTTTTCTGCCAATTGCTTTTGGCAAGGTTCTTTCTGAGAATAATTATTTACTTTATTCTCCACCACCAATTCAGTGTCATTTGTTATCATTGAAATAAGGGATCTAAATAACACTTTAAATTATTTCACCACAGTTTTATAATGAAATGCAAAAATGTTTATATAAAAACAAATTATTCAATATTTATCACTGTAATAAAACAGCACCTGTTGGTAGGAACTAATGGTTCCTAATAGGACTGAAATTATAAGCACTTAAGGAAATAAATAATATAATATATAATATATAATAATAAAAAAATATATTGTGCATGACAACCTTTGCACAATGGAAGTTTCCGATCATGGGAATTATGTCAGGAAATTCAGATGGACTGTTTATCATAATATAAGCAATGATACGACATACACCTTCATCTGAGAATACTGGTAAAGCTTGTTGTTTCAGCTGCGAGCAAATATTCTGGAAATTTTTCAATTCTAAAAATACTGTTGCATGTTCTGTAACTGGCTTGGGAATGAATGGAAGAAATTCTACATGCATGAGAGGTGGTGTCGCAGTTGAGAACACAGAACGACATTCAGCCCATGTTGGAACAATTACACTGTCAGTACTTTCTTCAGGTATTCTATGTTTAATGAAACTAATCGCAAACTCAGCTTCAGCATGTATCTTTTTAGCGATCTAGTTACAAAGCAGGCCTTCCTTAACTTTGAAACTTTCGGGAAACCCTGGTTTGCTGACTGGACTCTTGTAATGTAGGACCCTTTGACATGGTAATTCCTTTTGTAAATAGTGGATAAAATTAGTCTGAGAAACCTTTGGTGTAATTTGGTGCGATGAGAACGTGCTTGAAATAGAACACTGACTGTATCATTGCATCATGTGTACCACATACACTTGAAGCATCTCTATTATCAAAATTGTCAATGGCTGAGATAGTAAAGTTATCAGTATCAAAATGGATTGGCAAAGGTATATCACCATTTTCACTTGCTTGTACAGCATAGGCTGCTAATTGCTGTCTTTTACGCAACACTTCATTGTACCTCACAGAAACTAATGCTCTATTCATACATGCAATTAACTCTCGACTTTTACACTTATCATAAATGATATGACCAATCATAAGATGCAGAAGCATTTGTTTCATGCCGCGATGAATGGAGTAATACAATATTTCATATATTACTGTAGAATCTATATTACTAAAATCTTTTATTTCTCTGTCTGTCTGTCTGTCTGTCTGTCCGGCGCAATTTTCTGAGCGAATGGAAAATAGAAATAATTTTTACAATGAAACATCCGCGACAGGAATCGAACCTGCAACCTTCTGATCAGAAGTCAGATGCCTTATCCATTAGGCCAAAGGGACTACAACTCTCTTCATATGGTTTTTAGACTTATATCTCCTTTCCTTTCCCCCATCAATAAGGAATGTATTCAATCTTTTTTTTGAATCTCAAGATTGTTTATTTATTTCACATCAGTCAGTTTATTTGTAATTCGAAACTGACAATTAGAACGATAATTGCGGAAACGTTGCAATATTTTAAATATTCTTACTTAACCAAATCCTATGTGATATTGAAAAATATGTGGGTGTACACGCCAGATATTGGAGTAAAGAAAACAGAGTCAAGAAAGAGAGAA
Organism: Thereuonema tuberculata; assembly: GCA_023159025.1. Lineage (NCBI taxonomy): Eukaryota > Metazoa > Arthropoda > Chilopoda > Scutigeromorpha > Scutigeridae > Thereuonema > Thereuonema tuberculata. The sequence continues at coordinate 39,725,592 of JAFIDM010004315.1, read as the reverse complement.
GCACTCTTTTTTTGAGGTGGAATACCGAAAAAATCATTATTTGCAACTCAAAAACCATCAATAAATGTAACTCAAACGTCACTGAAAAGTGACAATTATAATTAAAATGAGAGTCAAAAAAGAATGAAGCGACACTTCTATTAGATAGAATACTGAAAAATTACTATCTGTAACTCAGAAACCATCAATATTTGGAACACAAAAGCCACTGAAAAGTGCCACTTGGAATAAAAAAAGAGACTCAAAAAAGAAAGAAGCAGTATTTCTATTAGATAGAATACTGAACACTATTGTAACTCAGAAACCACTGAAATGTATCATTTGGAATAAAAAAAAAAAAAGAGTCAAGAAATAAGAAGCAGTATTTCATTAGATAGAATACTGAAAAATCACTATTTGTAACTCAAAAACCCTCACTATTTCTAACTCGAAAACCACTGAAAAGTATCAATAGGAATAAAAAAAAAAAAGATAATCAAGAAAGAAAGATGCACTATTTCTATTAGGTAGAATACTGCTCAGAAGTTAGACGTCTTAGCCATTAGACCACTAGGCCTACATTCTAATCTCTGTAAAAAATAAAAATATATCATAGATATATGATTTACAAGGTGGTTCTAAAAGCAGTCGTAGATTGAGAGAATATAGACCTCAAAAATTAAATTAAAAAAAAGCTTTTAAAAAATTTTAGTTTTAGTTTCCTTGATGTAATTTGTGTGTGTGTGTGTTTTTTTTTAATAAATAAAAAATTGTTTTCCGTTACATAAGGGAGGCTTCCGGAGCGAAGCGACGGGTAGCCGACTAGTATTACAAATAATATTTTGTAAATATTTAAAAGTAAAATTTAATGAGGCTTGAATCCGAATTTATATTAAAGTAAAAAGATTTAAATTTATTATAATTTATAAATTTGCAAGTCCTGACGTCAGGAAGGAAAAATCAATTTAAGGAGCAATGCAGCCTCGTTCTGAGCAGTGCGCTTTGATTAAGAATTAAGACAGTTGAAATTAGAGTTCTCGTGATTAAGAGAATGATCTCGAGTTTGTGGACGCGATGTCTACGAGGAGACCATCGCAAGGCTTGACTGGAAGAGCGAATTTGATAAGGGACGATGGCACGAGTTTCAAATGGAAAAATACAGCGTTTATGTCAACGCAAGTTTGAGATAAGTAAATGGATAGGAAAAGTGCTCTACAAGAACTTCTGAACTGTGAGTAGGTTTTATTTATTATCGGAAGGGTCCCAAAGCAAAGGAAAAGGAGAAACTAAATATTATAGATAATATTGGAAATTTATGCAAATGAACATTCAAAGAAATTGTGAATGGAAAATTCCCAAGCGAGCCGGAGATTAAAATAGAGATTCGATAAAATATCAAAGTATTATATTATTAAAGCCATTTATCGGCGTTGAGAATTTAAAGCGATTTAGCGGCGTAGTAAATTTAAGCCAAATATCGGTGTAGTGAACTTAAGCCATTTATCTGCGTAGTACAGATAAACTCGTATTAAAGAATAACAATGAAATTATGTTATTTTGTTAGTGAAGATTCATCACGGGACAGTGACGAACAATATTATTAGTAATTAAAGAATTGTTACTAAGTGAACTATTGAGTGCAAAAATAAGCTATTCTGAAATATCGAATTATTAACGGAAGAATATTTACGTATATAAGTTATAAACTGTGTCAGTGAAGTAGACTATAGATATTATTAGAATTATTATTTAAGAATAAAATAAATATCAAACGGATATTTTAGAAGCAAGGTTCTTCAACTATTAAGTATTAAGTAATTAAGCCTGAGAAGAAATCTGAACTGAACTCGAACTGTACGAGAAGTTTTATATTGTTACATATAGAATTGAATATCATTATCAGTCTAATCAAACTTCTGATTACGCAAAATATAATAATTCATAATCATTATCAAATTAGAATTTAATTAAATTCTATTGATATTTTATTTCAAGTGTGTTGTGTGTGTGGAAAAAAAAACATATTACAGTGGGTAATTCCCACAGTAGGTTTCAAATTCCTACAATTACTTTAGCAGATACAGCCATTTTCCTTTCATGACAGGTTGCACCATGTTCAACATCCCATTCGTCATCATCGTCTTGTGTGTCCATTTCGAGCTGATCTCGATCGGAATCTTCTTCATTCGTAGTATTTGATAACAGCAGACCTTTGTTAATGTTTAAAAATGCAAACAAAAATGATAACGAGTTGCTGAATTTCTTGCATGTCTTGCTGCGAATTTTGAGTTCCTCGAATCACTATCGGGGGTGATCTGCTATCATATTTGATGTTTTAGGACGTGGTAAGGTATGATATTGGCAACTTGCATCCGGTTCTTGTTAACTTTTTTTGTGATGAATACAATAGGTTTGAGGGGAGCTGGAACATTTCATCAGTCATCTCAATAGCCATCCATGACATCTTTAGTTCATCTGAATCATAGAATTTATTAGCAAGTCCAAAGTCTACTTTCTGTAAAGCCTCTCTGATTTCTTTGCAGCAGCTATGATTTTATCTACTTTTGACTATTTCATCAATCCCTAGTTTTGACGGGAAAACCACCAATGACTCATTTTTACAATCAGAAGAACTGCAGCTTATTTCATCTTCTCAATGACTTTGCAGTCTTAGTTTAACTTCGTTGCTTCTAATTAAGTTTCCACCAGCCAATTTAACAATTCACGGATTTCAGTTAGTGGGAAGCCATATCCTTCTTTAAGCTAAGGGCCTATAATTTCCGTTCCTTTTTCAAATGCCACATCTTTTGGTGAAATGGTTTTCTGTTCTTTAACATTTTTCATAGGTAGTACTGATTTTCTATAATGAATAGTAGTCAGGACACTTCACAAACCATCTTAATCGATTCCTTGCCCTTGAAAACATATATTTAGATACTAAATAATGAGTATGACGGTCACAGGAACAGAATATACACAAAATAAAATCGGTGTCGGCCATTTTGGAAAATGGCGTCTAAAACATTCGGTCCAGAATATGGTGATGTCTACCCGACTTTTTCTGATTCTCCTATATTTACTTGACTTGTTTTTGTTGATTAGACAAATCAGTACTAAACTTTTTACGGGACTCCAGTACAGGGACTGTATTATATGTTTATGGGTCGATTAGAAACACGAGAACAGTTACTACAGGCAATACATGAAATAGGCTAGTACCAGCATCTGTCATGATATATGCTGATGTTCTGTGGATGCAATCACTGGATTCACGCTTCACAGCACGAGGTAAACACTCTAAACAATAAGTTATGATTCCTTATTTCTTCTTTAAATCACTTCTTCGTATCATATTTTAAGTATGTATCTTCCTTTATTAAAAATAAAATTATAAACAAGTAAAATTAAAATAAAAATAAAATTGGCGAATTTTCAAGAAATTCCATACTTCCCTTTTGTTAAGCTTAAAATACAAATAGTAGGATTTCAAACAATTAACAAATGCCATTCAACATATTAACAAAGCATTATAGTTTCACGAATACATTCCCAGTTGAATATTGTAGTGAACATTATCATATTTATCTATAAAGCTTTTAAATAAATCAATCATTATAAATCTAATTCTTCAAATTGAATAATATTTTTGTAGTTTATGTTGATTTTACTAATTCATTTGCCGAATTACTTAAATTAATATTTAATACACTGAATAATACTTATGAAAGATTTTTAGTGATTTCAATTACAAATCAATAAATCAACGGATTAGCAAATGATAATCAGATAGATTTCATTATGTCGCTTTGTACAACGAAGTGTCATATGTCTGGAACTGAACCGTATTGACTCAAGGTGTGTATTATCTTTATTTCTTGGAATAATCACCCGAACACGCTGGCGTACAGCGTGACGTGACACACTGTGTATGTATAAGGGTGATAAATTGTGTAGTTATTCTCGAATTGAATTGCCTTTGCTTATATGATGCTTTTTTTTTATTTTTGTTTTCATAGGAGGAATTTATGTTTTCGTTTCTATTTGGTCCCAGCCTTGAATCAGAAGATGGTCCTAAATTTTTGGATGATGTTCCTATGAATCTATTTCGCTATGGTTCAATAAATCGAGTACCTGTACTGATAGGTTTCACAGACAGTGAAGCATTACAAGTTGCACTACGTATGAATTGTTTTAATTAATTTCATTTCTGAGAAAGGCAATTGTAAACTCTGTCCGAAACAAGTCATTTTAGAATTTTTTAATTGTTGTTTTAGATTATAATGTTTTAAATTAGTGTATTTGCACGTGATATTACGACACACAGTAAATTTTATAATTCAATTTCATTAAGTTTTGATTATTTCACTTTCAAACTAAATACACATTTAATAAGAATTGTAAGATACACTTTTGAAATATTCAAATATTAAATAATCAGATTTTTTAATATCAGCACGGAATTTATTGAATCACTTGTACTCGCAGATATTTTTTTTATAATATAGAAAGGCATATGAAAAAAGTTTAAAAATATATTTTTTTTTAAATATTTTTTCATATGCCTTTCTGTATTAAACAAAACTGTACTTGCACTGTCAACAAATCATGCTGTGCAATATAGTTTCTAACTGGACTTGGAATGACATCAATGGACAGTTGAAACGTCGCGTTACGTCCAGTATTTGGTTGGCTTCCCTGCCGCCCACATTTACCACGATCAACATTCACGTTGTTAATAAGTATTATACTTAATTAATAATTATTATTTGCATGTTAAAGTTAAAGTACCCCCGTTCAACAGGTCTGAAACAGACCCTTTGGGGCACGGAAGTTTAGGCTCCCGACATACAGCCTACGGAACGAAGTTGGGGTCGAGGGGCCGGCCAGACGCCCGAACAAATTCCAACTCCAGGGAAAGAAATCCGGTAGCAATTTTACAGAGAGCTGGGTAGACCCTAGGACCCGTTTGGAGGAGAAAGTGCGTGGAAAAATTTTCACCCTCCGCTGAGGCCGGGAATCGAACCCACTTCCCCCAACCCGCAGCCGAGCACCCTAACCACTTGGCCACCGGACTCACATTATTTACACGTAATAAATGAAAATAATATTTACTGTTACTGAAAATAAGTATTAAGTTATAATTAATTAATACATCCGAGAAGTAAAAATGTCAACGAGATTAGTCATAATTATCTAGACGTAGATAACTCCGAACGGACGCATAATTGCGACGAGTCGTAATAATAACAAATGTTGTATGTACGGAGATCTTTCTGTAGGTATATATCTTATCACTATACAGGGCGAGGCAATTTCCCATATAGTTTGCCCATTCTCATTTCATGTTCTTATTCAATTTTTAATTATCCAGCAACAACTTATAATACTTTTAAAAAGTAGTTCATTTACGAAGTGTTTAGATGCTAGACCAAAATGTAAGAAAAACTTATTCTGATATCCTGTTAAATTTTTCCGTAAATTGCACCAACCTAATACAGTGCTAATCGATATCGGTGATTTTTAAAAGCAAGTTAGTGTTTCGATGGGAATCCCGTTCTAGACTTGTATCAGTCGGAAGTGATTGTACTCCTTCAAGATTACACCTTCAAATTTATGAGTTACATCGATCAGAAAAAACACAAAGTTATCAGTATCCATTTGTTATATGGTGAAAATCAAACGTTGCTGACTCATTCTTCAGAGGTCTGTAACCTCTCAGGGTTGTGTCAATGGCATGATAGGAGCGCCATGAGTTGCACACTGGCAGTTAAAATAACGATTCATATGGAAAGCTTAACTCAGTCTCTGCCGACTTGATAATTGTATTGGAAATCTTTAAATGCTAAATTTAACGCATAAATTTGGGAGGGCAGATAACACTACATGTAGAATTTGCCCGTTGCAGGAGGATGAGAATGCGGCAAATAGTTCGACCTACCAACCTTTGGATTGAGGGAAAGAAAAGGTGGAATACATATACCAATAAGTCTTAATCTTTCTTTCTTACTTATTGGGAATATTTAGCCTAAAAAAAATACACTTGGTTAAAGAAATAAGAATTTGTAATAGATTAAATGAACAATATTCATTTCATTGCTGGAAGTGTCTTAAAAAGAGATCCGAATGGTGAATGGACTTGATATTTTTAATAATAATTTTAATAATAATGGTTTTTAAATAATAATTTTCTGTTATTGACTTTTGCACAGATCTATTACGAAACATGACATCTTTAAACAAAGAAGAATTGAAGAAATATCTGACGAATATTTTTGTGAAAGGTGGGGGAATTGATGAACAGGATGTTCCCAAGGTCTATGAATTGTATGGGAACTTAACAAATACCAATGATCCAGCCTTTCTATCAGTTTTAATTGAAGTAAGTCTCAAATAACTTTATTGCAAATAGTTAGCTTTAATAGAAAAGTTTAATCTGCATAAAATAAAATAGGACAAAAGATAAATGGCAAGAATGAACATTTTCATTCATCAACGGAATCTCGGACAATTATTTCGTCCTTGTCTGGACTCATCATCTATTGAAGTCGTGAAAGGTAATGGATCTTGCGTCCACTTCTAGCAGTTCAATGGATATCATTCAACTATAAGAATGGTATCCATTCCATTTCACGCCTTCTGAATCTTGGTGATGAGTCCTGCCAAGATTGATGTTAATAGATGGATGAAAAATGTTCATTCTTAATATCTTTTTTTTTTAATTTTACTTAATATTTTGCTGTATTCTATAAATCTTTATAGATAATTGCTAAAACTATTTACAACTATCATTACTAGGTGAATTAATAATAATATCTTTATCCACCGCATTAGCTTCAGTTGAGAGTCAACATGTCTTAAGCAATTACAGAAAACAAAATCGCTGACAGTAAAAGAGGTGCTATATTAGAATTTTTATTAAAGAGCAATGTGATAAAACGAACAAATAGATAAGTAAAATAGATTCTCAGCTATTTACTGCGTAGTGAAGATTAAGCATCAGCATTGTATATTTTTAAGTTTATAGGGAGCGTGGAGATGAAAGTACACTGCTCACAAAATTTAGATATATTACAAAATGAATATAATGCACCCAAAATCACAGGCACTTCAGTTTATTTATTAATGAACATCATCAGAGAAGCAAATGGAAGTTGTCTGAATAAGTAAATGTGATGCAAAACGTTAATTTGCATGTTTGCCCCAACCCTATATAAAGAGGCTGGCGCTGCTGGGTTATCTCCACTTTCCTGAATCAACAACAAGTGACAGAATCCTTGAGTGTCACCTGAAAATGTGTAGATTTGAACAGTTGTTCTATTATTTTATTTTGATTTTTTTTAGAAAATAAATTGAGAGTTAGTTTTTACAGAATCAAAAATTTCTAGAAGTAAAGAAATCTTGTAATAACAAACTAATGCCTAATTAACTTATATATACATAATCATTTTCAAACAAATTGAAATAATAACTATCGTAAGCGTTCACTAAATAGTCCTTCAGCAAAATATCTGACATACGATAAATGCGTACACAATTAAGTACTGCTTCAATATTTATCTTTTTCGATTTTATCACAGTTCTAAGTTCGTATTAGAAAAATTCTACAGTTCTCGAAGTTCATCAATCTTTAAATATTAAAATAATTTTGTTGTTTCTATTGAGTCCTTTAAAATTCTATATCGTGGGTTGACTATACTGTATCGGTAACTGAGTTCAGTTATTCTGAGTAATATTTATACTAATTTAAATAGCCACTTACTTCGACTCTTGCAAATTAGTATATCAGGGTTTACTGTCTAACCTCGTTGTTTATACACAGTCTTTTCCTTCCAGACTTGAATTGATCCAACATGGCGGTCGAGTGTTCGAAAATGCATTCCTTCATGTTGTTACTTCAGACAAAAGATTCATCCCTATAAATATCAGAAGCTTATTAATATTTATGAAGAGAAATTTTACGTGTGCAAATAATATTTAGGTGAATAATAACGGCAAATGACACACTAAACTAACTGGATAAGAAACATATATATTTATAGTTAAAAACAGGACCGGTTTCGCTATATACAAATAGCTTCCTCAACTAAATACAAAATACAAGAACAGATACTTAAATACAGTCAAAAGCTCAAACAAAAGAAATAATAAACCAATGAAGTCATTTAGAAGGCGAAGCCAATCAGATGAAAATACCAATATCACGTAACAGTTACTGCCGTATACTCTTCAGAGCAGTCAGCCAAGTGAGTTGACGTCATCAACCGCAAGCCGTCGTCTGCTTCATGCCACTGTAAATAAAACAACTGGAAAAAAAAAACAATATAATAACTCATATTTTTCGAAAACCATATTTAGCAATAGTTTGAACAGATAAAGTCTCATTTTAACATCCATTGGAAGTGATGATCAATATTTTTTCAACACATTTTCTTCTGAAATCATCTTGTTCAATGAAGAGCACTGAAGGATTACCGAAACCAATCTGATGATTCTGTGAAATGGAGTGAGTATAAATGTTATAATTCTTATCCTTAGTTTTGAAAGCAGTGATATGTTGTTTAATATGCTTTTTTAACTTTTGACGAGTTTCTCCAATATAAAAACAGTCTATTTGAGTACAGCTTAAAGCATAAACTAATCCTTTCCATTCAGAGGATCAGAAGATTCGGTTTACATGATAAAAAGCGCAAAAGAGTATTTGAGGATGGAGATGTTAACGTGAAATTATAAGATTGAAGCAAATTTCTTAAACTATTAAACAATTGCTGATGGTAAGGGATAGATATATAAGTGGTTTGTACATTAGAAGTAATGTTATCATTATGATAATATTTATAAAACGCTTTTCTTATGTGCTTATCTATAAACATTTCGGATAATCATTGGCTACAAAATTTTTTTTGGTATTTTCAATTTCAACATTGAAGGCTTCAATAGTGTTAGAAAGCCTAAACGCTCTGAACACAGCCATAGTAATGCAGTTGATCTTAAATGAAAGGGGATTTTGAGAATAGAAGTTCAATGTAATATCTTGCTTAGTTGGTTTACGATATACTGACATATATATGTTCTTATCTTTTCTTGTAATCAATACATCGATGAAAGGTAGTCTACAATCAACTTCTTTCTCAATAGAGAATTTAATGCAAGGATGGATTCCATTAATAATATCAAAAATTCCATCTTGAATAGTCGAGTCAGAATACAAAATAAGATCATCAATGTATCTACCATAAAAAGGAATTGAAAGCTGCAACTTATCAAAAATAAGGAAAGCATTATCTTCTATAAACCCCATAACTAACTAACTCAGCAATGATCATGGAGGCAGATAATCCCATAAACAAACTGGAGGTCTGCCTATAAAATTTACCTTCAAATGAAAAAAATTGAATTCTATAAAGAGCCTTAATTAAACTTAAACATCCGTTAAATTGTTGTTGATTAATGAATCCAATGTAATACTTTGAAACAAAATGTTGAAATGCTTGCGCGACAAAATCATATGTGATGGAGGTAAACAAACTCTCGACATCTAAAGAAAAAAATGAAAAATTATCTAATAGGTTAAGCTGTGACAATTTAGCAATTAATTCAGTAGGCCAACTGTTATGCAAAGAAAACAATGAATTCATAAAAAAAACATGATAATTTCTGAAAAATTAAATTGGACAAATTTTTGATAGCTGAGCCATTACAATTTACAATTGGGCGAACAGGATACAAATTATCAGCATTTCTGCTTTTGTGTGTTTTGGGCTGGAAATAAATAGTTGGAATTTTAAGAGTATCATCTTTAAGTTCAGTTGCAAAACAGTAAAGTATATCGCCATCACTTGCCAGTTCTCTTAATACCTTCCTATTATAATTCAACACTAATTTATCATCATTTGAAAAATATCATATGCCTGGCGTAGATGAAATAAAGGAGTTGCCCATTTTTGAATATTGCTCCTGGCTGAGAATAACTGTCTCTCCCCCTTTATCGGACCTAACTACTTTTAAGTTGTTATTCCTAATTTCTTTCAATTCACTAAATATTAAAGGATTGAACGGTTTGGCTTCAGCTTTACTTAATGAGTGACGAATAATATTTCCTATATTGGATCTTAAATTATCAGGAATAGTATCAGGGGGTTTAGCATTCAAAGCAGCCTCAATGGGCGGAACCACTTGCACTAACTTGGGTATAACAGGAAGATTGAATTTTAACCCTTTGCTTAGAATATTTTCTTGTATATTCGATAGCATAACACCACTTAAATTAACAATGCGATTAGACTCTGTTGGTTGTTGCGGCCATTTCATCATACTCAATCGGGAAAGTTTACGTAGATGTGTTTCCCGAATCTTCTGAAATGTTGACAGGGCTACACTCGCTCCCTTTTGAAGAATATCTGTGTATTGGTCCAAAGGCAACAGTTCCCGTAACTGAGAAGATAAATATTTCACATAATTAATGATGCGTTGTTTTTTCGTAAGTTTCGTAGAAAATATACATTTTCTTAATTTGCTAAGGGCCTGCTGAATTTTATTGGAGTTAACGTCAATCTTAAACCTCATGGAAGTCGGCACCAAGTCTTGCTTCCTGGCTGACTGTTGCCTTGCTTCCATTCTTCCTTCCTGGCCTTGTTTCAACTCACCTGGCTGACTGTTCTGAAGAGTATACGGCAGTAACTGTTACGTCGTATTGGTGTTTTCATCTGATTGGCTTCGCCTTCTAAATTACTTCATTGGTTTATTATTTCTTTTGTTTGAGCTTTTGACTATATTTAAGTACCTGTTCTTGTATTTTGTATTTAGTTGAGGAAGCTATTTGTATATAGCGAAACCGGTCCTGTTTTTAATTGTAAATATATATGTTTTTTATCCAGTTAGTTTAGTGTGTCATTTGCCATTATTATTCACTTAAATATGAATATTTACAATACTCAAATAAACTACAGTGAATTTCCTTAGATCGGAATCTCCTTTTTCGGCGCGACGAAATCATACTCATCTTATATCGTACGGGATTCTTCATTCTCCTGGATCTCATTACTTCTTAACACCAAAGAACTAAAACATCCAAAACCTTTCTCCAACAACGCAGCGTCACTTCAGTGTCTGCCTCTTTATTGAACTAGTGTCACACACTTTCTTACAGCACTACTCCCTGCTCGCAATAATCGATGCAATCGTTGTTATTAATATTCTTATTACTGCGTTATCAAATGACTTAATAATTTTTTTATTCAATTAGCATTTGACGTCAGATTCAATTTTCTCAATTATTTAAACCAAGAGAAAATTTACATGTATTCCACATTTGAATCTTCAAAATGCCCCTGCAAAGTGATTTATCCGAATCTGAACCATGAAGAGTTATAGGGCGTCTTGAAGCTGACCAAACACAGATGACAGAGGTAGTAGCGGTTGGAACCTCCCAAACCGTGATTAGCAGACTCTGGAATCGCTTCAGAGAGACTGGCGCAGAACGAAGAGGACCAAGTCAGGGCCGCCCACATGCCATTACTTCAGGAGATGATCGCTACTTGACGCTAAAAGCACGAAGGAACCGGCGAAACAATATGACTGAGCTGCGGGGACATTCTCTCGCTGCTTCTGGACGACAGGTGTGTATTCAGACCGTGCGAAATCGACTCCGTCACGGTAGACCGTATGCCCGGCGACCAAAGATATGATTCCGTTAACTGCTGAACATCGCTGAACCCGCAGAAGGTGGGCTGAACTGCTTCTTCCTTGGATCCGTAAAAAGTGGTCCACGGTTCTTTTCTGTGACGAGTCAAGATTCAGCCTGCAGCCGACAATCGTCGTGCCCTGATCTGGTGTGAACGTAGAATACGGGAGAATCTACGTTTCGTTGAATCATGGTGTGAGCAGAGGTCTTATCGACTTCCATGTTGTTAAAAATGGAACGGTGAATGTTGTAAGATATCGGGATGAAATTCTACAGCCTATAGTGGTACCCTACGCTGGAGTAGTTGACGCCAATTTTCTTTTTGTGGACGATAATTCACGCCCCTACAGTGCCCATCTCGTCAACAACATGCTGGAGAAAGCTGGAATCGAGTGTATGGACTGGCTTTCACATTCTTCAGATCTTCCAGACCTGAATCCCATAGAATATGCTTGGGATGAATAAGGAGGACATGTAGCCAGTCACAAATCACCTCCCGTAATACTTCCTCAGCTGGAAGTTGCCCTGGTGCACGAGTGGTCACGAGTCCTACAGGAACTGCTGGACAATTTGATCCTCTCCATGCCTCATCGCTGTCAATAGCAGTCTCAGGTGACCATACACCCTACTGAACAGTCAAATGTGCGACACATTTTTCAAGTTTGACAACCCCAGTCCAAGTGTCACATCCTGCTCAGTCCCAATAAATGGATTCTGCATCTCATTTGCTTATTCAGGCAACTTCCATTTTCGTGTCATTTGCTTCTCTGATGTTCTTTAATAAATAAATTCAAATGCCTCTGTTTTTATTGGTATACTATATTCATTTCAAAATATCCCCTAAATCGTGATCATGTTTTAAGTTGACCATCAAGAAATTTCGGAAATAATTTTAAATGAAATCCACTTTGTTATTTAAGCAAAACATTTCGGATATTATTTTGAAGGAGTGCAAACCATGTGTCCCAAATCAGAGGAAATTGTTCAACCGTTTTCAGATAATTCGTGGACATACAGATAAACAGACAGACAGACAAACAGAGGAAAAATTATTCATCTGGAAAAGTAAGAGTTCTGTAATTAAGTCCATAAATAAATAATTAATAAATCAATAAATAAAAGGCTGCCCATGGTTTGGCATTCAATATTTTTTAATTTTATTTTTTAATTTGCCTATTTTTAATTTTGAAGGATCACTTTTAACATCATGAAAACGGATTATGATTTTTAGGAATAATAGTTTTTAGAGTTGGTTTCTAGATAAGCGGGCTTCGAGTTGAAAATTGATTTAAATTCTTTTATTCTTTGGCCGTACCCAACTCGTCTCCTAATAATTGAATCGGAAAGGCAATTTCTTTTATTCTTTTCTTTATTCATTCTGGCAGAGTCCATCGTCTGTAGTCCTTTACTTTGCATATCAAGTTTTAAGAAGATCGAGTCACGGGTTCAAAAGTTATTTTGTGGGTGTATGGGAGGGGGGGGGATAAAGGGGTAGGGATAGATGCACATACAGACATACAAACACAGAAAGTGACTAATTGGCTTGAGTCCACTTTCCTAATTAAAAGGATCCTGCAAATAAATATTTAGAATCTAAATCTGTAAGAAAATACAATGAAAGCAATAAATTATAAAAGCGATAATCGATAATTGTTAAAAAAAATCTTAGCGATCATGAAAATTGAAAATGTGAAAAACAGTTTCAACGCAAATCTGAACCTTGTCATTTAAATAAACTGATCTACAAGATTCGTCTCCAAAAGGGTCGGGGATTTAAAAACAACAATATTCTCTTGATTTATTTTGATG
>JAFIDM010004315.1:39665195-39683517 GCA_023159025.1 Thereuonema tuberculata | reverse complement strand
AAAAAAAAAAAAAAAAAAAAAAAAAACGTTGGGAGGACATATCTTCATTATTCTCGCCCCCCCCCCTTATATACGCCCCTGTGTCTGTCCGTTTAATTTTCTCCATCCTCCTCCATAACCACATTTCAAATGCTTCCAGCATCTCAGCATCTCTCTTTCTCAGAGTCCAAATTTCTGAACCATACAAGGATATACTCCAAATGTAACATTTTATAAGTCTTTTTCTTAAATCAATATCCATATGATTCGTGAACAAGTTTTTTCTGTTATAAAAAGCAAATTTACCCTTACGAATTCGATCTCTAATATCAATGTTACATTTACCGTCATCCTGAATTATACTTCCTGAATTATATTGAAAATACAAGAAATAAATAAATAATTTCGTAAATCCTTTATTGGCAATAGTTAAACAATAAATCTACCATACGGAAAATAAATTCTTAGATCTTACAACTAAAATCAATGAGGAACTTTTCTTTATCAGTCACGTGATACCTTCAAATCCCACATTTCGAAGGCTTTTCCAATCATAAAAAAATTGTAAGGAGAAAAACAGCTCAATCTCCGAAAGCTTCTTCTATTATTCTCATTGAGATCTCGATCTGATAACGATTCTCATCATTCATTTCTTTTATTACGTATTTGTGTAAAGTTTTATCTTTCTTATAATACTTATGTTAATTTCGTTACTTTCTTAGACTTGTCAATTACATCAACGGACTAGTGAAAGAGAAACACAGGAAGTTTATTATCGAAACGGACTCTGGAATGAAATCTTTGCCATGTTTTTTTAGTGTTGAGTTAATTATAAACACCACTCGTACTTACCATTACTTGTGCTGTACATGTTAATTCGGTGAAAGATCTGACGATGGTATAAAGACAGGAGCTTCACGACCACCAAGTACAGTTTCCATCACATGAGATTGACCGTTATTTTACTTCAGTTTTTAAGCTTAGTTTTCATAGATTCACTATTATGTGCTGGTCTCCGTCCTTCGTTGGACCATAGTTTTATGTCGAGTTTCACTGAAAGATCAACTAACTATCGACTACAATCTCAAGAGATGAATCTTCAAGAAGTAAACACGAGTCATCTGAGTTAGAGGCGAAGCAGCTTGAAACAACAAGCATCCACTACTTCTAAATGGACAGTATTCGATAGTGTGAGGATTCTGTCAAGTGATCTTCATCAGTCACTTAACAAATGGTTGATGAACGTGCAGACTGGCTACCTGAATAAACTAAGCCCTTAACTCAAATGCCAGTCTAGATGTCCTTATTTCTATTTCTATTTGAACTTTTAACAGTTGCTACCTCGACATAGCTGCAATCTGCCTTCTTATGGCTATAGGGAATTTTTTCTATTGAGAGCAGAAGGCTTCCCGAAGTAAGTCTTTATATCAGGAGACCAGTAGTCGATCCCTTATCGTCCATCAGAGAGGTTTTCGTCATTTGGACTGAAACCAAATTATTACTATTTGTAAAAGAAGAAAAAAAAACACAAAAACAAGGAAATTTATAGAAAGCACGTATATAAGGAATACCAATGGAAGAAATATGAACAGATACAAAGGTATGGAAATAACAGAAAACTCCGGTAGAAGACTCAGGTGCAAAAACCAGACAGCTCCATTTTTTATTTTGTAATTCTCATGGTTCCATGGTTTTTGGTTCATAAAAATATCCTCTTTCTTTTGGTGCAACAACAATACAGTGCCAAGCGTGAAGGAGCTGTACTGATGTTGTCTCCGGAGAAAGAACCAGATGGCTCATATTCATAGTTTAGCCGCTTGCGCCGCCACCGGTCAGTAGTCGGGCAACAGCTGCTGTGTTTTATTTGTCCTTACTGCTAACTGGTTGTGCGAGGTTATGCTACATACTCGTTGTGCATTGCAGTAATAATGAGTACTGTATTTTTTGTTGAAAGTGACTTCGACGATACAGTCAGTGATCCGGATTATGTTCGTGCAACTGAAAGCAGTAGTCCTACTTCTAGCTTAACTGCACCATGCTTAAGTGGAGTAAGTTCTGCATCAACTTTCAGCAAGTTTTCAGACTGTGCATCAGTGTCACAACCTGTTGCTTGTTCCACAACGAACATACACGAGACAAAATGTTCGTCTGTGGCTGGAAACTCTAATACACCTGGGGTCTTCAGAGGCTGTGATAGTAGCTTGGGCAACAGGCAATCAATACCTGAAAGTGGAAATATTTCTCTAAAATTCCTGACAAATAAAAATTGACATTTTAAATTGTTTTCATACAATAGCAGAGAAAGAAAAATAAAATATTCATCCGAGTGGTCTTATTAGTTTGTGAAACATCCAAAGGCGTAGGCCAAAAACAGGTGAAGGGTAACAACGTGCATACACATATCACTACAAGATAACGGTAGGCACTTTAGAAAAAAATGTTTGCAGAAAGGCATTTTGTTCTCTGTATGGAATAGGTAAGGCCAGAGTCGAAAGAATAGTTCGAAACTTACAGGTGGGAAATCCTAATCCAAAAGACAATCAGGGAAACACGATATCAGGCCTAATAAAATTCCCCAGCATATAATGGAAACTATCGATGAGCATATAAAAAGCTTTCCCTGTCAACGTTCCCATTACAGCAGTTGCAGAAGTCTGAATGCAAAATACGTAGGTTTTATTTACGAAAATATGAACCATTCATATATGAAAAGTTGGAAAAAGGTGAACAATGTAAGCCAATTGTGTCTTATAACTGTTATTGTCATTAAACACGAACTACAAACTGTTTTTTGGTGCACCAAGCTCAGATACATGTCAGCAGTGTGATTGCTTGGAAAATGAAATGAAGATAGAAAAAAAAATCGAGGTATTTTGAAAGACCTCAAACTTCAAAACGAACTTAACCTCAAAAGAAGTGAGGTCTTTTATAAGGATTAAAAGGTAAAATCACAAGAGCCTAAAGAGAAGGATGATATTGAAGTAATCTCATTTACTTTCAGCAAAACGTACCATTGCCTGCAGTACCTAGTGGTCATGTTTTTTACAAGAGACAACTCTGGATGTGCAACTTGACCATATGCTCCGCAAAGAAAGGCAAGTCGTATTGTTACATGTACGACGAAACAATAGGAAAGAAACGCCAAAAAGGAAATTATCAAAATGTTAATTTAACCATTTAATAACCATTTTGTCAAAATTAGATAAGTGAAACTGTAAAGAAACTGTACAACTTCTCAGACAACTGTTCAGCCCAGAATAAGAGCAATGCCTTAATCCAGTATCTTGACACACTTGTGAAAGCCTATAAGAGATTTGATATAATACTCCACAGATACCAGGAACCTGGCCACAGCTACTTGCCTTATTATTGAGAAGGAAAGGCGGAAGAGAAAGCGAATATAATTGTAAAATATTACGAAGATGTGGTTAGAAAGACTTCCAAAAAAATTGTTGTTGTGGATGCTGGGCAGAGTATATTTTCGAATTTTTCATCGCATTTCGATAAAATATTTTTAAAACCAAAAACGATACATGCCAAAGAAAATGAGAATATTGTTGCTGTAGCAAGTAACAAAGAAAAGCCAGAAAAGTTGAGAAGTGTCAGGTTTACAATCTCTAAGTAAGATGTATCGAATAAGCTACAACCAAAATGACCTGCTATGAAGTATATCATCATCTTCGTTGATTCAAGATACATTTCTGCAGGAGAAGAGGGGTTCTTGCCAGAACCAGATAATGTATTGTATCGTGAAACATTATGTATCAAAAAAAAAAAATTCAAAGATGTCCTTGAGTAAGTTCCTCCAGTAGGCCAGTCAATAAAAGCATCGAACATCGCAAACGCGCATGCATCTACGATTTTTTTATATGTTGTTAGGACCCCTGAGAGAAGTTTATACCCAAGTTTGCAACCCTAAAAACCCTGTGCTACTCCGGTGGTGCTTGAAAAACTGCGAAATTCTGCCACCTGTGTCAGTTTTGTCGAAAAAACCACGTGAAGGAAGCGTTTATCGGATATCTTTACTCTATACTTTTGTAAATCAAAAGAAATTTGCTAGAATTTGAGCCCAACTCGAGCTCTCTAGGTCTATTGGTTGCGAAGATATAGCCAGTCAAAGATGGGCAAATTTTTCCAAAAAGTGGAGAGTTATCGGTTAAGGTCATGTTCCAAGACACGTATCGGCTAAACTAATGGTTCTAGAGAAAGATCATGAGAGAGGAAGTTGTAGAAAATTGAATTAGCTGCAATTTGATTCCAAAATGGTGCCTCTAGGCCTCATAGTTTCTTCAAAAACGAAAACATTGTAAAACATCGGAATTTGCAAAAATGAGGAAAACATTGTATTGAATCATGTTCTTATATATTTCTTTAAAAACACGTGTAAAGTAGATGTAACATATAGCTTCAAATAAACATACACTAAACAAATAAACGTAAACATAACATAAACAAGGGAAACATAAATGTAAACAAGAAAATTCTATGTACACAGTCAAGCATAAACACCGCAGTAGTTTAGAACTTCGCTCTTTTGGAAGGGCCGGGTCTCATCCTGTCTGGATCAGTGGGAGGATGGCGACGTTTTCTAGAGGTGGAGGCGGGTCGTCATATGGTGTTGGGTCGTCCACATCCTCATCCTCCTCGTCCAGGACGATAGGGGTTACGTTTCTGCAACATCGCTCTTGGCAAAAGGAACATAGAATAGAGCACTTGAGCCCTGCCTTCTGCAAGTGCAGGACCCTAAGCACCCTTTCTTGCATTTGCAAGCCACCATTGTATGCAGGGTCTGAGGAGCGGGCTCTGCTCACATTGTGATGGGCATGAGACCTTGTTCGCTGGTGGACCATCTCCAATCGCAAGGGTTTTTGTCGACTTTTAACCTTTTTTGCACCTGGTGGTAGGTCCTCCACGAATGATATTTTACAGCCTCTGGGGTGGGGGGGAGGCGGGTAAGGTTGACTTTGACAGATAATGAGTATCGCAGGGTGTTCAGCGTTCCCGCATCTCCGCCGTAGAGGTTCATCAAGATCTTCTCACCAGCATTTCCTACTTCGTCCTAGTTGGAGTTTCGATCAAGAAAACTGCTGGCGAGATCTATCCAGTGGGGGTTTTGAGGACGTTGCACCACGTCATCTTGCCGTGCCATAAAAGGGCAGAGATCGTGTCACACCCACTGATGGCATGCAACAAAACCATCCCTTGTGTAACCTTCATTTCTCCACATGTGAAGGAATTTGCTACATAGTGAGCGCACTCTGACCCACCTCTGCCGCTTTTCTGGAAGTACACGTTCGTCTGTCCAGAGCTTAAGCCGTTGAGGAGGACCAGTAGGTCGACGTCCTCTCCAATGATGAAAACTTGGTCGAACGATGAGCTCTTGGAGACTGCAGTCTTCACTATATCAGTATTGGCGTCTTCGTGAGATTGATGTACCTCGATACCCTGCCTCTCAAAATTAAGCGACATATAAAACAATCGCCCGGTGAATCAGACATCCCGTACAATGTTTATTCCAGATCACACTATATTTTCAACTGTTATTTCACTGAGGTCCGGAACTCACGATTTCAACGGAAGAAACGCAGCGGGTTATTATGTATTATCTATGTATTCATGTAATGTGTATATTTGAATGTCGGATTATGTATATATGTTTCTTTGAAGCCATATTTTCCATCTACTAAGTTAAATTCGAGAAACCTGAAACAAGTGTCAGAATTTCATACTGTTTCTAGCATCACAGGAGTAACATAGGGTTTTAGCATTGCAAACTTCGATATAAACTACTGCCATGGGTACTAACAACATATAAAAAACTTACATGCGATTCGCTTTTTTCGTGTCGATATTGACTGAACTATATTTTTTCGTTTTTGAGAAAACTGTAAGGCCTAGAGGCACCACTTTGGAATTAAATTGCAGCTAATTTAATTTTCTACAACTTTTTCTCTCATGATCTTTCTCTAGAACCATTGTTTAGCCGGTACGTGTCTTGGAACATGACCCTACCAATAACTTTCGAGTTTTTGGAAAAACTTGCCCATCTTTGACTGGCGATATCTCCGCAACCAATCGACCTAGAGAGCTCATGTTGGGTTCAAATTCTAGCAAATTTAGTTTCCTTTATAAAAGTATAGAGTGACGATACCCGAGAAAAGCTTCCTTCCGGTGTTTGTTTCGACAAACTGACACTAGTGCCCGAATTTCGAGTTTTTCGAACACCACAGGAGTAGCACAGGGTTTTCAGGGTTGCAAACTTGGGTATACACTACTCTCAGGGTCCTAACAACATATAAAAACATTGTAGATACATGCGCGTTTGCGATGTTTGCCTTTTTTTGTGTCGATATTGACTGGCCTAATATTAATGGACTTTGCTTCAAAACACATCATTCGATCGGAAGGCATTTGAAAAAGGAACTCGTTCCCCAACCGTCATGTAATTTTTACTTTCACTTAATTATTTACTCTAATTTCTATTTTTACGTTATTTGTGTAATCGCTTGAATTCATTTCCATATGTGCCTGCGAATTTACTGGTACGTACTGATTAGTGATAGGGTAATGGGCGGCGTAATTGGCGCTATGAGCGTAGTTTCTGCTCCCGTAGTCTTCTACTAATGATCCGACTGTTCACTTCATTATTGGTCACATGTTGGATGGTTAACACCGATGAATCTGATGGTGTAACAGCAGCTCTGATAATCCCTCGGATATATCTTCCGGTTCTATCGTAGCCCTCGGCTGCCCGCTTCCATCTTGTCGCGAAATCTCCAATTCAAAACCCATTTCTACCTGCATCGTCTAATTGCCGCATCGCTCCGATCCAAATGACGAGTGATTCATCTGTCTGTCCATCCGGCCTCATGTAGCCCGATGCCACTTTTTCTTTCAAGCTCCGTCTTGTGGCCGTAGAGGCCGCGAATTCGCCGGCGAAGCATTGCTACAGTCTAGACAGGAAAACGCAATCAAAATCCACTGGAAGTTTTATTCCTGAAAGTGAGAATCGGTCTTTACACACACCCTCACGATGCTCAGTTCCAAAGCGCTGTAGCTCTGGCTATTCATTCATTTGGTGCGAATTTGTGATCACTTGCATATTCGGTCGAAAGGGTTTTGCATGTGCAGTTTCATTACTATCGGATTATTTTTTCGGGGTGCATCGATTCTTTTTGTCTAAGAGTATATTATACAGTGCATGTATATATTGCAGATATGTCTGTTGTACAATATATAGATGAGGAAATCTATAGACTTCAAAGTAAACTTCAACGCATAGTAAAGAAGTAAATTGGAAAAGTAGTTTATTATGCAAAGTAAATAATAAAAATAGATATCTACATTACGCCTTATAACACTGTGATCGGAGATGAATGGAATATGGCATTAGTGATCCTCTTATTACACTGATATGTTACCCAGTCAATATCATTATGTTACTCAAGCTGGATCACCAACAAAATTTTAAAAAGCTGTTGCTTTAAAGCTCGAAGTTGGGATTTCGATTGTTGGGATATTTTGAGGGAAATTTCGGTTCCGAACCAAAACTGTTCCTTCTTGTATTTTAACTTTTCATCTAAAGAGAAAAGCTCAGATGTTTATTAGATACACTTATATTTGCATTAAAAAACGAACAATTCTGTACGTAGGCCTTTATCATTGTTTTTATAATCGTAAATTTTATTGGATTAAAGGAATTTCTTTTAAAATAAAAGATGAAAGTTTACTGGTTATATTTGTTTACTGCTGTGAGATGCTTATTAAAAACTAATACATTACATCGTTTGGATAAATTACTTTTTTTGAGGAAAGGGTACGAACTCTCAAGAGTTAACACTTCCTTTGCAAAATTCCCTGCACACAGATATAGTTTACATTTGCCGAAGTTGTTTCTTGTGTTTTAAACTCTAATATTATGTCTAACATTATGATGATACATTTTGTCTAAGGATTTAGGGAATTCTATCTGAATGTTGTAGGAATTGAAAAAGTTCCATTTCAAAATGGAAAGAAGATCTTCTTTCATGTTTTAAAATTCTAAATTTGAAGAATTCAACCAATTATTTTTTACGTCATTGGATTCATACTTTCTAAATTGCTTTTCTGAAAAGTTACTTTCTCCAAGTCAACTCTTTATTGCAATAGTCGTATGGTTAATGGTATCCTTTATCCTACGAAAATTCGCGAGAAATTCCTTCGAGACCAATATATTATATATGATGAGGAAACAATCAGTGTGTCTGTGATGGCAGTGACTGGATATACAAAATGGCAGATTGCTTTCTTTATGTAAGTTATATAATCAAAAAAGGTGTCAACAAGATAAACGGTGTCAAGAAATCGGCCTGCGAACAGACCCAGAATTTTGTCATGACGTCATCAAACCGAAAACACCCTGTGATTGGTGTGACGTAGTTTCCCTCCATCGCGAGACTCGATCAGCGTGAGACTGGATCAACACAAAACTTTCCCGATTTTTATGTTTTATTCAATTTTAAGATATGCCTCTGCCGGATCACAGTTTTGTTAAGGGCAATTCAGGGAATTTACCGATGGTAGATTCCCTAATGATTGCCAGTTTTTTTCCTGGAAATGAAGATTTCGTTTCCGCCGAAATAAAGGGAGTCAACTTAAAGTCAATCAATACTCTCTTAGCAAGCAAAGATAAAGACTTATTGATTTTTAAATTTTGTGTCATGTTGTTTATGAAAACTTTAAACGTTTTATTTATATACTTTTAGATGTGGGAGAATTTCGTATGGTGATTTTGCTATAGGCTATGTTCAGCTGCGAAGGCATCACAGGGTCAAAAAAATGCATTTACCGGTATATGTACTTCTAATTTACTTCTAATTCTAATTTTATAATAATAAAACACATACGTATAATATACACAGAGTATACGGTAAATACTACATAATTTTTTTCATCACAAAATCTTTCATTACGTCATCAAAATTGACCGATTATGTGGACCACGGGAACTTCTAAAGCGCGCCCGGGGCCGGCGAAGACGCTGAACTACCTTGGTAAGGCGACTTTACCGGCTACTGCCGTAGCTTCCTAATACGAAAGCTACTCTATGGCTCAGTCGCCAAATCACAAGCAAAAGCAAATGTACATTTTTCATACTTCAAAAGCGAATCACTTCAAATTTAATAAATAAAATAAGAGAAATAACGACTTTTTTGGCTTCTTTTGAAAAAAAAATTAGTATTAACAAACCACGGCAAAAAGGAAAAGAATTTAGAAGTTATTTCTAAATTATTGGTATTGGTCGCATTTTTATTGTTACTTTCCGCAGGTTAATAACCTTCATAATTTAGAAGTTATTTTTAAAATAAATTTAAAAAGAAAATATAATTTTAAATCTTTTCTATATAAAACTATTCTGTAATTGACCGAAAATATAAATAGTGGACTCTAAGAAACAGCAATGTTCAATCTTATTTTTTGTTGCGTTTATCACATGAGTATTTTTAAGCTTTTTTAACATATTTTATAAAACAGAGAAAAAAAATACTAATACATGTTTGAGTATTTATTTCATTTTAAAACAATACTAAAAATAATTTCAGCCATATCAGAGAACAATTTAAATAATTGCGAGTAATGCATTGGCAGTCACCAATAAGTCATCGTAAGAAATGATTTTATTATTATTTAATAGCATGAACATTTAAAAGAAATATAAGTTATTTTGTAATACATTAAAGTGATCTTCAATACAACTAGATTTTTCGGCGAGCGGTGTCTCTTTCTTTACTGCATTCTTCGGCACGGAATTAACAATTTTGACTGGCGATGTGACGCTTGTATTTTTGCACATTGGCACAATATAAAATTTATAATATCTTTTAACTTCTGTGAAAGTTTCACAGACGCCATTTGAAATAAAGCAATGGTAACCTGAGTCACAACTCTTGGGCCTGCCTGACTCGCTTGTTGAAAAAGAAACATGACGTCACGACTACATAACAATGCTTTATGGAGGTGTGGCTAAAAGCCAAAGTTTCAGCTCAAATTTCCTCTATTTAGAAACGGGGGATTAAAATAAAATTTTAACCACATTAATATTATATTAATTTCTATCAGGAAATAATCTTACCTTAATAGGACAATTGTTCCCCATTAAGGAAGCTGGGTAGATATATGTTTTATACAGAAGTCTTTTTGTGATTTTATTTTATGTTTAAATTGCATTATCTGGCATCTGTTATTTTTATATTATTTATTATTTTTCTGTTATTTTAGTTGACTGCGACCTTTTCTATTATTATTTGTAGAGTTTAAAAACAGGAGGAAATTCAGAGAAATTCACGAAAAGTCTTTCGTGAAACCTTTACACCAATTAGTTTTCTCATTTTTATACTAAACTCTTTTCTTTTTCTACGATCGAAATCTACTGTCGCCATAATGCAGAAGTGACAGATCCTCACTGATGAGTACAATCAGCGTGAAACAACTGTCTCAGGATGACTTAATGATATATTCTATTCTTGAGATTCAAATGAATCTCGACAAATAATAGTTGCGACGATGACACCTATCTGCCATAAGAGGTATTGTTGGATTTTAGCGAAAACCACTTTAGTGTTCAGAAGAGGCTGACCACCGCCTGGGAACTCCATCATGGCGTATACAGGAAATAGAATGATGATAAGGAACCAATTAAATTCCTGTTGTAACTTTAATAACAATTTGTTTATTTTATCTCGAGCTACAGGTATTAATTTCATTATTTACATGATTTTATTATAAAGTATATTTGTCAAGGATCAAATGCCAATAATAGACTTCGTTTCTTTGCTACGGAGGTATTATTGGACATTTTGAACTATTATTTAATATTAGCTATTTTCATGATTTGTTATTTTTTTTTAAATTGCTTATATTTGATGGATATAATTTTTGCTTTTAATAAGTTGAAAAAATATTATAAAAAAGCTTTTTTTTAGAAATTAGTTGAATTTGTTTAAACAGAAGTTTTCTTTTAGAAAGCTGCCTCAAAAACCTTCTCTGTTCTCACGTGAATCGTAAGATTTCTTCTGCAGCTTTAAAAATCACCAAATAAATAAAAAATGAATAAATAAATAAATAAACAAATAAATAAATAAATAAATAAATAAATAAGTAAATAAATAAATAGTACAAATCTTCTTCGACAGGTTCAAAACAAATGGTATTTGCAGGTTTTAAAAATAAATTGGAGTGATTTTTCTAAATATTAATTCCGTTTATTTTAATGTCAAATCAACTTCCAAATTATTAAATAGTCGATCTTCGAAGTTTTTAAAACATGGAGATTACCGGAGATTAGCGAATTTTGTGGAGATTAGCGAATTGAGAATTTTTCTTTCCAAACTGTGGTTTCAATGGTCTTTCAAGTTTACTGTGAATATGGAAAAGGGTTTACTTTATTATTTTCGTTTTCGTAATTTTTCGTAATAAATTGTGATAATATTAACTATATGTTAACTAAGAAAACCAAGAAAAACACTTATAATCTAAAAAGTCTAAAAGAAAAATTAGAATTACATGAATATTTCATTTAGGCGATCTGAAATAGAAATGTAGTAAAATCTTATGTTATTGTTATTAATTATCAATTATGATTAAAGCCTTTATTAAACAATAAGACTTAAACATGAATCACAAAATTCTAATTTTCACAATGACACTGCGATTTGCTGTCAATTACAAATAATCCTCAGAATAAAATTAAACCAAAATCAAAATATTTATAATGTTTTTCGTGAATAATCGGTATATTTGTATCTTATAGACGGTACTTTGTACATCTTATATAAGGTACTGAAAATATCTTTCACCTTCCTTTAGTTACACACTTTCACTCATTAAATTGCACAACTTTTTGGAATCCATCTTAAATTCCTGACAGATTCTTGACAGACAATTTTCTTCCTAAAAATTAATAAGTGAAATCTTAAATACATCTATTTAGGTCTATCCCATAAGTTATGAAACTACCATAAGGTCTAATAAGGGTAAGACGTCGTTATGGTAGACATGTGGTGATAATTTGGGAAGAAATTAACATTTTGGAAATTTAAATTATGGCAATAGCAACTTCTTTTTTTCTACTATTTCCATTTCCGGAAAAATGCCCAGAAACTCATGATTTGAATATAATTCTCGAATTTTTTCAAAAAGTTGGTTTTAGGAAGATTCGAGGTTGTTAATCTCGAGTAAGATAATTACAAAATTTTATCTTTAAGCCAGGCTTTAATGGAACGAAAAAACTTACATATCCATTAGGCAATGAAAATCTATTTTTAAAAGGTTATCAAAAGATTTTCGAGGTTGCTGATTAAGAATATGATAATTAAAATTATCTATTAGTAATTTGTGAGATAAGGGTCACAACTTTTTATAGTAATAAAATGCAATCTTCAAATAAAAAAAGTCATTTGCAGTTATTTCACTCAGTGTTTACAGTGTTCAAAGTGTCTATTAAAAGATCAGTTCAAATAATTAACCCCAGTCAAAGTATCCAGGACTGTTGAGGTTGCTATCCCTCACTGGTGATGAGGCATTTGAGATGAAAATGTTTTTAACCTTAAAGTAAGTCAGGTGTAGAAATGAACTTTTTCACTACAATCTACATTCTCACTGTAATCTTTTCACTACAATCAATGTTTGTATTTTTTTATTCTGGTAACCAATTAGTCAAAACCTTTTTATTTTTAATTAATTTAAAACATGGAATGAAGAATCATTTAAAAAAAAAAAAAAAAACACAAATTTTTTTTTTTTTTTGAACATAATATAATTTATTAAAAGTAATTGATAATAACTGGTAGTTTATTATAGGCAGCAGCAACTTTATAAATTTAGTTTTTTCTTGAAAAAGAAAAATAAATATTTTAATTCTTTTTATGCTTCCTTTTGATAATCAATGAATTCGATTTGATATTTACATTAAGAATGACTTTTTTCTGTTTTTGGACAAATGATAAAAATTAATTTAAGCAAATTATTAACTCAGAACTAAAAAGAACATTGGCAAATCACATTCTTCCTTCACATTTTACTACAATTTATCTATGCCAGTACATTTTCCTTGTTCAAATTCAAATGTGAAGCATTGCATTTGAAGTTCAGATTGTCTTAATCCCATTTCAATGTTTGTTAAATACAAGAGTTTATATTGGATTTTGTTTTGTTTTTGTTTTTTTACCAGAAAGTAGAAATGGAACCATTGATTTCTAAAATTAAAAGTATGACACCAAACAAACAGACATTGTCAAAATGTAATCCTAAAGCAGTTGTGAGGCAGTTTTTTAATGACGGAGAAACCAGGAGGAGAGTGTGGATGTCGTCGATCAAAGTCATGGTAATGAATAACTCATTCACAAGAAGAGCAGCCACAGCAAATCTTCTCTTGTATTGATCCAGACTGAGGTAGAAAAGAAGCAGTTGAGCAATCAGAAGAAAAAACTACGAAAAGAATCCGAGGCGGCACAGGATTTTCAGCAGCTCAACACTGAGAATAACACATTCAGACACTAAGATCTCCGTTGACAGCGATCTCCAGAGACGATCGGTGTTAAAGCCAGAGAAGCTCAATTTGATCCAAAGTCCCTCAGGTAGACCTAATGCAAGTAATTGATTCCAAATACCCTCAGGCTAATAAAAAGAACCAGGAAGAGAAGGATGAGTCCTGCCCAGTACTTACGAGTACTAACGGTACTCGTAGCATTCAACAAGATGTTCTGTTCAATACTCTTTGAAAAATGGATGACGACGAATATGACGAAGAAATGCCACAGAATAACAATAACAACTATTGCAATGAAAATATATTGTTCATCTCAGTCCTGAGCCATTCTAATTCAATGAATATTCAAAGGCAAACAGTTTAAAGTATACTGAAAATTTTGAAAAGGCCTACGAACTGAAGGGAACAAATCGTTATGACTGCTATCACAAATTAAAACAAGAGATTCTTAGTAATCAAATATTATTAACAAGAACGTAAACAAATCATTTCATTATTGAGTATTGCTTCCTCACCAACTCTCGCACTGATCATTTAACGTAGCTTTGAAAACCCAATCAAATATTTCATTATATCTGTTTCTATTTGAACTCCTTAGAAATAACCAATCCTAATGTGGCTTTTATAACAGATCAGGAAGTGAATAATGATGTTGAATGTCTATTGATAAACCAATTCTTAGCCACAACAATTCCGGTTTACATTTCCTTTTTTTAATTAATTTTTTCCCAATTATTGCATTTCATTTTGATTTTATGTCACTTGATTAAAATTTTGGGACGAATAGATGCTTTACGTAAGAATCACGGTTAAACCATCCAGCGAATGAATACAG
Source organism: Thereuonema tuberculata (assembly GCA_023159025.1). Taxonomy (NCBI): domain Eukaryota; kingdom Metazoa; phylum Arthropoda; class Chilopoda; order Scutigeromorpha; family Scutigeridae; genus Thereuonema; species Thereuonema tuberculata. Next base: position 39,669,178 of record JAFIDM010004315.1, on the reverse strand, counting down.
ACGGCGGCACCACAATGCCTTTAATCGCGCATTCTGGATTATTTGTAAGAGTTCCTCGCTTGCTTGTTCGGAAGTGCCAAACGTTTTTGTGGTTGGATGGCGTTCTGTTGTCATTGAGGATGCAACGATGCACCACCCGACAGTCGTATCAACAATTGAGTGACTTTGATAGGGGGCGTATCGTGAGCTTACCCCATCAGAAGGACAGTGGTCGGCCAAGAGTAACTACCAGGCTCCTAAAATCATAGGATCGTAGATCAGCCCTCAGGACACCAAAGCTGCCCTAAATGCCATCCGTAATGAGTTAATGTCATCTCCGCAGACCGCTGTGATACGATGAACCATTGCCAGAAGGCTTCCAGAGGCTGGATTGCTGTGGCGGCGCCCATTGTGAAGGCTGCCACTGACTCTGCATCATCCCCATCACCGCCTGCAGTGGTCTCGCGCCAGGGCAGCGTAGAATGTAATTCATAGGGGCCATATAGTGTTTAGTGATGAATCTAATTTCTCACTTGGAACCGATCACCCCCCCCTCCCCTAAATACGAGAAAGTTAGGCCTCATCTCACCTAACTGTAGAGTGTAACACGGCATTCACATCTAGCGTTCTCGTTGATCATTGCATATGACACACGGTCATCCTTAGTTGTCTTTCGGAGTACTGTCACAGAACAACTTGAAAGCCAGGCTTCGATAGCAGAACTGTTGGGATGCAAATGGGATACTAATTCGACTATTTTGACATTGTTACTGTAACATAACAAACATTTGAAAAGGACAATCGTATTCTGGTTATTTCTCTTTGCAGTAACCCAATCTTAAGGGATTACAGAATAGCGATGTTTCGAGATGATTTCTCAACAAGTGGAATTTACCCATTATTCTACCAATAAGATTTGATTTATTAAATAAACAAAACATATTATTGATAATAAATACATTTTTTAATACAATGCTATAAAAAATCGAAAATGAATCGTACAAGGATCGTACAAAAACTCTTTGCTAATTGCGATCCGTAAGACCTATGCGCACAAGATGCCTGTTCTCTCGTTCGGTGGTGTGACGGGGCCTTTGGGATCCTTCACGTAGGTAGGTTCGTTCCTCCTCGACCCACCGATTTCATATTCGCATCACTGTGGCTGCGTTTCATCCAACACGAGCACCAATTTCTTGGAAGGATAATCCGCAGTCTCGATATGCCACAATTCTCCTGCGATTAAAATCGGAAACCTGCCGCTATGGCTACCGTATTCTTTCAGTATGAAGAGGCATACTGAAGCCGTCTTGCACAAGAATAGCGAACAAACACGGCGGGTCTCTATTCTCCTCTTATACTGCTTCCAGGAGACATTCCTGTCTCACCTTATTTGTATATATGCTGCTCTGCTAATCATTTCCATGTGTTCTCATGATCTACGCATCATGCAAATTTCTAGTCGATCGGATGAGTCCTTTCCGATGTTGCACTTTTAATGACCAGCAGTGTATTACAATTTACTTTTTGGGTTGAATTCAGTTCAAAAGCAGAATTACAAAAGTGTCTTTAAGTCATTAATTTATTTACTTTTTATTAAAACTTTAAATCAACCTTACGAAAAAAGAAAATATCTTTCCTATTTAAAATACCCTAGAAGAACAGAAAAGACTGGATGGGCTCTTTGTTCAATAGTATGATTGTCTGCATCAATTTCTGGAAATGTTCATTGGAGTGTTCGAGAAAGAAGAAAAAGCAGTGATTAAAGTCGTGAGGATTAACTAAGCAAAGGGTAGTGATAAGTTTTCTCTGAAAGCATTCATTACTTTAAATACTAATTTAATTAAAAGGGAGAATATCTATGTTTTGCACCTGAGTTCAAAAAAAAAAAGAAAATCTTCGAATTTATTTAATTGTTCAGATTCAAGCTTATTTAACTTGTTTTCACAAAATGTTATTGTGAAATTTTTCAAAACAGACAATTTCTTTGAAAGATTATTTCTATTCCTAATAATAAATTTTAAAATACTGTTCTACAATTGAAAAAAAAGAGTCGGTAGAGGCTAGTTGGTCTTCCGATTAAAGTCACGATAATTTTACCTGACTTACCTTTCTCCACTGTCATTTTTTTTTTTGACATGCAACTTTAAACAATAAATAACTTTACAGTATCCATTTTAGAAGCTGATGATAACCTTGTAGTCTTAGCAGGTAGAAACTATCCTTGTTATATAATTTAAATTTTATTATCTTTTCGAGATGCCACTCAAAAAGTCAACCTCACGTCCTCGTCGAGGGTGGCGGGCAACATCATAGGCTCTAGATAGACTATTGATAGTTCTAGATAGATAACTATAGATGGCTAACGAGGCTCTGATCTCCGAATCTAAGGTGTAAGGCATCGTGTCGATGGATGTATGGCACTACGGGGTAAAATAGTGTCACGAACGATCCCTGTGGGTTGCCTGGCGACACCCACAGTATTTAAACTGCCTAAAGCAGTGCCTTCAAGGCAGGTATGGGGATATGTGCCTGGCGACTGCTTTTTTCCCCAATTCAATAAACATCCTATGGAAAACATTACAAAAGAAAAAAACCATAAGGTCGAGGACCCTCAGAGGAACTCGAACGGTAATGAAACGGTAATGATTTTGAACTATGAAGATTATTCAAGTAAACATACAGCATAGCAAGGCAGCAACCGCTACACTCTGCAAATTCATCTTAGAAGAAGCTATAGACATCGTCCTCATCCAGGAACCTTGGTGTTACAAGGATAAGGTTAGAGGATTAGGAAATATTGGGGGAACTATTATTGCATGTTCTAACAATAAACCACGTACTTGTATATTTATTAAAAAGAATCCCATCCAAAACATTTCATGTAAAATACGTTGCCAAGACTCACATGCTCATAACGCTTTCAGTGTTAAAAAGATATGAGATCTCATGTAGAGCCAAGCCCCTAACTCTACAAGGCCTAACTCTACAAGCCCTAACTCTAAAAACCCTATACCTTGGTCAAAAAGTATGGCTTGGCCGTTTCGTGGCTGTCGCACGGACAATCCCATGGAGTTATGTAAAGGATATGGAGTATGCCATGGCATACTTTTTGACGAAGATATTAGGGTTTTTAGAGTTAGGCATGTAGAGTGAGGGGCTTGGCTCTACATGAGATCTGATAACTTTTTAACAGTGAAAGCGTTATGAGCATCTTGGCAACGTATTTTACATGAAATGTTTTGGGTGGGATGAAATAGTTCCATGAAACGGCCAAGCCATATTTTTTGACAAAGATATAGGGTTTTTAGAGTTAGGGCTTGTAGAGTTAGGGGCTTGGCTCTACATGAGATCTCATATCTTTTTAACAGTGAAAGCGTTATGAGCATGTGAGTCTTGGCAACGTATTTTATATGAAATGTTTTGGATGGGATTTCATTTCTTTTTGTAGGATGAGATCTGATAACTTTTTAACAGTGAAAGCGTTATCAGCATGCGAGTCTTGGCAACCCCTTATTTCACATGAAATGTTTTGGGTGGGATTTCATTTCTTTTTGTAAGATGAGATCTGATAACATTTTAACAGTGAAAGCGTTATGAGCATGTGAGTCTTGGCAACTTATTTTACATGAAATGTTTTGGGTGAGATTATCTATTACAACTAAATTTAGTTTTAAGATTATTTAGAAAATGGATTTTTTTTTCAATACCCTACTTTCCTGTTTTTCTATTGGTCAGCTTGTATATACAAGCTGTTTGCACTTTTGTAAGAAATCACATTATTACACAGTATTATTTAGGCCGAAGCATTGAGGGTACGACGTATTTCAGATCTTAATAAAATCCAAAGTATAAAAGTTAGATAAATGAAACTTAGCGTATTTCATTAGTATGGTAACTGCATCTTAGATTGAAAATTTGAGCTCTCTAGTATTATCCAGGCCCAAGCTATGAGGGTTAGATAATACATAACCAGACCCCCCCTTTATGAGGGGTTGGAATGTGAA